>VZRX01007425.1:0-14176 GCA_013398075.1 Notiomystis cincta | reverse complement strand
TCCCAGGGATGGATGGCAGGGGAAGGAGCGGCCCTGCCTTTCCTTGATCTGGAGAGAAAACCGTAAGAAACAGGATCTGATCTTTGGGATGATGCTTCAACTCTTTGTGATCCTCCCTGCAAGTTCCTTGTCCCATTTCTCTGCCCAGGGCTCAGAGGGTCCTACAGGTAGAGTTTGAGGTGCCCTGGAGACCCCCAAGGACCCTGTAAAACACAACAACCATCCCCACCCACCCATCCGCAGCCCCCAGCCGGGTCTGGCCTCGTCTGGATGATTTTGTTCCAGTGATAAAAACAGGAAAGTTCCACAGCGTTTTTTCAGCTGTGGGCCAGGTAACACCACCCAGGGACCACCTTGACCCTCTGACACTGCAGAATGACCGGCTCATAATGGCAGTGGATTGCCATCCATTGTTGGGAGAGAATTTGCAAAGCAGCCTAAGGGAATTTGGCGCCCCATTCCTATTGAATTACAATGGGATTTGGGCATTGAATTTCCTCAGTTAGTCCTTTCAAACTTCCCCTCCTTTTTAAAGTAATAAAGGTGGCATTTTCATAAGGACTCTTGTGCTGGCCTCTTTTGAAACTGCTTGCTTGACGTTTTTTACCACTTACTTCAATGAAAGCATCATTGGGCCAACGCTGTGCAATTTTGAAAAACTACGGTGGGGATTTTGAATCATTTGCTCTTAAATTTATGACCTAAAAGTTTGTCCAAAAGATTAATTTAGGGGAAAAAAAAAAGAAGGGAAAAAAAAGAAAACATTTAAAAGACATAAAGGGAGGAACTGAACTCAGTGGAGGGAAGAGAAGAGAACTTGATGAGATTTAATAAGTAAATTCCAAGGTGCACTCCAAATTCATCTTGGTTATCTCAGTCTCAAACAGCTTTTGAAAGCCCTAATATTTATTTAACTGTGGAAGATATGAAGGGGTTTCCAAGATACTTTCCAGCTATGATACACCAGTATACTAAAAAATCAGCTTTGAAGACAGAGACCTAATTAACTTTCTTGAAGATGCTTTATCATCTTCATCTAGGTATTTGTTAGAAACCTCTTTTAAACTACATATATGGATTATTAGCTATTAACGTAATTGTGTGACCTCTAGTCAAATCAGAAAACCTCTGAAGTCAAACCAGAGTCTACTGGCATAGCTGCATATCTGGAAATGGCTTGGGATTTTTATTAATTCTGCTTGAAAATGCAGGACTTTCTTTGACAGACTGGAAGCCCAGCTCTGAAAGGAGGCAATTATCCCTCTCAGGGAGTTCTTACCACAGTTTTAAACTGAGGTTGCACAGGGTGGGCGGCACATGGTTAACAATAGGAGACCATTAACTTAAACATCTTCCATTTATGTGGAAGCATCGGTAATTCCATGGGAAGGCTGAGGCCATAAGTCCATGCTGAGGGCAGGCTCCAGGCTGTGGAATTTTCCTGGAGCCAGAACAAAAGGAGCCAGGTATCAATGCAGTCCATCTAAAGGGATGAGATTCAGGAGACAAAGCTCCAGGATGAGGAGGACCCCTGAGCAGGATGTGCTTACTTGGCAGGTGGCTTTTGTTTACTTGCAGGATCTGCCAAGGTAGAAAGAAACTGGGCTGGGCTGCAGAGGAGCTGCTGCAAGGATTCAGATCAGGACTTTTGTGGAGAAAGGAACATCCTGAGCTCCTTAGCGGATGCCTCAGGCCAGAAAGGAACAATAAGGGTGAGGCAGCCAGGCAGAAAGAACAGCGTTTGATTTGGTCTAAAGCTGCTTTCCTTCCAGGAGATAAAGTGCTGGAAGGGTGGCACACAGCTCGCAGAAAGGAGCTGTACCTCACTGCCCGCGGTTATTCCTGGTTCCCAACAATGCCTCACGCTGGGAAGTCGGCATGGACAGCATCGCTCGGGGGCTCTGGGCTGCCTGGGTCAAACCTCCCGTTTTTATGGAGATCTTCAAGCATTGTGCCAAGCAAAGGGGGCCAGAGGAGAGCGTTGTAATTTAGACCACCGGAATTCTGTGAAAGCAGAACTCCACCAGTTATATGTAAGTCCTGAGCAAGGAGCTTAATGAAGTATCCAGCCCTGGGAACTGCAGCTGGGTTTCACTGATCAGCGTCCTCAAGGACCAGAAAGTGAACTTGGTCTTTAATAATGAAATGAGCTCACCTGCATCTATTCAACTAAATACTTCCCCTGTATCATTTGAAATTAGCATCACAGTGAGCTGAGAATTCACGCAGTGCCGGGCATTGTTTGCTCTTCCACTCTTTTAAAAGTTTTTCACTCCCTTTCTGAAGTCCATTACCTCAGCAGACTCTGGCCCTGGCTCTACCAGCTGATTGCTTTTCTTGCAACTGTAGTGTCTAGAAACAGGACCAAACAGGAAATAATCTGTTTTCAGTATATGTGGAAACGTCTTTTCTTTGTAGTGTGCAGAAGCCAGCTCAATGCACAGAGAAATACTGTCTCCACTCCAGCAAATATGCTCTAAAAAAACCCACTATCAAAATCTGGGGGCAAGTATAAACTGCAAAAAGGTTCTACAGAAAAAGTTGAGCTGAAAGGAAAAATGTTTTCAGATGGGGGTGAAGGAAGGCAGGAAAGCAAGTTTGGGTTTATATTTTTTTTTCTTAATTCCATGAAGATGGTAAATATAATAACTAAAACAACCCCTGCAAGTGATTATTAGAATCAGTGCTCAGCACTTCTATTAGTATTTAATGCTGAAAAAAGATGTGCAAACATATCCAGAGGAAACAGAACATCTCCTCACCTACTGGCTGCCCTTCAGCTAACAGGATTTTGTTAGTGAGATGCATATATTTGAGCTGCTGGGCTATTTGGACTCTGCACAAAAAAAAAATAATAAAAAAAAATTGCACACTGGGAGAAACTGCAATGTTCAAACAGAGGTCTCTGATCTGGCAGTAAAAACCAGATTTCTCTCTGTAGCTTAGCAGCCAGTGAGGCTCATATCTGCTGAAGAGATGATACTGCAGACAGCAATTCTCCTCATCACAGGCTGGAGGTGTTTCTTACTCTGAGGCAAAGGCTGGTGCAGCAAGCAGGATCCAAGGTCTGTCACAGCCTGTCCCTTCACAGTCTCATTGCCCTCCACCTCCCATGAAGGTTTAACTTTCTGATGGGTCTGATTGTGATACAAGACAAAAATTCTCTTTGATTCTTTCTTGCGTGAGAGAATTAAAAAAAAAAAAAAAAGACAAAAAAAGACAAAAATAAGAGAAAAGAAGCCCACCTAACAAAGGAATTCATTAATTCCAGTGGCAATTTATTACAAGGCTCCTTACTGTAGACAGCCAATTCCAACAGGAGGCTCCTAGACTTGCTTACAAGTGCTCTGAGAGCAGAGAGTTGCCCAGAGTTGTTCAACCACACTTAGGCCAAGACGTATCAGTGATGTCATTAATATAATTTGACATATTAATAATGCCAATAAACATTTTGAGGAATACCTTTGGCATAAAGATAAGAAGGGAGGGTCATCTGACATCTGTGTGTGTGCAGGGACCATCTACTTTTTCCTTGAATTTATAGCCCTGGCAACTCAATTCAGTATTTCAGGAGGAAGAACTCAAATGATTTATAAGATCATCTGCCACCCTCTTGCTCTTCTGTGTGTCAAAGGGGCCACAGCTTCATTCCCTGTTCCTCATCTCCCCTCTGGTCTGTTTATTGCCTGTCCATCCCCACAGAGACCAGCTCCCAGCTGGTGTTTCCAGGATCTCCTCCCATGCAAACAGTGCTGAGTACATGTCATAGCAGGTGACCTTTGCATAAACTTCTTTTTCTGCCAGAACCTTCCTGTGGCTCAGTTTTGCAGTTTTTTTGAGACTTGGCATGAGAGGTCTGACTAAAGAGGGACTTTATTGGGGATTCCAGCCCTTCAGGGAGCAGAGGGAGGATGGAGCCAAACTTCTCTTAGAGCTGCACAGCAACAGGGTGAAAGGCAACACAGCAAGCTGAATTTTGTCTACACAGAGAGGAAAAAAATCTCCACAGGGTGGGTAGTTAAACACTGGAACAGAGGCCCAGAATTCTCATGGGACCTTTCTTCTTGGTTTTAAAAATTTAACTTGTCAAGACTTGGAGCAAACTGACCTAACTGAGTAAGACGTTGAACTATCAGATGGCCTCAAGTTCTCTCTCCCAATCCAAATTATTCTGTCAATATATACCTACTTATTATCTTACATATTTAGGCTACTAAGGTTTTAGAGAACACAAGAATATTAAAATTTTGACAACAGACTAAATGAATAAATAAACAGACTTTCCTCCTATCTTGGTGTTAATGAAGTTTTATCTAAGGCTGATTGACACTAATTCAATTTTACAAAAAAAGCAGGCTGATAAAGAGTAAGTGTGGATTTTACTTCAGGAAGATCTTCTGCAGTTTCTTCCTCTTCTTTTTTTTTTTTTTTTTAATCCCAATTCCAAATGCAGAAATATTAACTCTTTTTATCTTGACTGGCATCACATTCCATAATGGGGCGCTACAAAACCAGTCCAATCATTAAAATCAAAGGGAATGCATTTTGTTGCTATCTGTGGTTTGCAAATCAAATCATGTTGGGTGTTGTTTCTCAGTGACTGTTGGGCATCTTTGTGGTTTTCTGCTTGGCTTTTCTAGAAATGCATGCAGAGTGGATATGGCCATGGTAAATTACTGTTTCTTCCATAATTTTCCATGCACTCTCATTTCAGTGGGAAATGGCAGCTGAAGTGAAGGGCTGCCCAAGAAATGACAGGGAGACACAGGATTTTAAAGACCCAAAACATGTGTTTGCCTTCTTAACTCCTCATTTATGTCATTGCAGATTTTGGTCTCTTTGGTTGATTTTAGCACAACCTACACTACAAAGATATGAAATATGCTAATTAATTAACTTCTGCTTTAATTCTTGAAATCAAAATGGACCCAGTATTGTCTTTGAAAGTGATTCTCCCCATATTTACCATCGTAAAACACTAAATCATATTTTTGGACTTTCATGGTGAAGCTAATATGAAAATGTTGCTAGGTAAGTTTTCCAAAACTTGTTGTAGATTGTGGCATAATAAACCCCCAGTTTGCGTGCGCTGAGAAATTGTTGGGATGTAACAAATGGTGATACTCTTGTTGCTTTTCTTGTCTTTAATGGAGAAGAATCAGGACATTGTGGTTGTTGGAGGTCCTGATAAAACACATTGAAGTCAGAGGAAGAACATTTACTGACTTCAGGACTGCATGAGCAGGAACAACAACACTTATTTTGAATTTCTTATGCTCCTGTTTAACTTTTGTTTAATCCAGATGTTCTCAAAAGTTAACATGGTCTCAAATTGTTCATAAATCCCCTGAATCTTAAAGCTTTGTTTCCCCCCTCCCTCTCTCTTTGAATAGAAGAACAGGCAACTTAATAAAAAAAATAAAGCACATAATTTATGGCATTCCATCATCTGAGCAGAGAAGTTAACGCTCACAAATTGCATGAAGCTGGATGCCTGGTTCCCAAAGATTTCCTTCTCTTTTTTTTTTAATTTGGTGGAAACCATGCAGAATGACACCAGACCCCTCCTCCCCCCCAACAATCCTGTGGGAACCAGCACTCCAGCTAGGTAGGAGAATGGGCAGCCTAAAGCCCTGGCCAGACCAAAGCAGCAGACAAATCCCTGGAGAGCAGCTTTTCCATTCAGGCAAGCTGGAGGAAGGGAATATTTACACAAAAGCAAATTTACTTTGCTGGTGGCTGTTTTGTTGATTAATACCAGCGAGGACGCAAGCGCCGCGTTTCTCCCAGCCCAGGTTCCCTTTCAGCCTGACCTCCTGTCACATGACTGGGATAGTCTGATGTTGCCACGGGTTGCCATGGCAATGACAGTGATGATGGCATGTGTTCAGCATAGCCAAATTTGAACCTAATGAGAGCAGATGTGACTTGGAGCTCTCGTCCCTGAAGAGCAGACCTGGTTACATCTCCCCAAGTCTTTTCTTGGGGATGGTGGAGGAAGACCTTAAATGCAACTCTCTGTGAGTGAATCAGCTGTGAACTGATGGAAGGGTGAAAACAATTTCTGGTTGCTGTAAACATCGTCTCATGAACCCACACCCATGTGAGGAGAGCTGAGAAAGAGGATAAGCCACGAGGAAAACAAGAAGTTTTGTCCATCTGCAGTTCCCTTTGCTGATGTGCATTATCTTCCTCAAACATAAGCAGATCCCTGTATGTTGCTGTGTGTTTTCAGCCTTGGTCTCTGCACTTTCCTGAGAAAATAACTACTTCCAGTTGCTGCAGGCTTCTGTGACATGCTATGCAGAGCTGCAAAGTACTGTGAATTAATTATGGCTGTCACCAAATTCTCTGTCTAAACAGGGCTGTTGCAAAAATAAATTAGCACTGCCCTTGAGCACTGCCAAGAGTAAGTTTCACATGTGACCTTGCCAGCGAGAAGAGTGGGACCTGTAGTCCACCACAGAGAAGCCTACACTGACAGTGTTTTCTCCAGGTGAAAGAACAGCCACTGCTCTAAACAATGACAGGGAGATCAAGAGTCCTGGTGCAGGAAAACAACATTCAACACAAACACTTTAGAGCCAGTTCCACCCTTGTTAACTTGGGTTAGGATCAAGGACTCAGCTGGAGAGAGAGAAGTTTAGGACAATTTCACAACTGCTCCAAAGCTTCCTGAGGAGAGATTGAACCACCAAAACTTCCCCTCATGTCAGATGGGGATGCCTGAAATGAAGCAGCTCTGAACCTCACCCATCACTATGTGTGAGTTGTCTCATATTGCAAGAATTGTGGCTTTATCTCTAGGTTTGTAGGAAGCAACTCCAACTTTGGCTGCAGGAACAGTACTTGGAACAGTTCTATCTGCATATTGGGATGGAATAAATCATCCTTTGTATGTGGAGTCCCCCCTGTCTACACTTTTCCTTAAGTTTTTCAAGTGACCTGATTCTCAACCAGAAGTTCACGTGGAAGTATTAGTTGCTGTGAGCACTTTCTGCTAAAACTGCCCAGTGGATTCTCCAGCAGTTGACAGGTAATCCAGAGATTATTTGAGAAACTAATTTAATCCTCTACATTGGACTAAAACTAACTAGGGCAAACCTGGAAATCCCTCATGAAAAACTAAGGGCACACACCCCCATATTTCTCTCTAAACGTGAAAAAGAGACAAGCTAAAAGAACAGGAGGAAGAGTACCATATAATTTTCTACTCCTTTTAATCTTGCATCATGTGGCAAGAAGGCATGTCTGTAGAGATGTTACACCTTGCCTAAAAGGCAGCTGAGGCCTGTGTTGTTCTTTCAGACATCTGCTGCTGTTTTTCTTATTCTCTCTGCAGCTCCTTGTCCCTCCTTCATTAAGAAGTTCATCACAAGTTTAACCCAACTCCTATTTCCAGACTCTAAACTTCAAGGGAGTCAAGAGTTCAAAGAAGCAGCAGCGGGGAGGGCAGGTTAAGATGGACTTTCACATTGAGGCCTTGCCCCTCAAACTGCACTTCCCCAGCCTCACATCCCTGAGAGATGCACCTCTAAAAGCTGCTGGAAGGCCTTTAGGAGAGCAGGCTTCACTGCCTCCATCCTGGAGGGAACAGCAGGCTCAGCACCTGCCTCCATCCCTGTCTGCTGCTCTCACCCAGGACATGGAGCTATTGCCATCCTCAGGCAGGACAGCACAGCAGGACGTGGGGCTTGGGCAGAGAGCTCTCAGTGCAAGGCCATGGATGGGTGGATGGATGGGTAGATGGATATGGATATGGATGGATGGATGGATGGATGGATGGATGGATGGATGGATGGATGGATGGATGGATGGATGGATGGATGGATGGATGGATGGATGGATGGATGGATGGATGGATGGATGGATGGATGGAGGGGGGGGTGGAGGGATGGATGGATGGATGGATGGATATGGATGGATGGATGGATGGATGAAGATGGATGGCTGGCTGGATGGCTGGATCTCCCCATCTCCTTTCCTCAGTGCTGACCAAACCCAACACAACTCCATGCTCCCTGAGCCCTTCCTATGGCAGCAGGCAGGTGGATCACCCCGTGCATTCCAGGGTGACGTCTCTCCCTGCCCATCTGGGACATCCTAGGGGCAGGGTGGGCACTGGGGTGTGGTGAGTGAGGAGTGCAGCACTGCAGCAGGCCAGGCGAATCACCAGCCACCTTTGAAACGTTAGCTGAACGCTGGGTGAAAGGAATCTGCCCAACAGGTGTGCTGGGAGCCTGGCACAGGCACTTGGGCTGAGGCCAGTGCCACTGAATGTCTGCTGTGTTGCTTTGCTGGCTGGCTAGAGTTACAGCAGGGTGGAGGGAATGCCTCTTCATCTGCAGCAGCTTCTTGCTTGCTAGAAAATTCTTCCAACGTTCCTGAGTCATCTGCTGCCCAGGAGCTGCAGCCCTCTTTTCCTCTTGCTTTTCTTTTTTTCCTCCAAGAACCTGTGCAGCTGCCCTGGGCCAGGGGTTGCTCCTCTGCAGTCCCAGTTTGAACCAGAGAACACAGGGCAGCAGGGAGCAACAGCCCTGAGATTTGTCTAGCTCAGGACAACCATTAGAATCTTTCAGATATGACCTTGACTAGTAACAGAGGGCAGATCAACATCTGTTTGTTGGTGAGAAAACCTCAGACTAGGGATTTATGCAGCAGCCTCATCCTTCCTGCACAGTTGCTCTCAGGACTGCCAGAACTACCTTATCCTAGCAAGGAAATTACTCCAATTTCTAGACTGTCATTTCAGAGCTGCCAAGTCAACCTCCTCGCTGCACAGCTAACAGATAACGATTGGAAGAGATCTAAACACGTTAGGCTTGATGGGTTGGGACAGTTTTAGATAGCAAGCTGAGTAAGAGCTTTCCGAGCCAAGGCAGTATCCTCTGCATCCTCATGACTTCAGCCACATGTCAGCCAGCCCTCACATGTGAATATGCCTGACTGTCAGCCAGAAAGCTTCCTGGTGACCCCTTGACTCCCTTCACTGGGAGTTTTGGGTGCACAGGGCCATGTGACAAAAGAACTGGGGAAGCTTTCTTTGATCAGTTTTCAATACACCATTAACATTTTTTAATTTTTTTTTTCTATGCCTGAGATCAACAGGGGTTTTGCTTCTCATCTTAATGGGATTTTTGGAAGAGCATTTAGTAATTCCTCTGCTTCTGTTCACCAACAACAGCTTCAGCAGGGATGTTTTTACCAAGTGCTAGCACAACATGAGGCAAATAGGGAAAGAAGCTGGAAAAGCTTGGGCTTGCTATACAAGCGTCCCAGTTGCCTCCAGAAAGAAGTCCTAAAATGGGAAGCTTCAAGTACCCCACTTTGCACAAATCTAGCCAAGTGTGGCTGGCCACAGAGTGACACATCCAGTCCACTGAAAATCTTTGCAAGACCAGAGCAATAATCACTTCAACTCTGTGAAGCTCTTACTCTTATTCTTACTCTTTTTGTTACTACTTGACTGACCTTCCAGAATGAAGAAGTGCAGCAGAATCCATCCAAGAACAGATCAAAAAAGAGTTTTTCATCACCTGAAAATGAAAACTAACAGAGCCAAAACCGTAGATTATACAGGTGAGTGTTCCTAAATGAGCCTCATTCCTTAATTCTTCCAAACAGCAAGCATGCAATCAGGTCAGGGAGAATTGCTAACCTGAAACAATAATTATGATTTGCCTTTTGTGATTTAGCAATTAATTAGCATATGACTAGTGAACATTAGGCTTATACAAGATTGCAAATCTGTAGTCCCAACCCCAGCTGGAGGCTCTGTTAGACTACACTGCTAACATAAGTCTTAATAAGTGGATTGGTAATCTTTGTTATGGGTTTCTTTCCTGTTCAGAGGGTAAGAAACATCCCATTCCTCTAGGTCTGAACCAGGATTAATTGATTGGTCTCATATGAACCTGAAAGCCATTAAGAGCATGAAGGATGAAAAGCAATTCAAACTGCTTTATTACCATTTTCTAGTAAAGTACCAGTTTAGACTCTGGACCTACTGTGAAGCAGCAGGTTTCCAGATATTGACTGTGCTGGCATGTGCTTCTGGAAAAGAGGAAACGGCTGATTCCTAAAAGCAGAAACATCTGCTCAAGTCATGAACACACTTTCTGTCTGAGGCCAAACAGCAGGACTGATAAAGAAGTCCCTGTGCTGCCAGCCACATTGGCCAGAATCGCAGCAAAACAGCGGTGAACTCTGTACCATGCTGATCCTCCTTCACCCTCAACCTAAAACATTTGTTTTATGGGGCTCACCATAGCCCTTACCATGTTGGCTTTTACAAAAAAAGCACAGAGAGTCTTTTTTCCCCCCCAGGTATGAGTGGAAGAACAGACTTGTTTGTGCAGGAGAGTCTCCAAGGAGTCCAGAGAGGCCAAACTTGCCAGTTTGCACTAGGAGAATCCACATTTTTGATTATGGTTGTTCTTGTACACCAATTTCTTGGGCTGTTTGATGCACTTGTTGGCCCCTTTAAACCACTATGTCTACCAAAGTGTTCCTGACAAGGTGGTGAACAAGTATAAAAGAATTTGGCCCAATGGATACAGCAATGATTTTAGGACCCCATCCAACATGGTTCCCTCACCTTGCCCTGAGTTCAGCTTACCTGACAGAACTCCAAAAGTAAATAAGGGGAAGTGGCCATTCCAATGCAGAGCTGCAAAATCCAGGCATAAATACCGAGACACTTCTGATAGTTTGGTGCTACTGGCAAGGGAATATGATTGAGGGACCTGACTACCACTGGGATATTGGTCTGGTGTTCTTAGAAGAAAAATTCTCTCCCCCTTTTATCCTGAATTAGAAGGGTGGGCTTTTTCACCTGCATCAGGAGAACATTATTAAAATCAAAAGAATGACAGCACAGGGAGCAGGCAGTAAAATTCAACCTTGGATCAATGAGCAGCGTGTGTAGACTTTACATTCTGCAAAATAACTCAAGCAGAGCATGAGCTGAATTTCCCCCACTGAAGTCATCAGATGTTGACCATAACATTTCCCCAAGTCCTTGTGGAACGAGGATACAGCCCACAGATGAGGAGAGTGCACAGCCAACCTGTGGGCCATGTTTTCCAGCTCCTACTACACCTTCCTTACAAATTGCTTACCCCTGTTGCCTGCTTCACAGCACTGTGAGGACATTTCCTGCCTCAGAACTAGTGCTGCAGCCTTTGATCCTGCCTGAGTCCCATAAATGAGAACCTACAGCAAGGGGCTCTTCCCTCTTCTTGCTCCCAGCCCTCACAAACCGTGTCTCCACCTGCACTTCAGCAGTTCCCTCGAGCACGTGCTTAACATTAAGGTCATGCAGGACTTATGTCTGTGATTAAAATTAAGCATGCATTTAAGTGCTGTGTGGAACTGGGACCTCCACGAGGATGGCTGCTGGATCAACCTGCTATGACCTCTGCTGAGCTGGTTATAACTCGGCCTTTTGTAGCATTCCGTTTTCCCCCAAAAAGTCATAGTTTACTCGCTGTGTCTTGTAACAGAAATTTAAATGGTCCTGGGTTTTGGGACTTCTGTTCTTTTGGGTTTTTTTTTCCTCTCTAACACTGTGTAAATGGCATCAATTTTTCTAGCCCTGATATAGGAAATTTAAGATGATGAATATTTGAGATGATAGGAAAGATGTCCCACACTCCCCAGCCTCCTCCCCCCCAACCCATCCTGTAACACCTTTTGTGCACCAAGGAGGTATGTGACACATAAACATACTTTGAGTGCTTTTAAAGTTCTAGGGAGGAAATAAAATCAATTTCTGTTAAATTTTCAAGTTTCTGCAAACCAAGTTGAAGAGAAAACAGGTGGGCATTGGCTTTGTGTGTGTAGCAGAGCAAAAAAGAATGGTTAATCACCCACACCACAGAGATTCCTGACTTGTCCTCTTTTGACTATTCAAAAAATGTGGTGGCATAAATAATCAGGCAGATTTCCTTCACTTTTTTCTTCTGAAGGAACATTGCTTCCTTGCTGCAAGCTCAGAGAGGAACTCAGAATACGCCTGACCAGTTGAGAAGCAGAAGGAGATCCTTAATTTTTGTTTTGCAGATTCATATCTATGGATTATGTTAGTCTACTATCCCAAAGGGAAAAAAAAAAAAGAAAACAAAAGCAAAAACAAACAGGCCATGAGATCATCTGCATCACTGCTGTAAACAGATTAACCCAATGTCATGTGGAAACTCCTTATCACACAGCTGGGATTTAACGTGTGAGGACTCAGCCTTTGCTGTGTGGCCCTGCATGCCCATTTCACCCTGATGTTCCAAAGGCAAAATATTTAACAGTGCTTTTTCCAATTTACCTATCACCCATATTATGAACAGAGACAGTTGATCTTCCTTCTGATTTTTAATCCTTCCCCCTTTCTGTCCAGAAGGACTGCTTAACCTAAAACCTTAATCCTTAAGCTTGGAAAGTCTGTAGTCACTTGCCTTCATAACCACGTTAGCTTTATCACTGCATCATCAGAAGTACTATTTATTTTATTTATTTTTTTTTTAACAGAAAAGTCGATGTGCTAAGCCTCTCCTCCAGCACTGCAGTCTTCTGATATTGCACCCTGAGATACAGCTGGTGTCCTCACCCAGCCTCATAGCTGGGGCACTTTTTAAATTTAGGTTTATTTTATCATCCCCAGCAAGCCAGGCTAATCGAGAACCAAAGGGTTAGTAAAAATTTCATATCTTACCCTGGCAGAAGAGAAAAAGAGCTGTTTACCTTGAGCAGACAATTAAAAACAGGGGTGAAAGCCCAGCACTGTGAAGTCAAGGAATGCTCTGCCATCCATACCAAGAGGCCAGAATTTTTCCTGGGATGTTTTATTTGGTTCCTGGGTGCTCTTAGCTTTGGCTCTGCTCTCTTTGGGCAGAGGCTTTACAGCAGCTCCAGCCCTTTCTTTTTTCCAGTGAGAAACCACTCATATAATTGAGCGTATGATGTTTCCTTTTTCTTTCCCCAAGAGTGGCTAATAACCTCACCCTTTATTAGAGATGGGAAAAAGCACATAAGAAAGAGATGCTGAAAACCAAAATTCATTATTTCTGCCACTCATGGAGGACTTTTTCTTCATTAAGCGAGTTATCTTGAGGGCATAAGGGAGCTTTAAATCCTTTTTCTCTGGTTCAGGCTTCTGTTCTCGTACACTTTTACCACTCCATCCAAGAATTTCTTCACTTAAGCCTTGCCACTTAATTTTTTTTTTTTGGGTCTTTCTACTACACCTCTCCCCAGGATTTGTTCTCTTACTGACATACAGAACTTCTCCATGATACATGAGATGCCTCTGTTTATACAAGATATGTAAAATATACACTGCACATTTTCATGCCCCACTATCAAATTGAGTAATGTGAGATTAAATAAAGCATGGGGATAGTCTTGTTTAGCTCTCTGGTATTCATGAATGAAAAGCTGAAGCCTCTTTTTTTTTTATTCTGAATATTTACATTTCAACTCTTGAATGTGTTTATAGTATAACTGTTGGTATTTTTTAAAAAATTTTACTCATGAAAAAAACAATCACAGACAATATATTTCACTCTTTTGTTCTTCTTTTGGGAAAGGCTAACTTTTCATGAAAAATAGAGAAAATTTGTAATACAGCAAACAAAGATTAGCAAGTTTATATTTAAGTGGTTACTTCATGTGAACAACTTCATCTTGTAGAATTCCCATTTTTTTATTAAAAAGTCATGAATGGAAATAACATTCTAGCAGTTAATATGTGACACCATAAAGTCATCAAAAATTTAAGAAGGACCTATAAAATGTCCATTACATGACTTTTGTGAAAAAGGCAATGCAGTTAAGCCCTCAGTGCTTACCATCCAGAGTTCCATGCTTAATCTACAGGGAAGGCATGCAAATATAGCCTTAATCACATGGAATTTTCTGGAATTACAAATTATTATATGTTTCTGGCATGACTGCCTGCACACATCTGGAATCCTGCAGGGGAAAGTCAACCCAGCTCCAGTAAAACCACTGCCACCACACTTTTACCTACTGGGAGGATTTTGGGGACAAAAATGGAGATCTGTGTTCCCCACAGCGCTGCCAGTGTGCCCACAACCAGCACAGGTGGCTTGTGTTTCCATCAGATTCCTCCTCTGAAGGGGTTATTAGCTGCATGGTAAGGAAGGGAAGGTTTGGGAAGGTT
>VZRX01007418.1:0-15270 GCA_013398075.1 Notiomystis cincta | reverse complement strand
TTCTTTTCTTTTCTTTTCTTCAGGCTGATTCAGTGCAATATGTGATATTACAGTTTGACACCTTGACTTTTCAATCATCCTTTAATACTGTAATTTTACTTGCCTTGAGTTATAGCTAAAATCTATAAAAATGTAAATTTTGAGTTTTTCCTCAAATATTTGATGCTGAGATTATTGCAGTGTTAACCTTGTAATTTAAACACAGCCAGGTGGAGGAAAAAGAACAATTTTAACTGTTGTGATGCCCTCTTTGTATGCAGACATTAAATCACAATCCCCACATTTATTTTAGTCTATCATAATTTATTTTAGTCTATCATAATAAATCTTTCAAACATAATTAAACAAACCTGTCACCATTTCTAGGGATATTATTTCTTATTCCTTGAAGAAGCTTCTGAAATAGATCTAGAGTCTGTGTATGCAAAGTTACAAGACTGTAAAAAACACAGCATAATTTAGGCAGGCTTAGCTTTTTGCAGTTTCCTTGATTGCTCAGCTCTCTTACTGAGCTGTTTGTTTGGCTTTTTTGCACCTCTTCTAAACTGTAGAGGCAAATATGTAAAATGGAATTTACTATGTAATTTTCTGATTCCAAATCTTCCTAAATGTTGGCTATGTAGGAATACAAAGTTTCTTTCTTTTTTTCTTTTTTTTGGTAAGTATTTTTCTATCTCTTATTTGGTTTTGTAAATCCCCCAAAGTATAGCGTGGAGGCCCTTAGTTTATTGATACAAAACCATTTCCCAGTAGGCAGTTTTATGCAAAATAGGGAAATGCGCATACCTCCCAGTCCCTCCTATGACACTCAGAGTATCTTAGATAAGCATGCTGTTCAGTCCAGAAACACTAAATTTCACCTTTTCTTTCAGTGGAAACAGAATCAGCCTCACAATCAGAATCAAAAACAAGTACCCTGCACTGTAACCAAACAACAATTTTCTAAATCTTAAGCTTGGGTAACCACCAGTGAATAAATTTATGTTTAATATCAGTGCAAATCCATTGATATAAATAAATTCAGACATAGAAGGTGGACCTTGAAACAGCTTGCAGCAAGGATGACTGCTGCCTTATATAATGATGCAGCTCAGTGCTGCCAGTGGTATTCCTGAATGGACACAAACAAGCTGCCACCTTTTTGCTGTAAAGCTACACTGTTTTAGCTTGTGTCTTGTTCAACACAAACATACTGTTAATCTTATTAATTTTGGTATCTCTTATACATAGCTTCTAACTAATAGATCTTAAAATTCTCTAAAGGGAGGTCAGTGGCACAGTTTATAAAAGGAGATATGGGAAAGGGAATGAGGATAGACAGGAAAGACAGTAAAGAATATAATTCCTACAAAACCCCTTTCAGGTGTAGTAGAGTGTGACCCTCCTAACAGTACAATGCAGAATGTCAGGGGAAAAGAGAGCCCACATTTTAGTATCTCAAGAGCAGGGCTCTGTCCTGGTTCTGGCCAAGACACAGATAATTTTTGCAATAGTCAAGAGGGGGTATTGTGGACCTGGAGATTATTCTATACCGTCTCACTTCATTTTCTGGTGACAGGGGAAGGGGTTCCTTCCAGTTGTTGTAGGCTGCAGTAGGGAACATTGGGGTATTGTCAGGGAGTTTCCATGTGAATAATTTGCCTCTTTCTTGTACTCTCTGTTGTTACTATTGTTGCTGTTAATGTTGTTTTCTTATCTTGTTGCTGTTTCCAGTAACTTTTTCTTATCTCATGATCTTTACTTGTTATGCCTTGAACTCTCTCCAGGCCTCCACAGGGGAGGGGATGGGAAGGGACGTGTGAGTGAGTGGTGCATGGTTTGGAGTGGTTTCTAAAATACCATTCCCAAACCACAACAGCCTCTTAACAACAAACTTCTTACCTTAAAAATTTGAATTATCTCTATTCCTTAACACATAACATTGCCATCTATATGCAACAAGGAGGTGAAAGAGCTTTAAATAGGGGATGATGAACAATGACTATTTTTCATTTTGCTATATTTAAGCAAAAATGCTTTTCCATGTGAAAATACAAGTATCTGTGTCACACAATATATTTTTAGCAGTGTCCTGTCAGTTTTCAACAAAGCATGCACTCACTCTGTTATTTATAGCTGTACTCTTCAATGTTTTTTGAATTTTTTTAACTTTTAAAATAAATGTTACTGTATTGCCAATAATGATACAGATACTGGATACTTTGGTAAAACTATAAAAGAATAGATATTTAGTGGTCACATGCAAGGCTTAGCTTTCATCTGGTACCTCAATTAAAAGTCAAAAAACTCTTTTAAAAATTAAGCAGAGTTGACTCCTATGCAAAATTTCAAGAGGTGTATTGAAAATTTACTCCCTGTTGTCAAAAATGTAAAAAAAATACTCAATAGAAAATATTTCTGCTTAGATTTTATAGAAAAGATAATTTATGCTCTTGAACATCTAATATTCTTTGGAGAGGAGTACTTTCAGAGCAAAAGGAAAATTGTGCTTTCATTGTTTACAGTTTTAAAGAAGCTCAATGTCACAAAAGAAATGAAACTCAGTGGGACAGATGAGTTCTCAACAATAAAAGTTAAAAATATCCACCATTAAAAGTATTTCAGCAGCTGCCTAATGCCTTCAGAGATTTCTCAGCAGGTAGCTGAGGCAGGCACTCTGCTACACACCTTTGTTGTTTACAGTTTGCCTTTCTTCTGCCCCACAGATACCATGCAGTCCTTCTCAGAGCTGGAGCTGTGTTCAGACTCCACTTGCATCCTTGAAAGGCATTTGAATTATGGTTTAACCAGGTGCCTAGTCTTTCAGCAAATATATCTGCAGTTAACTACTTCCAGTGTCAAGGATAAGGGGATGCAGAAAGAGAAATCCTTTGCTCTCATCATGTGAGGGGCTGGGCTTAGGCCTGAACTTTTGCTGTTGTAGTTGGAAAACCCAATTCTTCAACCCATGCATCTCTGCAGAGGATGTGAAGGTCAGCCAGAAGTGTCTGGAAGTAACACTTGCCTTAAAAGAGGAACTGGATGTCCAGCTCATACTGAATAACCATCAGAGCATCTTAGAACGAGAATGCTTTTCTTATATTAAATATTTAAAGGTATTGCATTTTTAATCACTTCTTCCATATCTTCAGAGGCCTCTTTCTGATATAGGTACTATTACTTAGGAGATTTCATAGACAGGAAATCCAGGTATGCAGGTCAAATGTAGTTTAGTCAAGTTCAAACTTTAAAAACCCACAAACTTAGAAATGGTCTGGAAAGGGCAAGTGTAGGACCTGAGTGTCTAGATTTAAGAAGAGCAGGAGGTTGTCATGAGTGACATTGATAGAGGGGATCTCTTTTGGCAGTTCACAAGACAACATCTTGTGATAGCTCTTTGCCACTGCTTACCTCTATGAAAAAAAATCTACTATTTTTTTAAGAAAAGGGCAACTTGACTGCTCTGTACTGAATATACTTTCATTTGAGATAATGGATTCTAAACTACAAAGTCATAGCTAAATAATCACCCCTTTTGATTTATAAAAAATTACAGGATATCTGAAAAGGCATTTCCCTTCCCTTACTCCGCCCAAAGTAATGTTTCATTAATTAGGAAATGTGTTACTGCCTATTTTTTATACCATGCAGTTCACAGACAACTGTTAGATGGAATATAACAAGGATTTTACTAATTGACATTAGCTTTCATTACTCTCTAATGTCTCAAATAAGGTAATATGAGAGTGAAATAAATTTAGACTATTGTAATGTCCAATTAGGATATAATCCAAGGTAGATATTTCACTGTTTGAATATTCTTTCCTTCATTGAACCCCCCTGATGAGGTCTGCCTTGTATTTCTCAGCAGTACATTAGAGGGACAGTGATCTTTCACAAGAAGAATGGGAGAATTTCACAGGGCAAAATTAAGTGCCATGTTTATTTAATTGAACCAGTATGATCAACAGTCCCATGGGATGCTTTTATTTTTACATACCTCAGATGTGAACTTCTCTTTTTTAATATTTAAAATTCCTCTTCCAAAATTTTTCCTGTGGAGCTACAGTCACAGCAAGATGAACGTAACTCAACTGACATTGGTATTACACTGAGTATCACTAAAATATGCTCAGGCAAAAAATATTCTTTAAATTTGAAGATTCCATCAGTTTCCAGACCTACATGGAGAATTAATACAAATACAGTCCAGATCTACTGGCCTGTCTCAGCTACATTTGTTGGAATATTGACGATCTCAGAGAGACATTTAAAATCTAATTTTTAAAATTTGAGCAGTTGGTGTGAGGTGTATCCACCTTTTAAAAGAAAATTAAAATGACATCAACTGCACATCAGCAAAAATACAGAAAAGTTATGCCAGTACATTTTAAAAGAACACATGGCTAAACATTTTTAAGCCACTAAATATTTCTAAATATTATTTTTTTATGTATTGCACAGGTTAGAAATATGTGTTGAATTCTAAAGCACAGAATTTATTTTAATAGATCATTCAAGGTCCATTTAGTTCTATATATTTTGGCTTTATATCCAGAGCCACTATTAAAGACTTCTTGAAATTTTAAAATCAGAACCCTTGGGATTCTACTGTACAATTTACTCTCCTGTTGTTAGAAAGAATATTAATAAAAAATCTCTAGTTTTGAAGCAAAGAATTATTTCCACAATTCAGTATTTTTAATCCAATGAGACAAATGAAAATGTGGTCTCACTCTGATCAATGGACCCAAAGGGAGTTATTCTGAGAGTGTTACAATCTATTTGCCTGTCTTATGCTGTCCCTTGCAGTTAATCTATTTTGTAAAGGCCATACCCAGAATTTTGTTTTGATTTTCTGTCAGTAATATTCTTGACATAATCAGTAATTACTACTTGGGTTTTCCACCCAATAAACACTTTTTTGAAACTGCAGTACTGCAAAAGGTAGCAGCCCTTGAATTCATAGTCCGTGGAAAAACTGGCAATGGAGACCACACCTGAGCTCTGATGTCACACAGTTTGTTGACTCAGAAGCTGTCTCCTTTCTAGAAGGACAGGGTAATTTCAGAGTAGAAGAGTAAATTCAGGCACAAGAAAGGCTCAAATGTGTATACTAGAAAGAGCGGGGGTAAACTAAGGAAGGCTTTCAGAAAAAAACTGTGGGGTAACATTGTCACTTAATATAGTATGTCACTTTCATGACACAGACCTTCTTTTTTTTTTCACCCAAGGTTAAATCTTACCTGCAAACTTAACTAAGAGATCTCCTCTTTGAAATGAGGAAAAAAAAAAAAAAAGATAGCACACAAATATGTCTATAATAAAGACAGTAGTACTTGCATTCAATAATGACTCTTTTGGAAAATTGAGTTTATCAGCTAAGGTGTACCTTGACATTTTAGAAAAATATAAGATAATTGATTTGGTCTTAATTCAAAATGTCAGTGGATTTTCTTAACATCTACTCTATTATCTTAGCATTATGCTACTTCTCTCATACTCTCATTATTTATCTCTAATTCTCTCTTCCTGTTAATCTTTGAATCTCTACTTTTCTTTGCATGTGATTTCCCACTCTTCTTCACAACAGGATCTCCTCTTTTTTCTGCAGTTCTTCATTTATTTTCTGGCTGTGATCTTTGCTTCTTTCTCTTAAACCTGTGAGTTTAATCATTCCCCTCGGGCATACAAAGGGCAGTGCAGACCCACTGCTGCACCCAGGGCATGGAGTATGGCTTGGGGAGTGTCCTACTTAAAACTGTTGTGCTCAACTTCCTGCAGCTCAGCATTGAAAACTTTACCTCACCTAATACTGATGATTGAGAAAAGGCAAGGAAAGGAAACTGTTCTCAGGCTTCTTGTATTTACAAATTAAAGTGTAACAGAAAACTGTTTTAGTGATGACATTGTCATAAGTGTTATTAAGTTTTAGCCTTAATGGGTCCATTATACTTAAAGAGACTTAGAGATTAATTAAAAGGACTATTAATGGCACTGTTATTTGCACTGTGATATTTTAAGGCCGGTAACTTTTCTAGTCATTATCTTATTCTACATGATAAGAGTGTCTGAAAGGAAGCTAATAACTGAAGAGCACTTTGCTGTTCACTAATTCTTTCTTCATTTTTAAAATGTTTATAGTTAATTTTTATTTATAACATGATTATAAAAAAAAAGACAATCTTACTGGTGATGCTGCATTCTTTCAGTTAAAAAATTATTAATTATTGTTTATGCAGTCATACTTCAGAGTAAATCCTGCAGATTTACCTGTGAGTGATTACTTCTATAGGGATAGTTCCAGAGCTATCCAATAACACTATTTATGTAGGATGCTCTTAGGTTACTAGAAAAAGTAGTACAAAATTACACCTTCAGAAGAACTTCTGAAAGGTGCATGTTTTTCCAGTTTTCATTGGTTGGACTAACAAAAGATGTTACTCTTAGCTTCCAGGCTGGTTGTGCTAACAAGGTTTGTTTCATTTTTATTACATTGTGTAGATCTTTTAAAGAAAATTCTTTTTATAGAGCTAGAGTTCTATGTGAAACTTAGGCTCAACTTCACAATGCCTCTCTTCTTTCTGGCATTCATGCCCTCAGGAGCAGCACTTGTGTTCTGTGTATAATCCATGGTGATCTTCCGCTGTAGGACACACTAGGGCTCTACTGCTGGAAAGGGAAATACGAAGTGACTGCAAAATGCTGAGGAGAAGCTTCTATTTCACTCTTCAAACATGATCTAATCCAAGCAAAATATCACTGTACCCCACCACACACCTGAAAGTAGCATGCACTTTCCATTGCCATGTAATTCCCACCAGGACAGCTTCCAACCAAGATGGCTGGGGCTGCTCCAAATTCTAGAAACATCAATGGAATCCTGAATTTTTCTGTGGGGCTATGGTTTTAGGCTATAAAAGATGATGATGTAATGCTAGAATTCTCCTAGTTTTGCAAATGCAATTACCAGTGATGGTTTTCCTACCTTTCTAGGTCTTCTGAATAAACAAGTGTCCTAAAAATACAGCATGTAGCACCATCCAGATTTCCTGTTAAAATTGCTTTGCTTCCCAGCACAATTTGCTCACAACGCAAAAAGGAAGATTGAAACTGTGGTGTAAACCTTTTGAGAATATGACAAGATCCAGAAACAGCTGAAGCAGGCAAACCATAGCCCAGTAAAATGTAATTTTTCTGCTATTTCTTATATACCACAAGTTTTTTGTTGGTCTGATAAGAGTAGGTTCTCTAGACATGTCTAGGCTTCTTTTGCTCAAATGTGATAGCAATATATCTGACAATCAGACAACTACTGTTCAAATTTATTTTATTTTAGCTTTAATTTATAGCAGTAACAACTGTATATTGAATGACAGTAGAAAAATATGGTATGGAAGAGCACAGACACAGAGTGATGCTGAAAGGTCCTATACTGGAAACACAAATCTCAATTACCAAGGGTCACTACAGGAATGCAGCTTGGAAGTGTTCAGGTAAAAACATGTTTTTAGAGATCAAAAGGAGAATAAATAAACAGAATAACTGAAAAACAGTAAAAAGGAAGAGTACGCAGACAAACCAAGAATGCATAAAAATCAACCAAAGCAAACCCAAGGCTGAGGAGGAATCATGTGAGTCTTGGCAAAGAGGAGAAAGAAGCCTCAACGCTAACGTCACTTTCCTCCCAATGGAGACCTCGGAATGGTGACTTAACCCCCTCAAATTCTCATTGCTTTATAAGAAAACACTCAGTCTTGGGATGCAGAGGAACTTTGGAGAGGTGAGTTTATCACAAAAGAAACAGGGATCCATTATTTTTCTTTAAAATGTAACTTTAGTATTATAGTTTCTATCTATCAATTTGGAACAGAAATGGATATTATTATACCCAGAGTAATGAATTTACAATATTAGGTCTGTCTGACTACTGAGGGGCACTGCTGAAGGATATTCCAGGGGAACTTTTGGATGTTGTCATTATGGCTGAGGGAATTCTTTCTGGTTTTCAAATCATCTATCAACAGGGAAAACGACTGGGATATTCACTTAACCCCATTCTGTGAGCTGCTAATAGAATGTTTTAAGAGCTGAAAAATGTTGATGAAATGCAGAATTTGAATGAAATTGAAAATGGAAGATTCATGTACTCAGCATCTTGGGGAAAAATACAAACAAATAACCCTCCCCACACCAAAAAAAACAACACCAAAAAACCAAAAACCAATGCACAAAACCAAATAAATCCCACATATTGTATTTCTGTGGCCTGACAGATAAAAGAATTACTACTTAAAATATAAATTGAAGATGTTTGACTCTCTAAAGGTTAGACTCGTATCTTGTATGCTTGTAGCACATTCCATCACTATGAGAAACATACTGATTTAAAATTTTATTGTCAGAAAGAAGTAGTAATTTAAGAATGATAAAACATAGCTAAACCTTGTATTGGAAGGTTGTCATAGTCATGATGCTCTCAGTGGCAGCATACAGTAGAAGATTACAGCTTTTGAAAACCTTATAACCGGTCTGCCTCAAACGCATAACTAAAATCAAGAACGGTAAAAAACAGATGCTATAAAGCACAACCATTCTGCATCTGCACTAGAAAACTCTGCCAAGCATGAAAGGATAACTTGACACCACACAGACTATGGTGTATGGGCATTGTGCTCTGTGCAGGCAATGCTTTTGTGACTGAAACAGGATATCTTGTATGGACACAGTAATTTTTTGCCACCTGCCTCTAGTCTGTTGCTATTTTCATCTCTAGTTTAGAGGAGTCTGTACTGGAAAAAGCACATGCTGGAAAAAGTGATTATATTTCACCGAAAACTGTATGTGGCGTTATCTGAAAGTGCCTTCTGGAGATTAAAGTCAGTGCATAGATTAAGAAGTAAATTTTTTAAAAATGTACTTCTTATCCATCTGGAGTTAAAATATTTACAAGATGCATCACTGAGCTTCTTTTTAAAAAAGAAAAAAAAAAGAAATAGAGAAGCTTTAGATGGAATAATAGTATAACTGTCAAAATTTATTTATGGATGAATAAATAGGTTCAGATTTAAAAATATGCTCAGTGTCCTTGATATGAAGATAGGTATCTAGTGGTGATTTTAAAGGCCTACATATTGTGGCCTTTCCTATAAAACTTTCTACTTCAGATGTCAGAAAAACAAATGATATTTTAAAAAGTGAATTTGGGCAAGCGTGCAGTCTTAAAGACATGGTTCTAATACAAGATCAAATGCTGACTGTTACTATATAGTAAGTAGTCCACACTATAATCCTATTCCATAATTTAATCCTATTCCATGATTTAAAAAGTTAAAATGTTCATTATGGTGATAAGATCAAAATTATGACAGGCAGAAGAAAGAAGATATTCCAGAATGGTCAGCAATTAGTAGAAGGGCAATTGACAAGCACTTAAAGAAGAAGAAATAATTTGTAAAGGTTATCTTAATATCTCTATTTTGACAGTTCCACACATATTAATATAATTCACTCCTATAATGATATTTAGTTGTGAAATAGGTATGCAGCAGCAAACAAATTCATAGAAAAAGTAATCTTGACTGAGTAATATTTAGTCATATCATTTGGAATAATTGCTAAACCTGAATATTACTAACAGTAGTGATGTAGAGGATCTGGTTCCAATTTGTAGAAAAGAAATTATTCTAAATAAAAAAAACTGAAAAATACATCACTTTAAAGGTCCTGTGTGTTGGGCAAGAACTTCTGATATGGGGGTCAAATTAAAACAAAGGCAAAATCTAAAGTAAAATAATAAAGGAAAAGAGTAAAGTGGCCCTTCTGTATTCAAATCATGTCTATATTTTGGAGCATCAAAGAAAATACCTTTATAATAGGCATTAATGACTAATCCTCTGCAGAGCCTCTCGCTTCCCCACATTTTTCCTTATGTTATCATGTCAGCTGCAGGTGATTCTCAGACCCTTATATCTCTTGTTCAAACTATGAAACATTTAGAATCTCAAGCACTGATGTACTCATGCATCAATCAATGTAAATTAAAATTCACAAATATGTGACTCTTAGAGAGGTCTTAAAAATTTATCTTGTCGTGGTACAGATGCCCGGCCATACTAAGCATAGCATATCCTTTCAATAATTTTTCCCTACAGACAAAGGAGAATACAGATTTCAAAAGTTACTTTAAGGTCAAAATTTCACTATGTGATAAAAGGAGATCATTCTTTATCTTGTAATGAGCTCAGTATGCCCATTTGATGTAGACCAAATGGTCAAAATGAAATCTTTCATCTCTGACATTCATGCAGACCTTCTCAGCTTAGCTTTTAACTGTTTCATTATTTTCCTTTTTTAAGCAAATGAACACAAATACTATGCAATATACATTTTGTTTTGAGGTGTTTATCTGTTATTCTCAGCATTTACCAGATATCTGCCATGGTTTCCCAAATAGTGTCTTGATTTAATGACATGCATTACACTTTTTAAATAGTTTCACTTAGTGTGTGAATATAGTTCATTGCTCTGGTGACCAAAATGGAAAATAAATATATTATTAAATGTTAAGTAGCTTATAAGTCTGTATTTAACACCTGTTACTTCCCCATGGGGGTTCTAATATCAGGTAGTTGGTATTTCTGTCATGAGACATATCTTTTTGTGCCTCCACCTTTTCAAGGACAGATAACTCTACATCATATACCTGAAAAAAGCTATCCACCCAAATTAGTGACAAAATATCATACACAGAATTTTCACAGGACCATGAGAATGGCAATCCCCTGAAAAAATAATATTTCTTTGTTCTATCTACCACTGTCTCTGTCAACACTGTGTATTTTCTAATTCTGATGCATTTCTGTCAATCCTCATTTAGCATATACCATATTGTTCACACTTCATGTTGGTTTTACCCTTTCCAAATCTGACTGGACTTTGCTGACACTGTTGAATAATGATTAGTCTCAAGAGCGTTATCCAATATTGATGTGATTAAAATTCTGTAATCCCACACAGCAGCTAGCAAAGCTTTCTCAGAGTCTGAGCATTTCTCATCATTCACTCAGTTTTTACTGCTCTGAGCTGTAACTCATTTCTCGTTCCTGTGACTGCTTTTGCACTCAGTATTATGAGCTTGGTCATTTTGCACATAGAAAAATTGTCCCTTTATGCCAAAAGGTTAAACAAGAATTACATCACTTAATGTTCACTTCACATCCTTCTTTCTATTAAAAACATATTTCCCTTGCCTTGCCTTGCCTTTCCCCTTTCCCCTTTTCCTTTTCCTTTTCATTTTTTCCCTTTTTCCTTTTCCCTTTTTCCCTTTTCCTTTTTCCCTATTCCCTTTTTCATTTTTTCTTTTTCCTCTTTTCCTTTTCCCTTTTTCTTTTCCCCTTTCTCTTTCTTCCTTTTCCCTTTTCCTTTTTCCCTATTCCCTTTTTCATTTTTTCTTTTTCCTCTTTTCCTTTTCCCTTTTTCTTTTCCCCTTTCTCTTTCTTCCTTTTCCCTTTTCCTTTTTCCCTATTCCCTTTTTCATTTTTTCTTTTTCCTCTTTTCCTTTTCCCTTTTTCTTTTCCCTTTTTCTTTTCCCCTTTCTCTTTCTTCCTTTTCCCTTTTCCTTTTTCCCTATTCCCTTTTTCATTTTTTCTTTTTCCTCTTTTCCTTTTCCCTTTTTCCCTTTTTCCCTTTTCCTTTTTCCCTTTTCCTTTTATCTCCTTTTCTCTTATTGCAATTGTATGGCTGATCTTTAATCACAGGTGATTTGAACCTCTCACCCTAACTCATGTTCTTGGCAAATACCAAGCAATACTTTTTAAAAATTACTCACAATTTTGGCCTTTTCTCTTCTCACTGTGCAGTGACATTTCTTGGGCAATTTTGCCATTTGTGGGATAAAATTAAAAGGGGGGGTGTAAGGGTGAAATCTCTATCATCTGTTCTGAAATATCAGTTATTCTATCATTTAGATACCTGAGATTCTCTCTTTGCATCTTTTCAAGCAATCTTGGCTCAGTACCTTTCATTATTCTGACTTAAAAGAGAAAAATATTTAAGTGGGGGAAAAGAAGGTCTTTTTTAGGTGAAAATTTCTAGCGGCTTCCACATTATTTATAAATTCTAAACTGCAACAAGGTTTTTTTGCAGTGTTATGACCACAAAAGCAAATTCGCAAAAGTAATTTGTCAGCTCATCATTGGTTTCAATGTAGGCATGAAGAGGAAGTAGTTTCAGTGGGTCATCATCTAGTAGAACCTAAATATTTGTAAAGAAGAAAAAAGATTTGTTTAAGCTTTTCCAAAACAATAAAAAACTGGTCCTCCAATGATTTGCCATAAAAAGCCTGTTTAGAAAATCTTGGAGTGTCTGATTTACCAACACTAAAAATATGTAGATCTGAAATAATAATGTGAGACATGGGGCCCTCATTATTAAAATCCAGCATTACAATTCTGTCTTTTGCTTCCATCATTGACTTTTAAACTAGGAAAAGTCTTTATCCCAAAGGATTCTCTGTAGCTGTCTCATTAACACATACACAGTTTTCCTAATCAGCTTTTCAGAATCCTAATCAATAAACAGAGGTGGTTAAAGAGCTTGTCATTTTCTTGATGGAATCCATGTCACCACCTTGATTTCCTTTTCTGACCATGCTAGTCAAATTCTGAGGCTGAAGACAAAAAGTTCTCCTCACAAACAAACAAGCAATCTCCAAAATCCCAAGCTAAATCAATCTTAAATTTCTTCAAATCATTTGGAAAAGATGAAATTGCATCATTTTTCCTATCAGTTTGGCAGAAAAGAGTAGTGTTCTGCAAACAAAATGGTTGCTTGCAGAAATCTGAGCAATATACAATGTTGTATTTTAAAAATGTATTTATCTTATTATCAACACCACAGCCCAAACTAATGGACTCAATTCCTTTTACATTTTCTTCTTTAGGAGCTCTGCATAAGAATACTAAATGTCCA
Organism: Notiomystis cincta; assembly: GCA_013398075.1. NCBI lineage: Eukaryota > Metazoa > Chordata > Aves > Passeriformes > Notiomystidae > Notiomystis > Notiomystis cincta. The sequence continues at coordinate 2,319 of VZRX01007418.1, read as the reverse complement.
TTCCCAGTCAGGGCATGAGTGGTCAGGTTGCTCCAAATGTTTTATTCACTTTATCCTTGATGGTATTCTAACAAGCCTTCACAGCATGTTTTCCCTGCATCCCTTACCCAAATTAAAGGCAACTCATACTTCTATTATAGAACTGATGACTCCTCATTCAAGTATCATCCAGGGCTACATTCAGTTTAGCAAAGCACGTATGTAAGAGTGACTCCTTCGATACATCACAAGAGTGTGCAACAGCATGGGAATCAAGGGTCAGGTTTTATTGACATATGGTATCAGAAGAAGGCATTAAACTAACAAGCACTGTGTGTAGACCCTGCTTTAAATCTTTCAGTTGTTTTGAGGGTGTGAAGGGGAAATCCAAACACAAAATATTTCCCCAGTATCTTGATAAATAGAACACTCACTTACCAGATATGTGGGGATTGTGTATCTAAGATGGATGACCTTAAAAGCTTTGTTCCTTTCCTAACAATCCTCAGCAAAACCACAAGTGATTCCCCAGTTGGATAAGCTACTCTTCATCAAATGAATCAGTCTAAATGGACTGAGCTTTGGGGAAGAATGTTTCTTGTCTACAATTTTTGAGCAGAAAACTGGTAAAACACCTCTGCTGCAGAATTGCCTATATGTCCACCAAAGATTCCAGGTGGACATGTACTCTACTGCATTTCCTGAGAATGAATGAGTGTTAGGATATTTCTGGTTGCAAAGTGTTAAACCCTGACACAATTCTGAATTTAGTTAGCTACTGCTTAATGACCTGTAATAAGGAGAGTCAAAATGCTGAAGAGATGGGTAAGAGAGACTGGAATAACATAGAGAAAGACAAGGATTTTGAGAAACAATATCCTCAGAAAAACAGATTTAATTTCAAGAAGGCAAATGGCAAGGTCTTACACTATGGACTGAGAGCAAGGGGTTGGACTGTGTTAAGACAGACAAGATATTTGGGCAAAAGCTAATGTTGTCAAGATGACCAATGGGAAACTGTCCATGAAAGTATATATGATGAATATTAGGGGCATTCAGCCCTCAGAAAAACAGATGGAATTGTTAGAGCAGATTTCCAATAGGAATAGTGTGGGGGAAAAAACGAGTAGTTTCAAACTTGATCATTTTGGGAAATAGATTATATGCCCAGGCTGCCAGCAGTAGCAGCAGGTGGAAATGAGGAACCAAATGTTTCCTTTCCATTTATGCTCCACAGAGTAAATCTGGCTCAAACAACTGGCATTTTTTTCTCAGTACAGTGAATGAAAGGATATCTAGTTCCTAAGAGAGACTTGGAATTAAAACAGTTTTGTTATGTAAGACCAAACAAAGACACGGAAGGATTTTAAATATATCATCTAGGAAAGAAATGTAACAAACATTTAAGCAGGTTTCTAGCTCAACTTTGAAGTCTTATGTTCTTGAATCTGTTTCAGGTAATTTTTTAACCACAGGAGAGAAAGTGCTAGAAAGTGATTTATTGGATATATCTTAAAAGTCTATCTTAGCACAACTTCCAATTTTAATCACCTTTTTTAGACACCAGCTTGTCATTGCCACAATTTTATTTAGAGGCTGTCTTTTTCACTTTATAGACAAATATAATTTAAGGTAAATTTTATTGATCGCGCACAAGTTTCTTTATGAAGGAAAAAATAGGTTAAACTGCTCTTATTATATATGAATTAATACAAAATAAAATTAAGCATAAGTCCCAGATTTTCCTTTATAGAATTGAAAATAATTATTTTTTTAAAAAATCAAACCTTATGATTGCTTTTTTAGTAATGAAGAAACCATGTATTCTCATGCTGATTTGAAATTGGTAAAAAATTTTCTTCCAAATAAATGCAAATGAAGAAATTAAAAGTACAGAAAGGTGTGAAAAAGTTGTTCTGCTACCCTTGGGTATGGTGGTACATCTGTTATATCAGATTAAGAAGACATTAATTTATAGATGGGCAGAGCACTTCCCTGAATAGTCATGTCAGATTATAAACTTGTGAACTGGTGATGAAGTAATTTCAGTACATGGCTTTTCTCTTTACTTCAGTGACAGAATCCAGTTAACAGCACCAAATATACAGCCACTGCCTAATGCATTGATAAAACATGCCTTTAAAATTCCAAAGATCCATTTACCTTAATTTAAGTGAGCGCTGTACTTAGTAAAAGCACATCTCTTAACACAGAAAATAAGAAATCATCCTGGTATTCCTTCTTTTTAAACACTTTCTGCACCAAGAAGATGTGAATTGCAACAGAAGAAAAAAAAGATGGAAACAGGGAGGGAGGCAGAAAGGAAGGAAGGTGCGGAAG
>VZRX01007414.1:0-30105 GCA_013398075.1 Notiomystis cincta | reverse complement strand
CTCTCATGAGCAGAGGCTCACCTATGGTAGGAGAAGCAGGCTGGCCTGGACTGCGGTGACGGCAGTGAATTCCCTTTCCCAGGCGGCAGCTCCGAGCATCCTCCTCTGAAAAAGAGAGAAAGAGAGGACAGCCGCCCCTGTTCCCGTCTTTTACCAGTCCAATTCTCAAAGTATCTCGGCCCCTTTCTGAGAAATCCTCAGACAAAGAGGTGCAGCCAGATGCTTCCTGGGCTTGGCCACTTCTTTTGTTCTCCTTAAGCATCATCATTACCATTTCTTAGGAATTTATGGGACAAAATTCACTAACAGAAGGACATAACCCTCAATACATGTACAGGACTAAGGTCATGGCCTAACATCTTTACAGCTGTCAGGACAACAAATACTCTCAGCTGCATTTCATCTCCTACCAAGTAAGAAAGATATGAAAGCTTTAATTAACAATACCAGCCTTTTCTGCAGGACTTTCCATTAATAGATCTTAAATGCCTTCACTAATGAGTTAAGTAAAAAAAAGTGTGCATCTCCTGGGTTCCCAACCAAGCCTTCCAGCAGTGCTGCTTCCTTCCTCACTATTCTTCCCATCTTTGGTTTCATGGAGAAGATCAAGTCTTGTATGCTTGCAGAGTAAGACTGTTGACACTCCTCTATGCCTGGAAGGGGCTTCAATGTCCACTGAGGTAAGTGGAATAGAGGACATTCTTCTGAATTTAGCTTTAAGAAATAAAAACCTGATCCCTGTTCCCGAGATGTGCAGTGAGAAATACATCTGAAGCAGAATCTGCTGCCGCATACCTTCTACTGGTGTTTTCATCTCAAGGTTACTTCTATTAAAAAAGTACTTCCCTTGGCAGAGAAGCAAATTAACACATGGATTTTGAATTTAGATTTTAGATATTTATTTTAATGAGCAAACCAAACTTAATGCCAAATTCCTGTAATTTTGGACAATTGCTGTTTTGCAACTTATAGCAATACTTCTAGGTACCAAACTAGAACTCAAGCCTTACTGTATTAGACATAATACAAAAACAAAAAAAAGGAGAGAAACCCTTCCCTGATGAGTTCCTGAGCTAAATATATAGGTTAAGGTAAAGAGAACATGAGATTATACATCATGTGCAAGACAGGGCCAGTCACATAGCTGTCTGTCCGCGTGCTAACGCACACTGCTTCTTTTCTTGGGAGGACATTTACTTTCAACTAACAAGCTGCTACTTCTGCTAACTGTACCATCTGAAAACTATTTAATAAACCAGAAATAAATTGGTCAAGTATCTGTAATAAAAGAAATTAAAGCTAACAAGAGTGATGAGAGTGGGCTGTCCCAGAGGCAGCAGGGTCAGAATGGTAGCGCCCCATATCCTGCCCTTTCTGCATGTGTACCTCAGAGGAGGAAATGCAAGAATGGCAGCAAGACTTCCCACACTGGAATCCCCGAGCCCTGGTCCAGAACAAAGCTTTTTTGTCAGTCTTGTGCTTTTTCTGTACAGTCACTGTGCACAGACACATTGACTATACCAGAGGTCTGGAGAGGCACTGAAGTTCCATGATATCTCATCTTCACTCTATGGAAATATACTCCAGGCCCTTCCTGGTCCTTTATCTTTTCTCTCTGTCCTCACCTTTCCCAAACAAAAAGCTTTTTCTCGTCTGCTGAAGACGGTAGCAAAGAATTTGAACATGCAAGTTATGTGAGGGACTCAGGTATCAACTCAGGTAAATATCCAAACGACTGTGAATCCAGCATCAAACCTTGATCCCACCTGAATAGCACTCAGAAAGTCAACCAGACTGACATGGTTTAACTGTGTCAAAAGTGTAACATAACACTTTCGATAAGTTTCACCTGTGAAAGGATTTTCGTGTAAATAAATGTATACAGGATGGAGAGAGGCAAGGCGTTATGAGCTGACTACTACCTAGGATCCTGTCAGCTCCACAGGGAGAATCATCCACCAGAACCAGTGCCACCACAGGAAGGCCAGATCTTACACCAGGTTAGACAGTCACTCAGGCTCTGTTTAATCAATTGGAAATCTTTCCTGAGGCAGAACTGAAGTAGAGGCTTAATCCATTGTCATTGGACAGAACAGCAAAACTTCACAGGGGTGAGAAGAGAAAACCACAGATGTGTCTTTCATGGGCAGCTCTCTGTTTTGGTGAACTTACTGAACTTTTTTTCCTTTGTTTCTGAAAATGTCAGTGATGTAAGAAAGGTTTATGGCCACCTCCCCCTCACACACTCTAGAGTTTGATCCTTGAAAGAGATGGAAGTGATCCATGAAGAAGTGCCTCAGAGGCCATTGCTGCCATGAGGGGGAGGCTCCCTCTTTGATTGGGAGGTAACACTAGGAGAGCTCACAAGCTGGAAATGGAGGATAAAATAGGAATGTGAGCCTGCAGTGGGGAGCAGAGGCTAGAGATTACTTTTTTATTATTTTATTTTAAACATATGTATTAATCATGTCTCAAAGCAGGGATGGCAATGGGAAACTGCAGCTGGAATGAGTAAGGCAGGAGGAGGAGGTGATTTTTATTTCAGACATAAATTAGGTATTAACTGTGGCTTGAAGGAGGGGTCAGTGTGGGAATCTGTAGTACAGAGAGGACAAAAAGGAAAGATGATTTCAATTGCAAGTAATCTAACTCAAAACAAGGACTGGATGGGAATCTGCAACTGGAACTGAGAGGGTGAAGGAAAATATTGCTTTGGTGGAGTGGTATTATTTTAAACAGATGATTAAGTCCTTAGCTCAAAGCAGGCACAAGGGTGGGAATCTGCAGTTTGAAGATGTCAAGTAATACTTGTGGGAGAGAAGATTTTTATGTCTTTTCAGGTGCATTCAGAGCTTGTGAAGGTTGCTGAGCTGACTTTGCTAGAGCTGAAACACCATCTGTTCCCAGAGCTGGGTAATTCAGGATTCCCTAGCAGCCCTCCACTTCCCTGCTGGCTCTCGAGAGTCCGCTCTGCCTGACAGACATGAATATGCCTACATGACTGTTGCAGTGGAGCTCACGATCAGTGAGCAAGGCAGCTGGCTCTGAATGCAGTGTGCCACTCCACTCAGTATGACTAGTTTTCTCAGGAGCGGCTGCAGACACCATTACACCCCAGTACAGCCCAGCCTTCCTGCAGGGGAGCAGCAGTATGGGTCACTATGGCCCACTTGCCCTTTGCCTGGCCTCCAGGCAGCGGGTCACCCCCTGCTGTCTTGGCAGTCCACAATCCCTCATGATGATGGTAAGTGATCTCCAGGCTGTGGGCTATCTCTGCACGGAATGTCAGATGGAGCCAGCTGGGAGTGGGGCTGTGTGCTGCCTTATGCCCACTCTTGTCTGGGCAACAGGAAAGGTCATTCCCCTGGAATTAGCCTAAAGGAGCTGGATGGCATGTTCTGGAAACCCATTTTCTTGGAGAAGGCATATCTTTGGATTCGAATGGTGTGCAATAGCGCTTAGAAAGAGAATGCTGAGCCCATGGAAATGTCACCAAAGTGCTAGTGCTAATTAATATTCATGCATCCCAGAGACAACAGGCCTTTCCTATCTGAAGCTCTGCTCTGAAGCCTTATGTCTAGTTGGTATGTTCTGTATTACAGCCCTGAGCAGGAACATTACAGCTTTCACAGGCTGATGTCTGAAAGAGCCACTAAACACCACGGATTTTTTTCAGTGTGTCATTGCAAAACCACCTGTGCTGAGCAAGTTTTCACTAACAAACTGTGAAGACTGTTAGAGTATTCATGGAGCTTCAGACCATAATTCAACCTTTTTTTAGATAGTTAGCTTTAGTGCTTTCTTCTTTGCTCCAAAAAGTTTTTTAAAAAAAGAGAAATACTTGATTCCAGGCTTTGCTTCACATGCTTTTCATGAGGCATACCAGTGTCTGTTTTCCTTCTGGCTCTACAAAACATGCCACTATATCTGTGCTGCTGCTTTCTTTTGAAGTTCCTTCTTTACTCATACTGTGTACAGTTGCGTACATTATGTATATTATATAATTAAGCTTTTGTTCTGTATAAGTGCATGCTTCACAGTGTCTAGCACACTCAGAAGTTATTCCTGAAGGAGATTCAAAGTGCCTGAACCATCATGATACAAAACTTCCCAGTAGGCTTCAGAGCTTTTTAGTTACCTTGTGCAACTCATGCATGGCATGATGCTAAGTGGTGAAGGAGGCAGGAGTTCTTGCCACTTAGAGAAAGATTGGTGCTGTGCTCATCGTCTGTACCTGCCTTTGCTTTACACATAATAGACCATCACTGACTGATGAGCTACAAATGAGAGACTGGTCAGAAAGTCTGAGGAATTGGTCAGAAGGTTTATCATTAGGTAATGCTGTTGACCACTTGTTATACTTGAGAAATGCAAGCTTTGAGATAAACACTGAATTTACTTTAATTCATGCCAGCTGTGGGCACTCTGAAGAGAGGCCTTAAGAGGTCTCTTTTCCTGAGTGAGACAGCAAATCTTTGCTGTTTTTCACAGCAGAGTGGACATCCACCTTGTTTCCTGTCCTCTAGGTCTCATATCTGTTCACATCTGTTCTTTGCCTGCGTTAGCCTGTGAGATTATGGTAGGAAGAAATAGCCATAGTTTTCAGGCAACAAACATACTGTGCCAAATTCACAATCCTTGATCCAGGGCCAGTAACCTTCAAAAGCTCATCCTGACTTTCTCCACCTCAGTGAGAAGGAGAGACAACCTCATAAACTCAGTATGTTGTAAAGGCCTCACTGTATCTGAGTTCTTATTTCAAGGCTCAAAACCTTCCCAAAATTGCCATGAATTCATAACAGTTTAGGCCAAACCTTCTGGAGCTATTCTATGTCTTGTGAATTAATAGGGATTTCCAAAAATGATCATCAAAGTGTCTTTCTTTTATCCTGTTCTTTCCTCATTCTCCTCAGAAAAAAAAAAAAAAAAAAAAAGAGGAGAGGTTTGGGGGTTTTTCTTATTTTAGGTTTCAACTAAAACCTTGAATTTTTCCCCCTCATTGCCAAATTAAAAAAATAGGGGGGAGAAACCCACTTTCTTTTTAGTTTAATTAAGAATGGGTAATCTGTGAAAACTAATTTTTTGTGTCATGTACCTATAACAATCAGATTTAGGCCACAAAATAATTTCAAATTTTCACCTCTTAAAAAATGACATTACTTTTCTCTGATATTCACACATGGAAGCCAGCAGGTAAACAATGTAAAAGAAAATAAATGAAGAAGCATTCAAACTATAGTCTAATTTTTGCATAGCTGCAAACATAAATGGTAACAGTTGATCATGGGTGTATCTAAAAGGTTGAGGTGTCTATGAATTCTTCTAAAAAGCTTAAGAGCTTAAGAGCTTTTTTTGATTAAAAATGGTCCACAAATAATTCCCTATATAAAGGTTTAATAAAAGAGCAAAGTCAAGCACTCCTGACTGTGATGTATTCATGGTTCGGTATTTGAATATTGTTTGGAGATATCCCAGGGGTGGCTCCTTTTTCATTCATGACTGTTGTGTAGCTCTGAGCAAGGATGCTTATGCTTCAAAAGTTTTAAAACTGATGGTATTTAAGAGAGAAGCTAAAAGAGGATGCATTTTCACTTGTGAGTCCATGGTACTGGGTTTTTAAAAGACAGTTCAAACAGCTGGAGTAAGCTCAAATCAGCACATGTCCATACGGGATGGATAAGTAAATTATCTGCTGTTGAAATAGACACCAATCATAGTGGGTAGGTTGGAAATAATGATCATAATCTCTGAAAGTTTTTAATATTTTGAAAAAAGTCTCAAATAAAGTGGAGATGAAAAACATAAAATACTGTATTTGGACACCCAAAATTAGTAACATTTTACACATACAAGAGCAAGTTTTTTCAACACCATCAAAATACATTATTTTGCTATCTTCAAAAGGTTTTCCCAAATTTTGTCAAAATGAGAAATGTTCAGAACTGATCTTCTTCCATGAAACATTGATTTTTGGTTAATGAATGTGCATTCGCTAAAAACACGCTTCCTAAATTCCTACTAGCCAGTGCTTTTTTAAATTCTCTTTTTGAGGATGCTTATGATGCTAATGTAAAGATACAGCTCATCCAAATTTAAGTTTTCTTTCTTGGCACTCTCATTGGTTTTCTCAGTAAAAGCAAGGGTTTACAATGAAGACTATATCTTTCTCTTGGATTTTATGTGTACCTACTGTTCTTTTCCCATTTTCAAACAGAACTCCAAACTAAGACTTTTACTGTTTTGTAAGATAGCAATCATTCAACAGATATACAACTTCACCTGTGTGAACCCCTACATTCAAGACACAATGAACCTTTAACTCCCATAAGCTAAATCACAACATGACATAGTTCATATGGGTGCAATTTTTGCCTTCTCCAATCTCCCCTTGGTTCTCTCTGTCATCCTTTTTCAGTGCAGTCAAGTTGTGTGTTGGCTCTTGCTGCTTCCTGGGTTCCCAGGCTTTGAAGCCTTACTGTCCTCCAGTTCCAGGCTCTACAGTACTCATTCTCAATCCTTTGCTGACTCTGTATGATACTTTCCTCGGGCTTCAGACTGTCTATTGATATTTTCTCTTTCAGATCCTCTTCTCAGCTTCTGTTGTATTTCTCTCAAGCTTGAATTCATTCACAGCTAAATTGCTCCAACTCAAAGATTTTAGAGATGTGAGTACTAGAATCTTCTTAGATTAGACTAGTCATGTAAAGCATAATACTCAAAGCGTAAGTAAAGCAAATCATGGCAAAAATTACATTCCCTCCCACTTCTCCTCCAACAGAAGCATGATAGCTTTGCAGCGTAATCTAGCTAAGGCTTCCAAAAAATAGTAAGACTCAGATCAGCAAATTACATTAGACAGGGGAAATAACAGAGAAGATGAAGCATATGCTTCTGAAGTGTTAGCACTTCTTTCATGATGATGCTAAAAGGCAAATAACCCTGTAGAGAGTGTGCTGTAAGCATAATGCAAAGCTCATGTAGGACTAATGCACTAAAATATTAGTTTCCTATCCCTAGAACTGCCCAAGGCAAGCACTGTGCTTATCGCCTCTGTAACTCATAGAAGTTTGTGAGATTGCCAGCACAAACAGCAACACAGGAAAAGCTAGGTGTACACAAGGAACTCTTGGTATGCATCCAGACAAAAGGAATCCAGAGCAAAGAAGCATTAATAATCTTGCCAGAGCCTTTCTTCAAGGCTAATAGTTCAGTAACCTCCTTTGATGTATGACTTGAATATATAACAACATCTGTATGTCTCCAGCACCTCCCTTAATGCATGACTACAGCCAGAATGAATTAGTAAACAGGAGTGAGAAGGAGCAAATGACCCTGTATGATGCAGATCAGTTTGTTCTTACTGCTAGTCCAGCATTACCAATAATTTAAGCAGAATTTTAATAAAGCACACATAGTGTCTGGTTCACAGTAGCCTAGAGTCTGTGGTAGACTTCACACCCTTTAGCCTTTAATTATTCATCTCTGTGAACAACAAAAACCAGAGATGCCTAAGGTACTGGACAAATCCCTTGACCTGCTCAGACAAGAGATGAATGTCCATTTGATTAATTCTTCTATTTACCTGTCAGTTTCATTACTCTAAATCTAATTAATTTTTTTTTGGACTGAGGGATAACACTATTTTGCAAGTGATCACATCAGCAAAACAGGGAATTCAGCTGGGCTAAATCTAAAAGGTTTCAAGCGAGAAGGTTATGCCACTTATGCTGCTAGAATTAGTGAAAGCCAAAGTGTAACAACCTTTGCCCATCCTTGGCTGTAAGGTCTGTAACCATGAACTGGGATCTGAAATCAATCCAAATTCTCAGCTCTTGTGTTTTTCACCTGTGAATGGGACATAACAGGCAATTGGTTGACTATGTGTGAGAGAAAAAAATTCCTCTTCACAGTTTTACAATTTTCCTATTCTGAGGACCACAGAAAGTTATTTAACATAGAAAAAAGATAGTTGGAAGGGAAAAGCAACTTTTCTGTATGTACAGTCTTGCCATTAAAATTCTTTGAAAGAGCCTCTGCTGTCTTTTATGGGGACATTAAGTATTTTCTTCAACACAATTCCTTTTCCATTAAAAACTTTTGTTCATTTCTCCATGCTGCCCCATTGTCCCTATTAAGAAAAAGCATGAAACTTCTCTTTCTCTACTCCATTTCTTAAGGCTTAGGCTTATGATGATCTTAGCCAAAGACAGCCTGCTGGCCATAGAAAGACCAGTGGTGGTTCTTACCTTTTTTACTCCTTTTCTGCATATGTTCCCCTTGATTATAATCTTAATTAAAGCCAAAGAATGCTTGAATTTTATGAAGCATGTAGTTATTATTCCCCACTCCTTTTTGTCACAGTACATTGCTGTCCACTTTCTACCTCTATTTGTGTGAAGAGAAGGATTCCTTATTCTGACATTACAATAAATACAAAGAAGCCCCAGTCCAACTGCAGCCTTTGAACAGTACTACAAATAACAACAATAATTACTCCTAACAATTATAAAAAGTATCACTTTCATGCCTAGGAAAAATTCCAAATCTTCTATTCTGCCTTCTGCCTTATATTCAGCAAGATTACTGTGCCACATTTATATTTATAGAAGCGGAATCACCAACATGTAAAGATGAGAGAGAACAATTAAATTGTCTTAAACTCAATTTTCCCAGTCTAAAGCCATTTGAGGTCAAAACTATCCTTGAAGCAGTAAAACTAATTGCCCAGGCTAAGCTCAGTGACTTATTTCAGTGGGAATATACTAGGGTGAGTTTGGCCCATTATTTTTTAATTGCTTCCAAATGTGTCTTTGCCTAGTGAAATCCTGATAAAAATAAAGGACTCTTATGAACTCCTCAGGCAGCAGGAACATCAACATACCGCTAAGACGTGAAGCCTCATCTCTCTATCTCTATGAACACAAAAACTTACAGGCAAAATGTTGATATTCCCCCAGAGTGAATATCAGACAAGACAGAGAAGACAAGAGACTGGCCAGAGAACAATATTACAATCATGTGGCCGATCTCACTATTGTCATGGAGTAGCTGTGGTGCACAGCCAGGTTAGTTGTCTCATCAAGATGGACTTTCCTTCCCACTTCCCTTGGTCCAACACCCTTCAGAACTGGAGTTTTAGTACTAGTGTTTTCTAGCACTGTAGATTTAAAAAATATACTCACCTCTGGTCCCTCTGGAGCTCAAATCAAATGCTCCATTTTGCATCCTCCCACTGCTAACTACTGGACTCAAAGTGAGAAAACACTTATAAGGGAATCTGACCAAGACCTCCAATGGAAGGCACCACATGGATTACTTCTCTCAAAATTTGTTTGTGGGATACAATGAGAAAGGCTTGGAGCTGCAAACAGCAGGGCTTAGGAAAGCATCAACCCTAGTCAGAACTTGTGCATGATCATTTCTGGGAGTTCTGGGTTTTGATTTGGCTTCTCTTGTGTTCAGTCTCTTGACCATGCTTGAGCCAAGGCATAGCTGATCTTACACGGCTGATCACTTAATATTTTTTTGCATTTTGCAGTGAAATCCTCTCTAGGCCTATCAGAACACAAATCAGTCTCCATTCTTTGTTTCCCACAAATCACAGGAGAAAAAGCAAGGTGGCATTTTCATCTGCGATTGCACCAACAGAGACACAGTAGAATACCACATACTGATGGCCCTTATTGGAATTTCTGTTGGGCAAAATAAGAGAAAATGTCTTGCTGTATGCACGCCATAGATGCTAGACATAGGAAATCAAAACAAGAATGGTTGTTTTGTTCCACCTTGTTGCAGGGCTGTGGTCACTTTTGAGAGAAAATTTTCCCCATAAAAAGACTCCTAAGAAATGCTAATAATGATACTTAAGGAGAACAATAGAAGTGGCTAAGCCCGGAGGGCATCTGGGTGCAGCACCTCTCTGTCTGGGGGTTTCTCATGAAGGCGTGGAGATACCACGAGGGTTGAGGCTGGTAAGAGCCAGGACAGGAGCAGCTGCAGGTCCCTCTTTCTCTCAGCTTTCGGAGGAGGACGTGGGTAGCTGCCACTGGGGAAGGGAACTCGCTGTCGCCACCACGGTCCAACCCAGCCTGTTTTCTCCTGCTGTGGCCGATGAGGTTGGTGCCCTGTTAATACCTCACTGAGAGAGGAACTCTTTTCACCTTGGGACCCTGAGATCCTGAGCCTGCCTCCTCCTGCTCCGACTCGGCCGTACTGGCGCCGCCACCACCTCGGCNAATTTCAAAATACTAATAATTCGGAGGGAAGGGGGTTTACATTTTTCATCCCAAGGGAGGCTCCTGCCTTTCTTGGTAGACACCTGTCCAAACCGTAACACACCTAAACAAAATTCCACAGGTCTCTAGATAATCTTCTGATGGTGCAGGCTCTCAAAAATTTGAAATCCTATAGGCCCAAGCAAAATTGGACATATTTTTCCTTGTATGCAAAGTTTCATACTGGTAAAAAGGAGATATATAGATATGACCTTAGTGTTAAGAAGACTAAAGAGATTTAATATGTGGGGCTTTTTAATTATGTTCTTTACAATATTTTATGAAAGAATAATGTGCTTCTAAAGCGAACAGTCCAAAATCCTATCTTTTGGGTTTTTACCTCACAATCTTAATGACAGAAACACCTCTGTGTCAGTTTTTTTCCCTAAATGCTTGACAGCATCTGCAACACAAACATGGCTGAATTTCAACTCAAATAAAGATGAGTGTCTGTGGGTCCAGGGAAGTTCACTGAACATCAGTGAAGGGGTTTAAGAGACAGGTGAGTGACACACGTTACTACTGCCACTGCCCTGAAAATGCTAGCTGTCTCTCAAATAACCATGACAAGAGATATTCACACCTCCAAGGTAGGGTGCTATTGCAATGGTGAAACATGGATAGTAATTTCTTTTTGGAAACAGAGTGGTAAATTCAACGATTTTCTTTCCTCTAGTATCAATCTAGGTGACCACTGAGTTTAATTTAAAGAAACCTCTGTCGCACCTTGGTCAGGCAAGAACTGAGCAACAATGCAGCCCCTTGAGACAGCTGTCACTGGGGCTGGCTCAGATCAGCTGCCTCCAGTTTCTGTTCAGATTTACATTTGAATTCAGTACTGACCTGACACAAAGTGCTGTGAAACGAGGATGCTGAGCCTACCCAGACAGGCACACCAGTCAGCAGGCAGAGTGCTCTGAGGCCATATGTGTGGCTGTAGGTACAGAGAATTCCAAATTTGGTTCAGAAGCACACTGAGACCAGTTCTAGCCTTGCCTACATGACTCCAGCCTTACCATGCAGCTAATGCAGGCGTAGTGCATGTGTATGCACTTAAATGCCTGAGGCCATCTCTGAGTTAGCTGGACTGCAGGGCCATCACTCTTGGCAAATCCTATTTTAGAGTCACTCTTGAAAGCATCCTTTAGAGATACTTTTCCCCATTATTCAAATTCACCCTTCTTCTTCTCACATGTTTTTCTGTTTCTATTCTCTGTTTCCATTGCTGATGGAAGAACTGAATCTCTTCACGTTGGCAATTTTGGCCCCTTTCAAGTTCATGAGTTATGTAGTTATATTGTGGTTAGAGCTACAGAAGCCAGTCAATGCTATTACATGATTATAATACACAGAGTTACCAATATCTAACTGAATGCTTTTTAATGTATTGGCATAAAATCTGGGAGCCAGAAGTGATATGTTTACTATCAGCCTCTCTCCCTTTTGTCAGTGGTATGGAATGAATATAAAACTGAACAAGAGAAAGTGTAGTTGCTGATACCTATTCCAGATGTTCTGCTAAAAGGTGCTATTTATGAGAGGATATGATTAGGAACAGTCTTGACCTAATAACTAAAGGATTATACTAACTATACATTACATATGTACACATACACACACACATACATACATACACACAGACACATATATGCATACATATTCCCAGCAGCAATGCGTGAATTCTGCAAGTCTGGAGGGGAAAATGTGACAAACACTGGATCAATGAAAACGGAACAGTAAAAATCTTTCTCCTGAAGTTTAAAGCAAAAATGTGAAGGGTTGGGTTCTCTCACTAAATGCCTCAAATTACCAAAAGAACACTTGGCAATCTATGATTCTGTGATTCTTAGCTCTTACTAAAACTCATGGAGAGAAGATCTAGACCTCAATTTAAGTTTGATTCAGTCTAAAGGTTAGAAAGAATTACAGTTTATCTGAAAATTTCTATCTAGTCTGCAAAATCTGGATATTACAAATCTTCTGAGTTTGATTCTTTGCTGGTGATTGGACACTCTCAATTCTAATCTCAAGTGAAAAAAATATTAAAAACGGAGAGAAAAAATGGAAGCGAAGATAAACATTGTCCCATTCCTGAGTTATATTTGCTCAGCTTCTAGGTGAGTTCAGGACTGATTGGAATCTGAAGAATTCAAACATAATTTCATCATCCATTTTTAACAAATAAGGACCAAATGAAACTATTTAAAGATTATAGTGAAAAAGTTAAAGAAAACTCTGATAAAACCCTGAAAAAAAAAACCAGTCAGGGGCAGGTGGCCTCTTCACTTTCATTTGCCTCATTTCCATCCCCTTATTAGATATATGAGAACAAAAGTGTGCCTGATGTTTTACAGCCATGTAGGAAGATGCTGTCGCTCACTGAAATTTCACTTAGACTCCTGAGGGTAATGGGACTCCATGTGTGTCTGGGCTGCCTGCACTGAACTCATTAAAGATTGCATTCTTTCCTGAACAGCTTGTACTTATTCACATGTCATAGGATAATCTTCCAATTACCCTGGAATGAAACAGTGAAACAATGTTGGGAGATGAACAGTTTCAAACCAAGGGCTTGGAGATTAGATAGGGATATATGTTACAGATAAATCTTCATGTATTAAAGAGCGTGTCTGTTTTTATGACAACTTGAATACTGCATCACCTTCCCTAACAGGGAAGCAATTAAACCTTCAGATATGTCAATTAGCTACTAATGGGCTGATTTCCTGTTTGTTAGTGTACCATTAGAGAGTCATATGACTCTGGAAAATCTCAAGACTGCTGTCTGGGGCTTTTTGCACTTCAGGGACATTTCTTGCAGACATTAAAACCCTGCTTGATTCCTCATCATTAACTATCAGCTGAAGTCCGGGAGCAGAGGAGAACTTCAGGCTTGAAACCAGCAAAACTGCAGAAAGTGAGCTGCTACCTCATTATGATCATAGCGTCAATAAACTCACCTGATGGCAGATTTAGAGGAACTCATTAGGAGATGGAATTTGGTTGTGCAGACAAGCTGCTGTGATTCTGGAACCAGGCCCTTTCATTAAGGTCTTCAAATAGGATACAACGCAGAGGGAGGGGGAGCCTGCAGGGCATTGCAGCTTTAAAGCATGGCAATAAGGATTCTATATGCATACAGCACTCTGCATTGCAAGGCAAAGGAGTTAAGCTCTTAGGTGAAATTTAAAAGAAAAGAAATGAGAAAGGAATTTAAGACACCTATATCTCCTTAAAAGTGGTATTTTGTAATTCTGACTTAGAGTGAAAGCCATGACATCCAATAAGAATACAGTGCAACAGACCTTTTATTATCTAATCTCTATGTAAATTTACTTATTTCCTATTCTTGGAACTTAACTTTTTTTTTAAACATAATTGAATTAATCTAAGTCAGAACAAACCCAAAGCTTGTCAAATGTGGCAAATACATTTTTCCTTTGTTTCTCCAGCCTGATTGCTGCTGAAACAATTGTTGATTGTTGCATTTAGCAAGCAGCTTCTAATCAGTGAGCTCTATTCCTGCAGCACCTGGCCTTACCTCAGAAAGGTGAAAAGATGAAGCACCTAAAAAGTATCAGTCTAAAATATGTAAGTCATAGACATGTTCTGTAAAGCAAGTCCAGAGCAGGAGAAACACTGTCTTGTTTCTCCTGCTCTGCACTGGCATCCTAGTGAGCTGCTGAGCTGTGCGTGCAGAAGTAGAAATAGGTGCTATAATTTTGAGCCAGAAAGAAAACCACCACTAACAATTCCCCTTTTGAGAATCACCCATGTAGCAAAAGTCTAGCTGTAATGAAAGAGAATAAAGGTCCTGAATTCTTTCACTGCAATTTTGGTTACAGCAAACTTAGAAAGAAAGTGAATGGAGTGGAGCAGCTTAATTATAAGAGGGCTTGCTGTGGTTACTTTAAAATCTTGGATACAGTGTAGGGTATTTTTTCTCCCAGTCATCTCTTTAAAATTAAGGAAAGTCAGGAGTGTTCTGGACAGAAAGCACAGTCAGTGCAGTGTATACTTGAGCTGCTTGTTTTTTCACCATTCTGCATCTGCCTTCAAAACATTTAGCATAAAACTTTGTTCAACAGCATTGCAGTGGAAGGAAACATTGAACAATTTAGCTCTGCTAGTGAGGTGGGTGCATGAAAACAGTAAGCAAATAACAGATTATTATTGTACCACTGAGTAGCTTGAAAAAAATTTAGAAACCTGGAGAAAGTAAGTATGCATCTTTTTATGTGCTGGAAGCTCAAACCAACCTAAACTGTCTGATACTCTGTTTGCTCTGACTTGGCTCTGTGAGCAGTTCCAAAGCCATGTTTCTGAAAAACACAGTCTGTGTTTAGCTTACAGGCATGAATATGTAAAAGTCTTTACTGGTGTGTTATTTGTCTGCTATGTTCCTGTTCCTGTGCCTGGATGTCCAAACCTGAACAGGCTGTCTAGTCTGCCTTTCTGCACTGACTGAAACCAGCAGGAAGTTTCATACAAAATGTTAGAAGAAATCACTCTGCTCTGATTGCTCATTTGCTTCTCTCTCTGCTGCTTTCCTCTATACTTTTTTTCCTCCTTTGTGTTACCACAGTACCTTGCAGGCAAAATTGTAGTCTAGAATCACTGCACACCGAGTGCTGGAGAAACATGAAATATCCAGGCCTGTCCTAAATGGCTTAAAATAATGTAATCAAAATATAAGATCAGTGACTGCAGATGGATAAGAAGGAGGGAATAGCAAGATCATACTAAGAGGTGTTTTCCATGCACCTGTAAGCTAGCCATGTTCAAGTTTTTGGCAAAGGGAAATTTTAATAAAGGATTCAAAGGAGGATAACAGTTGGTTTTATGAATGCACATGCAGGCTCTTCTCAAGCCTGAGGGGCAGCAAGGGAGAAAGCACAAAAGATGCTTGTTGGAAAATGTAACAAATTGATCAATTGAAGCTGGCATCTGGGGCCGACTGATGCTGGGCATTTATATTTTGATAGTGAATAAAAAGTGACAAGTTGGGAGTAAGCCATGAAGGGCTTTGAAAGTTAAGAGAGTCACAATAAGCTTGATGTTCCAGAGGAAAAAGGAATCATTGAAAGGTTTCAGAAATAATGGGAATAGTCAGAACAACAGGCCAGGAAAATGATTTATATTGCTGGGGCCTGAAATGAGCAGGGCAAGCGTGTTTTTGTGAGGGCCGGGGAAAAGGGCATTGCGCTAATTGAGATGAGTGTCAGACAAGAATTTCAGCAGTAAGAAGAGACAATAAAAACTATTGTTTAGAGATAGCGTGTGGAAACATGGTGTGGGCTGAATCAGGAACACAGATGGGAGACTCAGTGAGAAGACAGGATCTCATGCTTCTGCATGTGGACACCCAAGGCTGAAATCAGTGTTGCTCACCACAATTAAAGATGAAGATGAGAGAAAGGATTTGTGAACATTCAGGACTTTTAGTCATCCTTAGTGTCATACCCAGAGACTTACCAAGACTCTCATTGGGATAGAAAGACATGTGTCTGGAAAAAAATTGCTATGGAACAGAGCTCTGATTCTGAATCATAAAAATTGTGATTTGTTTGCATGAGTGTATGAAATTATCCGCAATGGATAGAAGAGGAAGAGATGGGAATCTTGTGGAATGATTACAGAAGGCAAGAGAAGGGAAATATTAGAAATAAATATTAGAAATAAATATTAGAAATAAAGAAAGGAAAGGTGGTCAAGACGTGACTATTTGATGGTGTTAAGTAATACTCACAGGGACAGGAAGGTGAAGATGTAGGACTATTGAGATTTAGCTAAAGATTTACCATTTATGGTTTCTGCAAGGTAAAGGGAGAAGAGAACATATGGGTACAGTGAGGTAGCACCAGGAGGAATTCAGGGAGTTAATGTGAAGAGAATCTTCAGCCTGTTTACAAGGAAAAGAGATGAGTGGAAATTACAGATGTAAATGAGGTGAAAGGTAGGACATTTTAGCTAGGAAAAGAAATCAGGTATTTTTGTAGTGTGAGGGGAGAAAAAAGCCAAATGAGAATGAGAGGTGAAGGAAAAAGGAAGGAAGCAGATAACAGCAAACATTGAGACTGGAAGAAAGGGTAGGATGAGGTCACTGTGACAATCGAAAGGTCATCTAGAAAGAATGTTAAACAAAATATCTGATTTTAAAATATATCTTACAGACTATTTGTGGGAAATGCATTTGGGAACAGATATCCACAAGAATTTGCCCTGAAGATCTGCTTTGGAGACCTAAGCTCATGAAGTCAAGAAATAGAAACACGAACAAATAAGACATGCTAATTGAAGCAGCTTGGTTTTCAGTTCAGGTTTCCTAAGCAGGACATCTGTAAAGAAAAACACATCTTTTAAGAATGGAAGAATACAGAAAAATAAAAAAGAAATTCTGAAGGTGTATGAGCTTCTGTGTTGGTATTGATCTATTTCAAATGTAGAAGATCATTGAGGGGGTTCAGAGTGAGGGGTCTATTTTTCATTAGAATAATACTGAAGGCTACATTGTGTCCATAGCAATATTCTACACTAACGCATGTCTTTGTGGTTTGGATTTTAAAATCTCTAGCACATCATGGTCTCATTCTTGCTTAAAGTGACACCCCATTGAATGGCTTCTAAAACTTCATTCAGCAGAAAATTCCTCCAAAACTAATGTTTTAGAAATTTTCCAGAAGCCTACTCATTTCAAAACCCTTCTGACAAAGCGCTAATGATATCCTCATGAAATCTTGCCTGGTTTCCAAAAATCTTCCCTGAATGCCTGCTCAGGGAGTCAGGTCTCCAGGACTTCTTGCTCTTTGAGAGCAATTTTTAGTTGAAAAAGGGGGGCAGGAAGCTTGGAGTTTAACCTTCCAGGTTCTACACAGTTTCATCACTTTGAAAGTAATGATTTTAAATACCTTCAAATAGGGTTTTTTTCCTTCTTTATGAGACTTCTGATGTTTACTCAAAAGTGAAATTATTTTTCCTCAGCACTTCTGAACATGTTGCAGAACAAAAATACCAGCTTTCTAACACCATAAATGCTAAACAATAAAGTGAAAAATTGACACATGCCTTTCAGCCATTAAGACACTATATGAAATGAGAAATGTCTTTCTTGCACATTGTCAAATGTGTGCATTTTGGGGGAAATTCTAGTAAATTAATGAATGAGTTGAATTCACATTAAAACTTCCATTTAATGGTGCCTGTATTGCGATGCTTAACAAATGTTGCTTGCGTTCTATGCAGCAGAAGAAAATTAGCTGCAGTTTGGGAAGAGGGGAATGTATAATTTGGTATTGGTAGTGCTTTTCAGGGAATGGCACAGACATCTGACTTCTTGATTTTATAGCTGAATTTGTGAATGAATCAAATGATCAGGGTAAGTAACCCTACTAAAATAGCAACTTAATAGTTTATCTTTGAACACAGTATTTTGCTACATTGTCTTATAAAAACAAGATATTTTAAGACAATCCCATCTAAATCGCATGAGCTAGGTTATAGAAAGGTATGGACTTAGCAAAAACAAAGTAAACTGCACTGAAATAGGTGAATTAGGGAAATTTTGAGAACAGGGATTGAACTCAATCCTGTAAACACAGGTGGGTCAGGCTGCTGGACTTCTAAAACAAAGTAACACTTTCATGTGGCAATCACTGTGAGTTGATCTGTATTTTAAGGGACAAAAGTGCTGTAAGAATGAGCTACTGGGACAACATCTTACTATTACTATGGTAAATGTAGCCTACACTATATGAAACCAATATTGTATGGTTGCTTAAGAGTTAAGTGCATACAGGACAAAAAGGTGGAGTGATCACAGTAACTTCTAGTTTAGAAACTTGAGATGAACAGACAATTATCACTGCAGAAATTTATATTAATTTTATTTATTTTAAGGTAAGCTGATCCTCAAGTAAAGTAATTTCAGAGTAGCCTGAAAAGCATATTTTATTTTTGAAATAAATTCTGAAGAAAGCAGGTCACTGGAAGGGCAACATCATGAAAACAGAAACAGCTTGAGAACCACTGAGAGCATACAGCAGCTCTACCCAGCATCCCCATTTGCTGCATGGAAATCACAGTGTACTACCTATTATCCAACCAACTTTGAATGAGTTGGCACCTAACGTAATAGGACCTTGCCCCAAACACCCATTTCTCCTTCCTTCATAATAGTCTGTGCTGTGGCTAAACATCTCTTTTAAGTTGCCTCATAAAGTCAGCGTATATACTCACAAGGAGATATATTCCTTAATGTTGAAAGAAATTGGAAAGGGAATTAGGAAATCCTTCTTGCTTGTAGATGATTAGAATACTGTGGTGTTGAGCATGGCATGTGTGTATAATTGTGAAAATCTCAGCTTGTATTATAGTGTGTGATAATTATTATGTATTACTGCAGGTTGATGGCACTGTGCAACAAAGGTCTGGTTTTTTTCTTGCACAATGACAAAACTTCCAAAGTTGCAGTCACAACAGTTTTCTTAGTAGACTTTACCTCCTTTCACAGAAATCACAGCATTCGATTCTTTGAGAAATGTAGACAGAGTACTTTCCTCACACATACACACTGGGATACTGTTTGCTTATCTGTGTCTTTTCAGGTTGTTTTTTTTTTCTGTATATTTAACATAATTAACTAACTGATTTTATGTCTCCAAATAGGATTGCAGTTTGTAAATGAATTCAGATAAGAAGCTAAAAAAAGGATGAAGAACTGAAGTGGTGGAAAAAATCAAGATGGGAAAAAAAAAAAGGATCCTTCAGAAGTCAAAATCCCACCAGCTGATATACTTGTTTTGGGGAAAAATGGTGGGAATATTATATCTACATATAATGCTAGAGGAAAAGAAAATCATACAAAAGTTAAATGAAAATAAAATTTCCTGAGTTAAACTGTACTTGATTGTGCTATCTAGCTGTTCCCAGGGGTCTCAAAGAAAACTCTTAAGCATGAGTTGAACTTATTTTTATTTCTAAAGAGTTGGTGCTAACCATGAAAGCTGGTAGATGCTTCAAATAGTGTATGAGCAAAGACAAAATGGGATATTTGCATTTTGTAGTTGCTTCAAGCTGTAATGTAACCTACAGGAAAAAAGGAAGTGCCCACCTGTTGCAAAGTGATGCAGATTCTATAGAGGTCTTGATGAAATTCCATGACACCCACAAGAGCACCTGAATAGCATAGTCATATCTATGCATTGCATTGTATGTGCACATTTTTGGCTTTACAGAAAAGATCTCATAATATCAACAGTGTTAAGCTGCTTTCTGAAGGAATAAAATGTGAACTATTTAGTATGGGCAATTCTGACACTCCAGAAAGATATGTGAGAAAAGATATGTGTCTTTCACAGACCTAAAGATTCCTTTGGGACAGAAGGAAACCCAAAATTAAAATCTCTTTGGACATCAGTCTAGCCATCTTCTCTGTTTGTTAGTCTTCACCTGTTACTACTGATTGTGACAAAGTGTTCTCTCTTCAAAAAATTTAACTTTCAGTGCTTTCTACGATGTAGTTAGCTGAAGTCAGCAGTAGCCAGTGTGGGATCTTATTTAATATTGTTCTTAATGAATGCCACAATTAGATTTATATTAACAAAGTTTCCCAGAACTTACAAATTGGAAGGCATTGCCAATATTTGTAGAGAATCAGAATATTCTACACAAAGTGTTGCATGAATGATTCTGAGAAGTAAGGTAGTAGTAACGCAATGATAGTTAACAGCAGTTAACAGTGAAAAATGTTCATTTAGAATCCAATATCTAGCATTTCTGCCCTAGGCCAGGAGTATTTGTTTTGCCAACAACTGTGGAAAAAGATTGATGGATACATGGCCACAAGCGGCAACACGCCATCCCAACTGCACTGGTGAGGTATTTCCAGCAGAGACAGGGAAGTTAGAATAGTGTTGTGTTAGGTATGCGAAAGAGCCAGCTAGAATGACTGTGTGTGTAGTTTTGTCCTTCCATATTAAGTGACTGGATCCAAAGCAGAAACAAGAAGGAACTGGTAGGATGATCCAGAAGCTGCAACTTCAATGGATCAGCTGAAAGCAAGGAAGATGTGGCAAAGCAAAGTCTGGGAGAAGTATAAATAATTCTATAGTGGTAAGAAGGATAAAGAGTGGGTAGGGAAAGCAGTACTTCAGCATTGTTCATGTCAATGTTGATACAAACACAAAGGAAAATCACTGGCCACAAATATATCTATATTTAAAACTAGAAGCTTTTGAACCATCAGCATGGTGAGGATCTAGAAAGGCTCTCCTGCAAGAGATCCTAGAAAGCAACTCAGCTAGTTTTACAGTAAGTTCAGGGCAAGTTCTGAGAATTTTGGAAATAGGGCCTAGGGAAAATTTCCAATGGTTTTGTTTTGGCAGTAATTAAAATGCTCTTAATGTATTGCTGATTGGTTGAGACAATCAATTCTTGGACTTGAATCAACAGGAGATTTCTGACACTATATTTCTGTATAAAGCGATGTAAGTTTTACATTTATGTAGTTTGTCGACACAATAGGAGGAGAGAGGAATTCACTCCTTATTGTAAAAGATGTGGTCCTGGAAACCTAGTCAGAATAATGAGAGAACTAAACAAAAACACCACGAACACTGTGAGGAGTCACTTTTATGTTGTTTTTAAAAATTAGCTTACTGTCTCAGACAATTTGGTTGGGTAAAATTTGGCCCTCCAATCACGCATATATAAATGGGCACTTAATTTTTTTTTCCTTCTTTATGTTCTTATCCAGAAGATACCCTGAAGTATCTCTCAAGGATTGCAACAGCAGAAAACTAAACACTAAATTCAGGGGGTGGCATTTTGATCCCTCTCTTTTCTACAGGATTGCTGGCAGGCCAGGTCATTGGATTATCCTAAAGGGAGCAAGGCATCCTTTTAAAGGTGCCTCCCCAAACTGTTCCCTGGTGCATCCGTTTTGGAGGGCCATAGCCCTCTTCCACTAGTATAATATGTAATGAAGGCCAGTATAGACGAGTTGGTAAGGGATAGTCTCTGATGTGGGAATTGTAACAATGTGACAGAATTTGTTCATTCTCTCTTTTTGTCCCCCGCTTAGCGGCCCCAAAATGTGCTTAAAATTTTTAAAGCTGTTGCTGCTATGATAGTGTTTTATGAAATACCTTTCCTTTTTCTTTTCTCTAACCTAAATTTTGGGCCTACTCTAAATGAACAGTGTCCCTTTGACATTCATGGGATTTATGGGCATGCATGGAGGGAAAATACATGCCTTTGCTGCATTTGAGTCAGGAGGATCCCAGAGGCATATACTGTACTCTGAATTTCCTTCTGCTTTTCATGACTGTAATTCTTGTGTCCTCTTTTGCATACATAATTGATTAATCTGTATTTTTAAAGGTTTAATACATTTCCTCTTTTTAATCTGGAGGCACATGATTTCATTTTCATTATACTCCCAAGGTCTCTGACTTCTGTTTTCTATTTCCCTACCCTGCCATCTGTGGGAACAAATCACAGAGAAAATAACACTTTTGGATTATTGGGATAAGGAGAGAATAATACAAGCAACAAAGGAAAAAAGAGAATCAAATGCAAATTCAAAGATTCCCTGAAACATGAGAGGGGAAATGAAAATTACACTTTGTTGTGCTAGTGTCTCTCTTGAGCTGTGAGAGAAGAGAGCCCATATTATTGTTGGTGCCCTATTGCCACACTTCCCAGACTTCAGCGTCCAGTATCCTCCAAAATTCCTACTGGTTGAAGTCACTTATTCGACAAAGTCCTCAGATTCCCTGGCCCTATCCATCTAACTTTTTAAGGATTAAGAGGAGATCCATTAAGAGACTTAGGGGCTTTTCAGATGCCTAAAGGTTGCTGGGCCTGGGCTTATCTTCATGGATCTTGTGATGTCTTAAGCATCCTCCACTTTAACCCCTAGAATATGTTTTGTAGGGAAGCATGACAAGTGGATCATGACCCATGAAGCCCCTTTCAGCAGGCTGCCTGATTTGTGTATTGCATGACTGGGCCCCAAACCCCCAAATTTCTTTATGGAATATGCTCCTGGCCATTCCTGGTACCGTTGGTATGGAGAAAAACTATCTTTGTACCTTGAGATGGGAGCACATTTTTCTGGTGGATTCTCAGCCCATAAACTTCTACTTTTAGAAATCATCACAGAACCAGAGTGAGTCTGGCCCATTTAACAGATCTGAGTTTGCATTCTTTCAGGTTTCAGCCCTCATTATTCAAAGGAAAATAAATGGAATTAAGTATGAGGATGCTGAGATTGGGGAGTTCTTATTTCTCACTGTGTGTATATAGAAGTTAAATTGATAAGAATCAACTTTATCCTTAGCCAAGATGCATTTTTACTTGCAATTCAAAGTAAGAATTAAAAACATAGATTTACAGTACTGTATAATAATAATAAAAAAATAAAAGAACAAAAATGCATTTAGCAAGAGCATTAATAAGCATCTAACAA
This sequence comes from Notiomystis cincta, assembly GCA_013398075.1. Taxonomy (NCBI): domain Eukaryota; kingdom Metazoa; phylum Chordata; class Aves; order Passeriformes; family Notiomystidae; genus Notiomystis; species Notiomystis cincta. The sequence goes on along the minus strand of VZRX01007414.1, from coordinate 7,362 downwards.
CTACAATGATTCAACTGACTTGTATGGCTAGCTGTATGGACTCCACAACCCATTCAATGTCCAGCCTTTTTCAGACAGTCCTTCAGCCTACATCTTTTTTCACTTGTTAAAGATAAGGGCAGCAGCTGCTTCAAAAAACTACCCCAAGAAGTTTCTCTAGCCAAAGGTGTAATGACCTCCTCCTTCCTCTCTTTTCCTGTTTACCTGCCCTTGTTCTCCATGACTGGGCATTGAGCATTTGGAAATTAGCTCATTTCCTTCCCCCACTGCTTAAGCTTGCTTGATTATTATTTCTATTGTGTTTGCACCTTTTTTCTACCTTCTGAAAACATGCTGGTACAGCTTTATGTGGAACATCATGAGGCACATTGAAAATACAATCTTCTTGCCAGAACTGTAGCTATCCTTATTTCATGAATGTCATGTAAAAGTAATACCTAAGTATTACTGTAAGCGATACAAGAACATTGATGGTGGAACCAGAAGCCTTGGGCATCTGTTCCCAGTGGGAATTTAGAACAGGGGCTGGGGTGGGAAGGAGGGTGACTCTGTACTTGCCTGATTTGTTAATGTGCTGATGGAGTAAATTTTTTTACAATACCAAGTTGTAAACTGCTCTTGTGGTTGATACCCTTGAGTCTGATCAAGAGTTTACAGTGCTGAGATAGAAAAGGGATGTTTTTGGTGTGGGCTTCCCTCAACACAGGAGGATTGAATCCCGCTTCCTGCCCCAAGTATGAATTAAATGCTTTCCATTTTGATAATGATAATGTGTCTAGCCAGGGATGTGAGCAAGAAAAGTTCCCATTTTCCTGACTCAGGGAGGAAAGTCTTTTGTTTTACTTTGTTCCTCTCCCCATTCAACTCATATTCCTCCACTTCCACGGCCCAGTCTCACCAGGAGAAAAGAGTAAACCATCTTTCACTTTGTACTCTGAGCAGTATTACTATGTGTGAAGAATGGTCATCCTCCTCTCCTGTCCCCCAGTGACTTCTCCTTGGCAGATGAATAGAGAGTAGGACATGGTACCTGAGTGTCTTAGGGTGATTCTGTGGCAATCCTGTATTCCCCATGGCCTGCTGGAAGATTTTTTTGTATCTTTAAACTGCAGCCGGGAGGACTCTTCAAATCAGCTGACTTGACCTTGCAGCCAGAATGTTTGCGTATTTTTACCCAGCTGGAGACATTTCTTTTCCCTCTGCTAGTAGCAGAGGAGGGGGGGTTGCTCACAACCTTTCAGCTTTTGGCTGGAGAGGGACGGAGATCAGCCTCAGAGGCTTCTATTCCTTTGTGGATTGTTTGTTGGCTCATTTCTTCATCTGAGACCAGCTCACCATCTCCGGGACGCTTGGTTTGGGACTGTACACCCCCTCTACCTGGCAGAGGGTCTGGTTCCGCTTAGGCCTTGAAGATACGTGAGAGAACTGTGGGAAACCCACCAACCTCCGCCTCTGGGACGGGAGGGGCGTTCAGTGTCCTTTTCTGCCCTGTGCCTGGGGGAGAGGGAACTCTCTTTGTTAAATAAATAGTTTTTTTCACTTTCATATGAGAAATTCTTTTCCTGAACCTATGGGGGAGGGGCTGCCAGGACCTGCTTGCTTAGCTGGTAGGAGAGAGAGAGAGACGCCCTTTTTTGGTTGTTTCCTCCTGGATTTGTGTCCAAACCGGCACACTGAGATACCAAAGTGTCACACCAGTGTAAACATCCCTATTGTGTCTGGGCTTATCTTATCCCCTTAGCAAGGTAAGTGAAAGAAATTAGATAGTAATTTGTATTGTCAACAATGCTGTCTGGCCTGTTAGCCAATGTGCTGATCTTGAGAGGAGAGGTGGGCTTTGTGCTACCCATCAAGCTCAACTAGTGAAGAAATTGGTGTTTTCCTAACACGGATTTATTTTAACCATTCAGCTGCAAGTACACATGGAGGCTCCAGTGAAGATTGAAATAGTTATCAAATTTCTCAAGTAGATGATCAAGTTACAAATACTGTATTATCAACACAAAGTCCCTTTGGCTGACCATCCTGCAGAACCCAGTCCTTTAGGTTTTGTTACGAAGGCATTTTGGAGTGTCATGCATGCTCTGCTAGCTCACGTTCTCAGAGACTTCGCAATTCTCCACTGCACAACTTGGGGAGGGGAGAAGTAATGTGTGAATTCAATTGTTTTCCTGTCTACCTAAATGAGCCTCCTTCAGTGCTGGCATCTGACTTCTGTAGTCTGCTGCAGGATAGCTAGCATTTTTTGCTGGATGTGCTACATTTCCCTTACCTAAATTTAAAAGGAATATGATTATAAGTGAGACAAATAATTACCTAGTAACTTCAGGGGTGAAATCAGGAGGCCATTTCTCCATAATCTTTTAGCTGACTTGAGTTGCTCTCACCAAAAGCAGATGTCATTCCTGATGATTAAGAAAATGCTTTTTTGAAAGAAGTGCCATAACCTCCAATCATGAGATAAGGCAATACACCCTGCATTTCCTACATGCCCCTCCTCAGTAGCATCAGTGGGCAGTTTTGGCATAAATAATGAGCGGTCATACCTGCATTTAAGCCATTTACAGCTTGAGGTTGAAATATGTCCGCTGGAGAAATGCAGCATGAAAGAGGCCACACACTGGTTTTCTTCTGTGTGTCTGTCCCACAAGCCACTGTCAGCAGGGTGCCATACACACAGATGAGTGGTATATGACTGAAAGCCTTAATGAAGAACAGATTTTACTGGATTTTGGGACTCCAGCAGGAACTGCACAAACCATGTACCTGTACTTAAAAATTATCTGGTTTTGAATATGGCAAGTAGAATTACTGTTTCTTGCTGGTTTCAGGGCAACATTATCTCACTCCTAGTGATAAAGGGAGGAGGGTGAGTTTTAGGTTTCATAAAACAGTGTCACTGCTCTTGTGAACTATTAAAGTGGGCAGGGGCTTTAGTGGTGTTAGTCACGGACTTTTTCAGACCTCAAGAGTCGTCAGATTGCACCACTTGAGCTGCCTGGTTCTCCTTTTGTGAAGCCCATCCTCACACAGACTGAAAAACCAGTCCTTTTCCTGGTGCACTGGCAGAACAAGGGGGAGAATATGGATGTGAAAGGAATGTTGGCTTCACTGCCCTGTTGCCGGCCCAAGTAGATCACCTTCCATGGATGTTACCTGTTTCTTATGGTTTCTGGCACATCATCAGTGTGTAATTGTCCTCCTACTACAAAGCAGGTGCTGAGGAACAAAACTTCCTAGGAGGAGGGTGTAACATTATTTTCTGTTCAAGATGTAATGCAGCTCTAAACATTTTATACTCTACTCACATCCATTATCTATTGCAAGATTTTATCTTCATTTTGCAGCTCTAAGGGTTCATCAGATTTTTTTTGTGAAAGTGTTTTGTTTGCTGTTTTTGGCTTAATGAAGCTGGCTATTGGTGGGGTGCAGGTGACGGGGGAAAAAAGCATCCTTATAATAATCTGTCCAGTTTTTTAACATTAGTGTGGGAAATAAAATGGGGTGTTTTTTTGCAAGCAGCTGAGCTCCAGAGTGATTCTACTAGGCCCCATTTTCCTTTTATTGATGAAACTCAACTGATTTCAAGTAGGTTGCTTTCCTCTCAAGAAGGAGTCACTCAAGATCCTTCAACTAACTTAGAAAATGCTTTATTCTGCATCTCACTATTTTCATTGAAAAGTTATCCTAATTGAATCACTTTACCTTTTGAAACATTAATTAAATTAAAAAGATTTGGTGTTGCCAAGAAAACAGAATAAAGCGTTTTTAATGTACAGTGGAAATCAATTATCCTGTATCTGTGGATGTAAATGAAAGAATATTATTGTAGTTTCATTTTGTTTTCTTGGGGGGAGGAAAGTCTAATTGTTTTTTAAATGAAATGTTAAGTAGTATAGTTTACCAAGAAGTGTAACCACAGTCTGGTTTGATTTGTGTTGCTCAGCTGGAAGTAGAAACACACACAAAAAGAAAGAAAAAAATAGAAACCACAGAGCTATTAAGCTGAGACAGTAAAGAAGCAACAAAATTGGCCTGGCTTTTATTTTTCCACTTAAAGTAACTATTCACTTGGATAAATAGTATAATTTTTGCAAATAAATAAACTTACATTTTTAACAACAACAAAAGAAAACAAAAAAGGAAAGAAACAGAAGAAAGAAATAGGAAAAACCCAAACCAAACAAAACAGTGAGAACATAGGGATCATTAAGTATGTGACTTCAAACAAAAATGCTGTTAATTAAGGGCAACACCCAGCAGAAGGAATCGGGGAAAGAGGTTGAAACAAGAAACAAATATCATGCCTTTCAAGCTTAATTAATTTCTTTGGACAATCTCCAAACATATAAGGGGGGAAGAAAAGAAACACAGAACAGCCGAAGGAAGAAAAATATGAAAAGGCAGTTACTGAAATTTGAAATTCTAGCATTTGCAGAAATTTAGAAGTCAGTATATTTTCCTCCCAAAAAGCTGTAACTAGACCCTGAGAGGTTGGGAAAATTATGTGTTATATATCTAAACAAATGGGCTCTTCGAAGTGTTTGTAGCAGCTGAATGCCATGGCAGCCTCCTCATGCTGCACAAAGTCCTTTTGTGGCAAAACACTCAGAAAAGTGGTTCCTGCTTGTAGAAAATACATGCTGCTTCCACGAATTCTAATTGCCTGGGTCATCACTGTCTGCAGAACTGACCATGTCCCCAGCAAAGTGCTTGCCATTTTTTTAGCAGCGTCCTCAAATCCGTTTATAGCTGGAAATAGGACCAGCGCAGCCACAGAGGACTAGTACGGGGATGTGCCCCTGGCAGAGCAAATCCCTGCCAGGTCTTAGTGAAAAAAACCCCAATGCCAAAAGAAATTAGTCAAAGCAAAAGAATACATATTCCATCTCCACTCCATTTGCTTGTGTTTTTTTTCTTCTTTTTCTTTTAATATATGAGAATCATCATTTTCTTCCCCAATATTAACCAGCTCCTTCATCTTGAATACAGCTCCTGCTACTGTAATGAAGTCATGAAAGTGCCAGTTGTTGGCTGATGTATTTCCAGGCTCTTTTTTTTTTTTTGCTTTCATATTTCATGAGTTTTCCAGTCAGATATCTGACTCTCTTCCACTCTTCTATCTTGTCTCTTCCTTCTGCCCCTAACACTTTCCATCATTGTGTAATGAGACCCTTTTATTGCCAGTCGCTTCCCTAACTCTGCACTTGGAGCTGAATTTCTTTGTCTGGCCCCAACAGCCCTGTTATTTCCTACAAGGTTTTAAGAGCTTTTCCCAATGTAAATAATGGGGCAAAGCCTGCCAGGGAAGTAAGTAGCCAGAGACTGGAAAACAAATGGATTTAGAAGCTCCAGGTGTATTGGTTGTGCTGAAGATTGCAGGAGGAAGGAAAGAGATAGACAGTGTGGACACATACAGTGAACTTGTTTTATGGGGAGCACTCACAGGACTGACAAAAATCATTTGCTTAATGGGAGTGGGTTCCCTGTAAACACCGAATGGATTCCCACTCAGTTTCCTGTGTGATATTTTTGGCAGAATTATTCTGTCTATTAAAACATACATAGATAAGCAAAATTCATTTCAAAAGACATCTTTTAAAGATGTAAAAGAGTGATTTCAACAATCCAAGGTACTCCCTGTTTTCTGTGGGTTTTGAGGACACCCAGCTTTGAGGATCATTGGAACAAAAATATTAGGGGCATGTGCATGATAGTGAACAAGCAGAATGCAAATAGAATTTCCTGCACTTGAAAAAATAATAGTTTGATAAGTTGCTCTAAAGAATGATAACCATATTTTAAAAAATGTTTATTTGTATTTATTATTGTGCAGTCTAAGAGGAAAAATAAACATCTGGGTAATGATGTGCTTATAGTTTAAAAATTTCCTAACAGTCATACTCCTTCCTCTGTAGAAACCCTTGCACACTTCTAAACAAGATACTTGTTTCACTGTGTTGTTTATTGATCCACTGTTTGGCTAATACACCACTTGAGAAGATTCTGATTTAAACATGCCTCTAATGTAAGCAGATGCAATGACTTTGACATTGGTTGCAAGTCAGGTCCTCTGAGTTTGCTCGTGAAAGACAATAACTTGACAATGACTGGTCAAAAATACCTATTTGTTTTAGTTCAAATCTGCCTCCTTGAAACCAGATTTACACCGAGGTAAGTTCAATGAGATCAGCAGAAGTGCTCTGAATGTGCTCTAGGATGATGAAAGTATACTTCTTTTAAAGAATCCCTTCCCAATGTCAACACTTAAGAGAATTATAAATGTTGTTCTTTTAATATGTCACTCACATTGGAAAGTGAAATGACAGCAACCTATTTATACTAGGAGAACCAGGTTCTCATGGATTGTATGCAGTAACAATTATAACAAGGAGAAGTTTTGAGCACTACAAAGAAAATTTTAGTCTCTTTCAGCCAGAAAAGAAAGGAAATCTAGAAACTTATTCACTAACATATTAAAACTGACATTCCCAAAGCCAGCTTGGGTATTTAGATATTTACCTTGCACTAAAATTAACAAGATTTTTTTGTCTAAAACTTTTAAAATACTTTCCCTGCCCATCAGATTTGGACTCTGGCCTAGCCACAAATGTGTAAGGAATCTTCCTAGGATTACACTAGAAATACTGTGTAACTCTCTGTGTGCAAATGTGAGTCCACATACAGTTGCACGTTTAAATCTTCAGTAAGAGATGTAACATTTCTGCATGATAAGAAAAACCTTAGCAAATGATGTAGGAAGGTGGGTGTCAATTTGGTGATTTACTCTACCTGCATTTCAAAGGCAATCCATTTGAAATATGATGAAAGGTGGACCATGTCCAGCCTGACATTTTTTGAAAAGTTTGTCTATACCACATCTTCATAGACCATGAAGGAAATACTGCTTTCAAAGCAATCCCTGTCTCACAGATCAGTATGGTGGGGAAGGGTAACACTGTTTCAGAAAAATAAGTATTTATTTTATTTTTCTTGGCACCCCATTGGTTGTCCTCAGAGCTGCCTTGGTGGAATATTTTTTTTCATGATGAGAAACATTGTGAGATCTTCAGCTTTTTGAAAAGTAAGGCAAAGTAAGGTTGGCATTGAAGTAGGGTAAGTGGCTTCATGAGTATTTTGTCTAACAGAGTGGTACTCTGGTCTCAGTTGTACACTAAAGAAAAAAGAAGTGACAGTAATTGCGATTTTTCTACAATTTTTCCGACAATTCTATATAATTTATCACAAAAACAATGCTGTTTAATATATTTTATTCAGGATTATGAAAATCACTCTGGGTCTATTATACAAGCCCAGACATATTCAGGCACCTTCATGGAGGGAAAGGGAAAAGGAAAGGGA
>VZRX01007413.1:0-26872 GCA_013398075.1 Notiomystis cincta | reverse complement strand
TTTTTTTTTTTTTTTGTGGTGCCTATATATTGAAAAAGGAGGTTTGTGCTGTGAATCCAAAGAGTGAGGAGGAGAGGTGCAGGAGATGGGTATGGTCCTAAGAGCAAAATCTGAACCTAACAAAGACGTTGCAATGCACAATTTAACACTGCCATCAAATGGCCAAATATATTTCTTGTTCTGCAATGGCATCTCAGCTATTTATAAGCACTTCTTTCTCTAAACAGCCCAGTTGAGTCACACAAAGCAAAAAAACAGTGGCTTTGTTTCCATGTTTTGATGGAAATGTAGGCCTGACTCTGCAGCCAGCTTTGGTGGGAGTCTTGGGAGGTGCCCCCAGGGCAGAATCAGTTTGACATTGGGCTGTAAAAAGTGGGTGAGTGAGAGTCTGTCACTGACAGATGTCACAGGCCAGGTAAAACCTGCTTGATGAGTGTGATCAAGTTGCTGGTTGATAGTATACACTAGTAAAGTGATTTCTGTGAACTGATGCATTAAAAGTATATTTTTCTTTTTCTTTATGCTCACTGCTGTAAGCCAAGTGGAATTAACATGAACTCCTTCACTTTATGCATGTCCATATATTTCTTTTATTGCACACAATGAGCCTTAACAACCCCTCAATATTGTTGTTAATTTGAATTCACTATAAAAAGCAGTCTTTGAACTTCTTGTGGAAGATTTGGTCTCATGCATTCTCTGTCTTCTGTAACACTTATAATAATTTTATAGTCTTAAACTAAAACTGTATTTAATGCTGAAATTCCCCACTTAAATTTCTAACACAGTATTTCTTGCTGCTTTAATTCAGTTCTGAAGGGCCTCTTCCTGGGCAGATGCTCCCACAATCACAATTCCTTTTTTTATCTAGCCTTGGAGAATTCTTCCACACAAAATTCATATGAATATAGTGCGGATATAGACTTTCTTCACTGCATTTCTCCAGCTGCTATAAAGTCTTTGCTAATCTTTGCTTTCAATATATAACTGAGGCTGAGGAAAAAAACCACCTGTTTCAAATCCATCTGCCACATGGATTTGATCAAAGACTTAAAGGTTTATATTCAGTTAAACTGAGTATTCACATCCTTTTAAATTCAACTGTTTACACCCAGGAAACAGGCTTAGTTGGGCTTTGGTTGTATGTTGGGTTTTTTAGATTGATTTTTTTTGGTTGTTGTTGGTTTTGATTGGGGTTTTTGTTTGGTTTTTTTTGTCTGTGTTCCAGATTCTGTTCTATCCTCTTACCAGACTGAAAGAGATGGGCATCTGCCCAGTGTTTGATGTTACCTAATGCATTTGTACTATTAGTTTTATATTTACTAATGTAGCATCTGATCTCCCAGTTGTTTTCAGCTAGTGGCCAAGCTGTGAAGGGCTAGTGTTCAACATCTGTGAGACATTTGTGTGTTTGGACATCTTTGTGTGGTTGTGCATCATGCTGGCTTGGGTCTGAGCTCATTCTCTCCACTGTAGCTGCTATGAGGCCATGACTTGGATTTGTGCTGGAAACAGAGCTGGTAACACAGGGATATTTTGGTTATTGCTGAGCAAGGCTTGCAGAGTCAGAGCCTTTTCTGCTTCTCACCCCCATGTGGCCACACAGGAGGCTGGGGCTGCACGAGGAGTTGTGAGGGGATACACTCATGGCTGGCACAGCTGGCCAAAGGGACATTCCCACTGTGTGGCAGGTGATGTGCTCAGCCCACGGAGCAGGGCAAGGAGGAGGAAGTGGGAGAGGTTGGAGTGATGATGTTCATCTTCCAGCAAATGCCAACTTTTCTCTCAGATGCATCATGGTACACACAAGCTGTGTTTTAAACTATAACTCCACAGATTTAGTTCCTTCCTTCCTTTGTAGTGTTCATTTCACAGATCAAAATGCCACCTTTGTAAGGTGCATACCTTAAAAGTAACCCAGCTGTCAGTATGAGGGAACAACTGTCTTGTGCATTTAGTCCACATCATGGCACTCCTTTGTTGCTGCAAGTTATGAGCATTACTGACTCACCTCTTTCCTCCAGTTGCTTTTCAGTGCTGCTTTCACTAATGCACCTTAGTTTTGGTGCCCCTACTCAGCTTAACACTTCTGATTTAAATACAAAAAATAGTGTTTAAGTATCTCTTCCCTTTTCCTGTACTCTCTAATTGAAGAGGAATCCAAATTTCATGTAGAAGTTGGTAGTAATTCCTCAGGATTTTAAGAAATCACATCAGCCCTCTTTAGCTCCTGAGGTTTGGTTTTAAGTCATCACCTTGTACACTGCACTGAGCTCATGAGAAACAAAATTAATTAGCTTTGTCCATCTTTATCCTTGCCATCTATTTATGAAAATGATGGCAGGTCCTCTGAGGAGCTGGAAAAGTGTAGATTAATCTGTGGGCTGAGACTGCCCAATACATTACAGTTCTGTCTTTAAGGTCTCACTAGTCCTGATTTACAACAATAAACCAAACTAAAAGTCATAGGAAAGTCTTCCTAATATTCCATAAAGGAGTGGTTAACTGGTTTTATCTTTATGATTTATATGCTGTTGAGGGAGTAACCTTTCCCTGCACATCCAGAATTTCTCCTCTGCCTGGACCAGAGTGCCCTTTGTTCAAATAGTGACTGTTCAGGTAATTCATTTTTATTTTGTACTCTTCTGGCCACTGACAACTGAAATGATCTTCAGGAATAATTACCATGAATAGTCCTGTCTCACTCACATTAGGTAAAACATGCAATGTCTTTAAAGCTACAACAGGCAAATCCCATAAATATAAAAATGTATATAGAGGTCAAAGGGGCTGGGGAAAGCTCACTGCAATGCTGGCATTGGCTTATTCAGTCAGAAGGAAGGAGACCAGATCCCTCAGCTACTCCAGGGCAGCCTAATTCCATGAAAATCAATAGTGCTGCTCCCCTTCTGTGTTAGCAGAGCACCTTTTATTTCCCCTTCTGCTTGGCACGCTTCAGTCTGGCTCCTTGCCAAGCTCCAGAGGTGAGAAAAGAGACACTCCCCTTGCCCTGATGGAGTGGAGCCCTTCCCCGAGGACTTAAGTGCCTTTCAGGAGCTGGACCTTCAAACCCAAACACTGCAGCACCTGAGCCCCGACTCAGCACAGGGGGGCTCGTTTGTAGGTGATGCTGCTCCATCGATTTAGTGGTGTTACAGCAGCTCAATTAGGCCCATTATGCCCTACTCGAGTGACAGAAGAAACTGCAGCTGTAACTCAGATTTCCCTGAGCCATTCTAACTTCTTAACTGCCTTGGCTTCCAGACACCCATCTTCCTGCTCTCCCAGGGCTGGGAGTCGAGGAGCACATCAAGGCACAAGGCTGTTTTCTCCATAAATGAGAACTACAGCTTGGATCTATATGGGGAGTACATATTACATACCCAAGCACAGGGAAACATAACAGAGCACCTGTGAGAGCCGAGAATGGCTTCAGAAAACAATCTATAAATCTCTGGTGTTATCTCTCTGACAGCCTCCTAATCTCTGCAGGTTGTTGTTAAGAGCTGCATTAAACTAGCCTGTCATTGATCCCAGCTCTCACTGCATCTCTGAGAGATGCACTTCCTGTGATCAATTAGGAAAAGAGACAACAGCTTCTTAAAAGCATCTTTACCCTGCAATAACATATCTTCCCAAAATACGGCATTCGCATCGTGCTTTGTCCAAGTGCAGCCAGCATCTGCACCAACAACGTAATTCACTCTTCTGAAATAAGTAAAAAAACCTTTGGTTCCTCATGTTGAATCATCATTTTTGCCTCCAACTTCACCCCAAGTAAAAACAGTTATGTTAAGGGAGTGCTTGCAATTTCTTGCTGTTTAATTAATTTTAAGTCAGGCTTAGATTAGCTCTGGATAGTAACAACCTCACTCTCAATGACTAGGGGGAAACAAGCTCTGAACTTCCCTCCTTATTAAAACCCTGAGAAGCAGTCTGGCTTATTGTCCAGATGGGGCACAGAAACTTAATACTGGTAAGAAAAATACTCAACATTTTTTTTTAAAGTATATTGCTATTAGCAATAAGGGCTTGGCAAGTGAATTCCTACTATGGGAATAATGTTTCTCCTGACTTGTGCACTAGCTTGAAAAGGTAAAGGTCATTTTTACTCCATTCTGGCCAAGGTAAAGTCCTGTTGTGTTGATGAACTTAATTTCATGTAATTATCTTAAAGATGTTATTGTCCAAGTGTTAGAAAATTATCAACACCCTGATTTCTGTACAGGAACTTGAATAGAGGGTAGACAAAAAGATGTGGAGAAGGACAAGTAATGCTGTATCCTCTTGCTTGGTATGGTGGCTTCTATACTGGGTTGTTCAATTCCAGAATAACTTGTATCACACATATCAATACTGAGCTTTCATGTGCCACCCCTTCTGTATGCTTTTTAAAAATGTTTTTAACCTCAAAAAAAAAGAAGAGATTGGCCTTTAGACTACCATGCTTTTGTAGTACTTGGAGCAGTCTGTCACCTTAACAAGGGAATAGAGTGGAAGAGGAAGATAATGATCTTTTGACTTTAGAATACATATTCTTTATATTTTCTGGCCTACAGCAAGATGGAGTAGCACAAATGCCCTTGGACTAGTTTTCCATTTCTCATCTTTGTAGCCACTGACACCCTGACAAAGACAGCTAATTTTATGTCTTGGCTTTGAGGAATTTTGAGATGAGATGTTCTAAAATTGCAGTGAGAGGATGGCTCTGTTTCCGCGTGCACTCCCAAGGCCCCGTGTAATTAGCAGGCTAAGCAGGAGAGCTGTATTTAGCTCACTGGCTCTTAAATGGACTTACTTTCATTTGTTTACAGAATGTCTCCGCCCACTAAAGGCTAATGAACTGGTAATGGATCCGTCAGAAAAGGGGAAAGACAAATACCTCTAAATGTTGCTATTGCAGCCTAAGAGCGTGGCTATTATTGCTCCTCTAATTCATGATCTTCCTAAGAAGGGAGGAGGTGAGAGATTTGGTATTCAATGAGTGTAAGGAAGCACAAGTATAATTTATGTACTGATGGAGTGGAAGGGAGGAGAGTAGGAACCCTCAGGAAACAATAAAATAAGCAAGCATATTCTTCCTGCATATTTTGGTGATAGCTTTCCCATCTACAGCCCCCTGCTCCTGTGTAAAGTGTATTAATCTTCCCAATTTTCATTTCTGCTGGATAAAACCTTAAAGTCTGAGTCAAAAGCAGTGTCCTGCTGCAGTTACATGGAGTCTAAGGCCTGTAAAAGTGTCCTGCCAGTTTCTGTGGGGTGGTGCTTGCTTGCAGAAAGCCTGGACATACCTCAGTAGGCACCTTTATGCTTTTCTGCATGTCAGAGTAAATTACACTTCACTGCTTGAAGTTCATCAGCTGAAACAAAAGGCCAGTCAGGGTATAAACTTCAGGTGTGATGGGGAAAGGCAGTGTTCAGAGTAATGCCCAAATAATAAATTGAGACTGATTTAAAGCAAGAAATTTCTCTCTGAAGAACGTGAAGAAAACACAGAGTCACCTCTTGCCTGAAAATTATACTTACTGTGTTTTGTAATCTGGAGCATTTTTTGTGAACTAAAATTCCAGTCTTCTAAATCTGCATTACTCAATTTGGCCCAAAATGTTCTCTGACTGAAAAACATCTAAGAAAGCTCTGGGCAGACTGCCTTTGCAGTTGAGTAGATGTAATATTAAGTGAAATCACTGAGAAATCGAAGCTTTTATGCATAAGATTGCTATGTTAGTACAAGCAGACCAATGTTTATATATTGAGTAAACAGCACTATTAATGCCTTAACAGGACAATGAAATAAGTTCTGCATTTAAGAAATAACAACTAAATTTCATAATATTCACATATTGGAAAGGTTCTTCTGATTTTTAACACCTCTAACTTTTGGAAGCAAAATATTTACATACCTAAACCCTTTTTTTTTTTATGTAGTACATATTTAGGAGGCTTGGGGTTGTTTTCCCTGTAGTCTGGTGTCACTCCTCCTATATATAGTTTAATTTTTCTTCTGCAGTCTCCTCTGGTGGTGTTATTCTGCAAGTGTTAAATGTTATGACAGAAATGTATTTATGGCCCATATTAGATTTTATCTGGTGTTATTTCATTCCCTCTGCATCTGGAGGCTGTGGTAGGTTCAGGCTGTACCTTGTGTCAGAGTTTGACTCTGGACAAGTGTGGAGGAAGCAGAAGAGACTCCTGACTCTCAGCTCAGACCTTTCCCAAGATTCAGAGGTGTTTCTTTGCTCATAGCCACCTTGAATTTTGCAATCACAGGAACTGAAGAGAGTTTTCAGGTTCCTAACCTATGTTCAGGGTAATAGATAATATGGTCAGGGGATGTAGATTAGCACAGGAGNTTTTTTTTTTTTTTTCTGCAAGTAAGAGGTAGATAACCTAATCAGTTTTTAGCTGTGGTATGACCATTAGAAAAAGTTCAAACTATGATTTCATGACTCAAAAGGGGTAGATTTACCTTTCTTCTGAGGAGCTGGGGGAACCCTACAAGCCAAAGAAAGTTCCTTTTATGTTGAAATCAAGCCATTGGAAGGAGGGACACTCTTGAAAAAGGTAAGATTGAAGAAAAAAAAAAAGGTATTTCTACTTTCTCAGAAAACAATAATATACCTACTCTGTGCAACTACAATTGCTCTTCACCCAAATATGTGCCCTGACTGTTTAAGAATCAGGATGGTACCTAGGTGCTGTTGTGAAAGTGAAATGATTTTTGGTTCCTCAGTCATAACTCATTCAAACATTAGTCCAGTATATTCTGTAAGAACTTTGTAATATTTCTTAAGAGTTGTGTTAGCAACAGTCCTGTCTGAAGCACTCCTTGATTTTTATCAAAACAGGTGTAGGTTGGACAGGAATGAAGCAGTGTTCCACACCCCTGTGAGCTGTCTCCCTAACACTGAGGGCTCTGCTCTGGACACAGGGAGGTGTGGAAGGCCCAGCCTGTGAGAAATGCTCTGGAACAGCTGTTTGCCAACGTTGACAAAGCTGGATGGAGGAGCTTTGTGCCTCCATTCCCTTCTCCCATAGGGCTGTGACACCTCTGGGCTCTTGGGTGCCACAGTAACTCACCTCCCCTTGTGGGCATCACCTTCTCTTCCACTCCTGGCTGCACCCTGTCCCCACAGCAACCACACACAGTGGCTGACTTGGAGAAGCAATGTTAAGAAATACTGATACACTTGACAGGTTACTCCTTTTGAAAAAGCAGCTTACTTTCATTTTGCCCTGATTTTCATTTCTTCCCCTCTCCCATCTGTCCCTGTTGAAGGCAAGGTGGATGATGTGATGAGTCAAATGCAATTCATGCACCAGTGGGACAATGGTTAGCAGACCTCCATCCCAAATTTGACTTAGAAATGTTGTGGTCAGTCCCAGCCTTAGCCTGACCCTGACCAAATCTTCCTTTCATCTTAAATTAATATGGGAAAAGGGGTTTCCTGCAATCTGGGAAAAATGATGTCTTTACATGACATGATTTCTTGGTTCAGATTTTAGTATCATATTGTTCTCTGTTTATAAAAGATGCAAGCTGTTTAAAAGTAGAGATGTACCATTTTTGTGTAAGAATGTGTGCTGCAAAAGACCGATTTTTAGATCATTAGATCAACATAGATGACCAAAGACAGATGCTGTCTCTAAAGTAACTTGGAACTTGTCAAGAGATGTCACTTTTTTGTAGATATTGCTTGTAAAATTAAAAATTACATTGCAGTAATAAATTTAATTTTACACACATGCAAACTCCTCGTTAGACCATTTAGCATATTTAGCTTATGCCTTATTTAACACATAAAATTACATTTTAAATATATTATATATATAGTATAGATATTTATGGCTCCAGTGATGTTCAAAATAATGTCATCTTTAATCACAGAAATATCCAACCTGTCTTCCAAGAGTTTTGCAAAATCATTATTATCACTTCATAAAGACTTGTTGAAGAAAACCTGTATTTGTTTTAAAGTATTATAAATGGAAACCAAAGTTATTCTTTGTGGAAGATCTCTGTGAGTTTTGCATTTTGTGCTTTTTATCATAAACAGGCTGTTGTTCTCATAGCATGTTTTGGAGTTTAGTAAATAGCAGATTCCCACCACTAGGTTTACATGAAGAGTTTCCAGAGAGAATTGCTGGTAGCACAAGAAAATCCTGTTTTTGCAGCAACAGCTGTGTTTACTTTGTCCCTCACACACCAGCCCTGGGACTGATGTGTCAGGGATCACTCTGGAAGCACTGGCAGCCTGTGTGCTCCCAGGCTTGTGTAATCCATGTAAAATTCATACCAGTGTTCAGGTCAGGTTACAGCCACGGCTCCCAATGACTCTGCCCTTCCATTTACCTCTGCTCCTGCTGTCCACATCTGTGTTTCAAAATCCCTCAATCTGAGCCCATAAAACTTGGATGGCTGCAGAATTTCAGGGATATTCTGTAGAGGAGCTACAGAAATTGAGTGCTCAGTGACCACCTGCATTGTGTTATGAGCAAGCTGCAGGGTTCCTTTGGTTATGTGACTTTTTTTATTTTGTAATTTAGGCTGTGGCTATTATCCATGCAGAATTCTCTCTTTTTCTTTAATGAGGACTGAAGAGTAATTGAAATTGTGTAATGTTTTAAATACTTGGCTTGGAAGTGTGAAGCTTGTATGTAGTTTTAATAGTTTCTGTCCTCAAGGTTCATTGCTGTATTTTGATTTGCATTTATTCATGGAAAATACAAGGCATTTCATGACTGAGTTTACAAAAGTATTTGTGAGACAATCTGCATATGTTAAAAAAAAAATAGCTTGTCTGGACTATGAAGTTTTTAAAGATTTTCAGGCAAATATTGAGGAAGAAAGATACATTGCCCACTCAGACAAAGGATATTACAGAAAGTGAATGTAGTATATAGATATTTCCTCATTTCAAAATAGAAGTTTTAATTTTTAATGATTCTTCAGGACTTTTAGTTAGCAATTTTTTGTCATGTTAGTTTTAATAATTTTTTCTTGCTTTTTACTTTCATGGATACTACGAAATTTTCTTTTTTATGTACTAGGAAGAAGAGATTTCTTGAGTCACTTAAAAGCCATAGAACTTTAGTTAGAGCTTACTGGAGTTTTGGAGGGTTTTTTAGTAATAATTAAGTTGTGCTATATTCTAACAAATATTTTAAAGGCCAATTGGAACAAGAAATTTAACTAAGGCTTGTAAAACAAAGTAAAAGTGTCTCCATAATATCCCACTTCAGGATGCTGCCCTTTTGAGTATTTAGTACCAGACCCAAAGGAGGTTTGATGTGCCGGATCGAGCACGAGGGCAGCACAGCAGCTCACCTCTGGCCACGAGGAGCCACACTCCCGAGGAGTTACAGCAAGCAGGATATTCCTGGCAGAGGGAACACGGCCAGAGGTTCTGTTGGCCCTGATCCCACCGATGGTGGTGGGGCAGAGGGGCGGGATCCACGGAGCTCCGCGAGCGGCGGCACCGCCAAGCTGTGCTCCATCTCCGCGCTCAGCCTCGCACCCCGCACGGCTCCACAGCGACCCAGGGGCTGGGGGAAATCCAACAGCACGAGGACCCACGTGCAGGAGGGGAAAAAGCCAGGTTCCAGCCCTGGTGGAACCACAGAGCTGTGATTGTGACAACAGATGTCGCTGGTGCTTCCAAGGCGCCAGCGTGTTTTGAGCGTTCTGGGGTTTAAGAGCTAGAAAGGAAATTTAGCTGAGGTCAACAAGGTCAATGCACGTGGCAGTCCATCAGCAGCTGGCATGGGGAGTGTGTACAATTAATGTGTATGTATTAATACACATTAATTAAAGGAGGATATGTCATGACAGAAACCGCAGGGACGCAGTGACAGGTTGTGCACACAGAATGAAACGACTGAAACCAAAATCAGGAAAGGAAGGGGAAACAGAAAAGCATTATACAATCAAAGATTTCAGCTGGGTGTTTAGTATTTATCTCCTGGGCAGGATGGATTTTGACAGGATGGCAATGCTGACAGAAGAAATCAACAAGGTCCTGAAATCCTTTATTTGCAGTACAAAGACTACAGTTTTTCAACATGGTGCTTAGATTAAAAAACTCCAGTAAACCAGAAATGTCTTTGTTTGCTGTGTCTGTTTCCTCTTCTCATTAGGTTTTGGCAATAGTATAGGCAAAATTCAGAATTGCTCTGAGATCTAAATCATATATTTTGTCACCCCCCTAGGCCTAATAATAGTAATAAAGGGTAAAAATTTAATCCTTTTAGCACTAAAGAAAAAGAATGTAGTTTTGACTGACCAGAATAGTAAACCTTTAACTAAATAGTAGAAGTTGAACACTAGGCATTTTTTGTGACTATGTTGCATATACTTCCAGGTAAGACTTGGAAACTCTGAACTAGTCCTTTTAAGATGGTCCAACATAGATAATGTTCTCTTGAATATCTGATGGAATTGGAGGCTTTGTGCTCTTTCTTAGTCACCATCATCTCCTGCCACTCCTCTCCTGGAATAAAAGGAGCTCTGAAGATACTTGTATTGTAACACCCTTTCCTGACCTTCCTGAATGCAGGGAGAGCAAAGAGGAAAAATCTCCAAGTTGTCTTCCTAAAATATGACCTGAATTTGGATATGCTGCAACAAACTATTGTCAAGGATTGGAAAAGGGCACAGGTGAGAGCTGCCCAGAGATTATCCCAGTTTGTGCCAAGGGCTAAACAATCCCTGATTAGCTCCTGGATTAACTGGAGCTTCATAAAAGCATTGTACAATTATCTTTTCTACCTGCCTGAGCTCTGCACAAGAGCTTTACAGCCAGAGCCAAGGATCCTACAAGGATAGAAAATGCTGTGATTAAAACCTGTTTCTTTCAAGTAATAGGCAGGCAGCAATTTCAATCAAACTGCTCTGTACACAAAAATCTGTCTTGCAGAAGCTGGAGTTGACTAATCACTTGATGCTAGTTAATAATGAAAACATGTCCCAAACTTGCCTCAGACAACTACCAATTTGTTTTTCAGAAACTAATAATGTCATTTTCTCTAGAAATCCCTCTCTTCTCTAGGCTTCTGTGATACTGATGCTCAAGTGCCCATATTTCATCAGCATATGGAGCAATGATAAACAGCTATGTTGTCTCCTCTTTTGGAGCTTGATTGCAAAGAGCCATTTTCTGTCAGGCACTGGGAGTTTCTTTAAATACTGCACTCTGCATCATTGTATCTTCCCAAGAAGCAGTTTAATTTTGTCTAAACATTTTAATTGTGATCCTAGGGGAAGTCATTGCCCATATTAAACATGAATACCATTATACTAAAGCGTTTATGTTTCTCAAAGGCTATTTATAGATGCTTTCCTAGTGTATGAAAATGTGAAACTCCAGAGCTGAACAATCACCTCCCAGCTGTGTTGCCAGCCTGAACCTTGGCTTCTTTATTCCAATGGTCAGGTGAGGCACGTGAACAGGGCTCCTTTGAGCACCACTGGGACATCCTGGAAATGGTGGTGAGCAGCTTGAGGAGCCCAGGCAAGTGCCAGGGACAGGGGTGGGCTTGGCAAGGAGAATAGAAGTTGGCACTGCAAGTGTGCAAGGGAGAGCAGTGTGTGGATATAAGTCCCAGAGGGACAAAACCAAACTGGAATTGAATAGGTAGGTCTGCCACAAACCTGTAGTTAACAGAGGAATGAAGACATACAGCCATATTCTTGTCAGAAGTGTGGTGCTCATGTTCTTCAACTGGGAGCAGATTTGTTTGCCTGCTTGATTCAAGCTGCCTTGAATCAGTGTGAACCACTGGTGGTACAGAGCCTACCTGTGTCTGCAGGGCTCTCTGTAGATTTAGATGATTTCTCACTCCTGACAGCCACCATCTCTTCCTCCCCAGAAGCAGCCATGAAGAAATGGAGTACCAGAGTCTCTACTGCTAGCAACTTTTACAGCCCCTTGATGTGGTTTACAGATATAAATATCTTTGCATTTTGTGCTAAAGGGGACCTGGATGTAGCTGTGGATCTGTTTCACAGCTTCCCACTTTCCAAGAGTCCACAAAGCCAGTGAAAGCCCAGCATCATCTCCTGAAACAGAACAGGAAAAGGAAACTGGTAACACTGTAATCAAAGAAATGGGGGGATTTAGCAGTGAGCACAGTTCTTGTTACCTTAGATATACCATCAGGAGAAAGATTTTCTTGCAGAATATTAATGAATCTCATGCTCAATGAGAGAAAATGTAGTTTTTTAACATTTCATAGAAAGTATCACCGATAACAACATAACACTCCTGGCAATACCAATACAACAGAAACCCATTACTTGCCTGGAAACTACTGAAAATGCAGCTTTACTTCTTTCAAAGGCAAAACATCTAAGAAAGAGAAAGCCATTATCTATTTCTCAGTACTCAGCACAGCATCTTGTGGTTTTGTGTTATTGACAAGAATGAGTTTTCCTTCAAAAACCATTTTCAATAAGAAAAATAAGGCTTTTGGGAAAACAACCTGATTTTTATTTAAAATATTAGAATTATTGAAAAACAATTTTATTTGGATTCAAAGACTCTTATAGAAATCTGAAAAATATAAATAGAAAAAGTTTGATTTTGTTTTTTTTCCCCAAAAAAAGATATTTCTTACTTTAAACTCCTACTACTATACTTTGAAGTTAATACAGAGTAGTGTTCACAGGAAATTTTCTCCTCCCTGAAAGAACTTCTTCCTGTCTCCAGTTTATTGAAACTGGCTGTAAACATCTCACTGAGCTAGTTGGCTGTAGACTAGAATTTCTTTCTCTCTATATATCGTTACCTAGGAATAAACTATAATAAAAATGGAAGAGCAGTAGAAAGTACCAGTAAGAGCCACGCTGCATCACCAAAATTTGCTCTTCTTTTCCCTTCCTTTCTCCTCCTTGACAGTATTTAATAGACCACGTGATCCTGCTGACAACAAAAGTGTGAAACTGCATTTTCTAATATCCATAGCATCACAGGGAGCATTCATTTCTAGGAACCCCTGAGTGCTGAGCTAATATTGCAGGCTTATTTGGTCCTACATAATTAGTTATAATGACAAAAAGGACTACCAGAACATAAAGCCTTTCCAGCAGGCATTGTCATTTCTGGGTGGTGTTTTATATTGTCTAGACTGTGGCTCTCCAGCTCCGATGGAACCTCAATTAATGTGCAACATAAAAGAGGGTAAAACATTTTGATTACTTGGAGCATGGAGAAAAGAAATGATGCTAGCAGTGTATTTTAAAATATTAATCTTGCCCTTTTTTAAACTAATGTTGCAATTATTTTTTTCTTGATGTTGAGAGGAAATTTGTGCATTGCAAAGCTTACACAGCAAATTAAAGAGGAAGAAAACAGGCATATATTGGTTTTATTGTGTTTGTAGCCCAAGTAACTATATATGTCTCTGTGTGTGTATTTGTGCATGTTCATGCATCCACAAAAAATTTAGTGAGCTAAACAATAACAGGATGAGAAGCTGAAATTGGACATTGTTGCAAAGAACATTTCTAAGTGCTCCTAGTACTTGGAGTTATATCTACATTGCAAAATTGACAACAGGAAGAACTTAACACCTTTAATTTAAACGGCGCTAAACTCACCCATTTCTTGTGCAACTTATTAGTTACTATCATAGAAAATTTTTGTCACTGTCAACAAATGTGTATATTTTATCATCTTGGGTCTGTTTAGAGCTGTTAATTTGCCACATTTAAGATCCAGAAGAGTCAGCCACTTAATGACATCAGAAAATGCCAGACTGCTACACTAGTCTAAATGTCTGCAGGGAGTGGTCAGGAGAATCTTTGCATTGGCAGTCAGATGTATTTCTTTTGGTTAGTTCTGTGGATATTTCATTTTTCATGCTAGAAGTTAGCCTCACTTGCAGAAAAGAGCTTTTGGAGAAAAACAGGTGCTGGAAGAGTGACTAAATACAGCATTCATACCCCACTGTGTAACGCTATCTACTGCCAAGCAGTCAATAGAGGGTGCAGGAATCCAACATTCCTTGGTTATACTGGCTTTAAAATGGCACAGGGAATTCCTCATGGACCCCTGTGGCCTTGCAGCCTTCATCTGTGCCCAGCTCAGAGACGTGGCTCAGTCAGGGTCTCTCTCCTATGCTATCTGCCAACAAAGAGCAGTGCTGAAGAGAGAACTGCCAGTTTCAGATACAGACTTGGCTAAGAAGTGCATTCACTTACAGGGGACACGTTGAGATGGTACAGTTTTAATTCAATGTTCTGATTAAAGAGAGTCTGAGGCTTTTCATTTCTTGTTCCAAATTACACCTGAGAATTTAGAAGTAACAGCAGAACACATCGCTAAATATTCACTGAGTTTCTGCCTCTCTTCCCCCCCATATTAATATTAAAAAAGCCTTTTGCTATCTGTAGATATTTGGTGGACTCACTCTGTAATCCTATACTTATATTGAGTAATTATATTCATGTGTCTTCACTCTAAGTCGCGAGTTAATACGTTGTCCTTCAGAAAAATCTTGCAAAAATTAGGGAGAAGGAGAGAATTTTCCTCCTAAACCTCTGCAAATATGTACCCATTTACAGCTGTGATATACTGGAGTAATGTAGTGCTTATCACACCCCCTTTGCTTTTCTCAGCTGTATTTTTGTGATTATTATGAGAATGGTCTAAAACTGTGCTGTCCCCTGCCAATTTATCATTTTTATGTCAGAAGCAAATGTCAGACTTGAGCAGTGACACAATGTTTTGACTTTTTCGAGTATTATTTATCAGTGCAAGTTTTGAGCAGTTCACATTTGGCTGGCACTTCTGTTTGTGCCCAGTGAAACCTGCTCTGTGCTAAGATGAAAAGGAATCATTATTCTGATTCACTGAGTGTAAGGAGTCATAAAGATATTCTTACAACACTCTGGCAAGGACAAAAAAAACCAGCTTGGCACTAAACCATGTATAGGGCTGTGATTATAACATAATGGCAGATGATGAAAATTAAATCCATTCCTAGAACATGACTGTAAAGATTTATCTAACTACAGGCTGTAACAGGTAATTTGCTTGCTCTCGATTGGCAGCAGGACCCACGAGGTGCAGAGCCAGGCAGAAGGTTGGGTTATGTCTCAGGGTGACTTACAGAAGTTCAGCTGCTGTTTCACCCTTTCAAGCCTCTGTGCCATGGATATTCCTCTCTTTTCCAGTTAAGAGCAAGGCCTGAGATCTGTAGACTCAAAGAGAAGTAAAAGGCAGCCCTAACATACAGGTGGTCCTGACATTTAAAATTAAGAAACTTTGTCTAGGCACCTGTCTTCTTTGGATTTTCACTGAGAAACTTTCCTTTGCACTTTTCCTGAGAAAACAGTAAATTAGAAATATGCACATGACTTACAGACAATTTTGCTAGAACCCTTAGCACTGCAGGTCTGCATTTATTTGTAGACTGTTATTAAAAAAATTTTTACTCTATTTCAGTACCTGTGGTAGCTGACTGTAGCCTGTAAAAGTCAAGTGTGCCTCAGGTCACACTGTCAATGAGGACAGTACCAGCTGATTTTCCTCTTCCCTGGGGGGTTTCCAGAGGAATAGCCCAGGGAGAGATTTCTGCAGCTCCATGAGTTGAGCCAGAGCAGAGGTGGAACAGCAAGCTGTGTCAGAGACAGGAACTGCTTCTTTGGTGGCAGATTGTTTTCTCATTCAAATGTACTTATTCTTAGCTACGGTCAGCCTGAATTCACATTTTCCTGAGCCATGTCAGATTTGATGCAGGGAAGTATAGTTTCAGCAAAAATCATAGTTTCAGGAGAAAAAAGGGATTTTGCATTTGGAGCATGGAAGCAAGTACATTGTCTAGGAAATGGGCCTCTGGGATCTCAACCTATCATCACTGAAGTGTGAAGTTCTAATTGTATTGCTTTTCATAATGTATCTGCTACATAAATATTATTCAATACCTGCAAATTTGCACTAGTGGGAAATGGAGAGGTTATAATGCAGGGAAGATTTATGCCAGCTAGATGCTGGGCTGTCATGATTAAAAATTTTCCACCCATTATGTGAATCCTATTGATCATTGCAGGAAGCAGAAAATTGTGCTGTTCATTGATTTTGCGTGGCTGCAGAATGCATTAGGCCTGATGCATTTGATGGGTAGGCAGGTTTTCAAAGGAAGCTCAGTTAAGCTAATCTTAGTTCAGAGGAATATGCACAATGGAATAAGAACCCTTGTAATTGCAAGAGCAAATAGAAGAGTCAGAGGACTATATTATGAGCTATATCAGCATAAGAATTAGACATGAACCTTCCCAAGAGACAACAGTAAAATGCATCAAGGCTTTGATGCTGTTTTTCATGAACATAGCAATTACTGGATGAATTGGGTTTTAGTTTCTCACCCATCAGCCAAGATAGTGAACAAAAAGCAATTAGTTCTTCCACCTCCTTAGCAAAGGGGGGTTATCAGGTTTTCGTCAACTCCTTAAAATAATGTGGTGAAGAAATCCAAAAGTAGAGCAGGAAGGGTACAAGGGAAAAGGGGAGAGAAAAAGAAAGAAAATTTGCAGGCAGAGGGAATTTTACCTTTGAAATTTGTTTCTACTGATTTGGTCCTTATTATCTCTGTCTTTTTAGTAGCTTATGATAATGCTTAGTGTCATCTCTGTATCACAAGCTGCATTTCCCATGAACAAAGGCTTTGAGCAAATTTAATCCCCAAAATAAATTCTGTCAGTATCTAATGCAGGGATTAATTCCAATCTTAGAAATAAAGAGAAGAAAAGATTATTTTGCATCCCAGCTGGATGCTGTCTTACTGGCATGTTAATACAATGTAAAGAGTTAGATCTCTGTGATAAAGGAAATATTAGAATTTCATGTACTTTAACTCTTCCTGGAAGTCCAAGGCATACAGATCATTAAACATCTGGGTGACTTCTAATAGTGACACCCAAGCCACTTGGATCCTGCAAAACTTTTGAAGGGTACATATCCTTAAGCATAAGAACATATTTAGTCCAGATTTTTGTTCTTTACTTCCTAATTCTAGTAATTTTATCAAGAAAACGTGTACTGAAATGACTGCCTATAGAGTATGTCAATGCTTCTTTCATATTAAAAAATGCCAAAAAATGCTACCAGCAATATTAAGAAGTATTTTTAAATGTAATCTACATCTCTGTGTTTACTCAAACGGTATCTTGGATTAGGTGAAAAAAACCTCACATGGGTATTATCACATTCTCTCACTGGTTTATGTCTTACAGCATCAGAGTTTCTGCAACAATGACAAATGTAAAGGCACAGCTCCTTTAGCTTTCACATATCATTAGGTAAACAAAAATTGTATTTGACCTTCCCTGTATAAAAACCAGTAACAAGTGAGGTTGGAGAGTTCTGTTTATGTGTTTATTGGTGGTTTGTAACCCTGCAGGGGAAATAAAAGGTTTGGGGTTTAGTACTGCAAAGTTGCTGTAACTGTAAATGAGTGCAAACTCTTCCAATAAAATGACACTGAACATTCATATATGATCATCATGAAAATCTCTGGAAAATTTTCATTCTTTTTCTTCTCCATTAAAGGCACAGATCATAGTGAGTATTTAATTTTGCCAGCAGACTAAGAAAATTTCATTTTAAGTTCATCTGTGACTAAGTCCTACCAACATCCTAAGAGCAACTCCTAAACCCTGCAAAGATGTATCCCACATATGAAGCTCTGGAGAACTGAAATCCTAATCTGTAATGATGAAGCAAAGCCCTGTACAGAAGTTATTCCACTGCTTTCTAAATATAGCCATGTCTAAGGGATTAAAGCAACAGCAACCAAAACAGTGTTGTAACATAAACCATCAGGATTTGAAAGAATGGGAAATGACATAAGGAACAACGATCACAGCTCTGCACTGAGGTCTTTAGCTGTGCAACCCAGAGAATAGATTTGCTCTTGTCTGGAAACCAGCCCAGCTCGATTTAAAAGACCAGCTTCAGGAATTACTCAGACACAGCGTGTCTGACTAGACTACAGCAATTGAAATATTTGCCCACACAGTTGCTTATCAGACAATGTATTCTTCTTTTGACAGATCTTTCATCAATATTATTTTACAGTTGTTTACTCCTAGACTATCCAATTACCAATTAAATGTTATTAAAAGCATTGCATCACTTTTCACTGATTTAATTCTGCTGTTTCCTCAAGAAGACGTCACGGACTACAGGCTTTAACTTTTTCCAGCAGGCAAATCTGAACTGCAATTCCATACTGTGCATCAAACTGCATGGCTATAAATAATGAGGGGTGACAAATGAGCATATCCAGAAACCCAGGGGTAAAACCAAAAAAATTGCTGATAGATGAACCACCTGCTAGCTTGAGGTTCTCTGCTGCAAACCAGAGGGTTTCCTCTCTTATTTTGCACAATATTTCATGGTGGCAGCCTCTGGGATTTTAGGCCTTTAAAAGGCACTGTACTGCCCATATTGCTTGTATTCACAGTAGTTGTCAAAAATCATTGCAAGGCAATTATGGTAAGTGCCAAGACAGAGGAAAGAAAATTATCTAAAATGCAAATGAAGGGAGATGATTGTGAAGCAGTGGGGTGTGATCTCAGTGACCTCCTGTGGGACTGTGAAGAGGCACAGAAATGAGCTATACAGTCTTGCTGTCTCATAATTTTTGCAATAAAATTTATTTTGCTGACTCCTAAAAGCATAATTTGCAGGAATTAGAAGTTCATAAGTCACTTGATGCCTACTCTGGAGGGCATATAGGAAATTTGGGGATGGCAGGAGGAGAAGCAGCTCTGAAACTAGAAATTAATATTTTTATTTTGTGTTGCTAAACACAAAGAATTTTTGTGAACCCTGTGAATGGAAGCCAACAAATATCATACCTAAGTGAGTAATGGGCTTAGACTGCTGTGGCTGCCTGCTACAAAAAGAAGTAAAAAATATAAGAACTGGCTTTTAAACCATGTCACTGGAATTATGTTACATTTTATCTAAAACTGAAGGCTGCTTCTGCTACAGAGTCAGGGTCATCTGCAAAAAGTGTCCTGCATCCCATCTGGAAATTAACAGCTCTTCATCTGTCATGACTTCACAAAGGAATGATGTTTTGGATAAAAAGCCAAACAAAGGCCAATCCTGTTTTCAAGAAGAGTAAAGTACTAGTTTGTTGTTTTGGTTTGCTTGTTTGTTTTTACAGGAATTTTTGAAGAGGAAAGAGAACCAGGTTCAAAATTCCATTATTCCTCTCAACACCAGTAGTTTTGGATCAAGTTTGAGACACCTGCAGTAGGCAGGTAGAGCCTGTGAAAAACACAAGTGGTTGTACAAGACCATGAAAATTCACATAGAAGAAAATAAAGATTTTTAATGAGCTATGCAGAATCCATTTAAGGGTCCAAGACCACAGTCATCATTATAGTTCACAGAATTTGGGTAGTGTTACAGTGTCCAGTCACCAGTAATGGGATGTCTGAGTCTTCCAGCAAGGAGGGAATCTTACCAGTTTGTCTAAGAAAGGTGAAGGAGCAGGTATTATCATTATGATGGGCAAAGGAAGTTTAGCATAGTTTAAACTGAAATGAACCATTTCATTCATTCTCACTGGATTTCTTCTCTGAGCACTGAGGTGCTCCACTCCCTCTGCATGGCATCTTGTCACTGTGCCAGGAGAAAATCAATGTGTTCCTGCAGCCCTGGTGAAAACACTGATGCTATTTTTTTTTTTTGACAATTTTTTTTCAGTATAGCTTTCCGTTTTTCTTTCCTGAAATCTCATCTCTCTCCTGCCACCCTGCTCGCTCCCATCCCATTGCCCAGAGATTTGTTAGCTGTAGCTAATACATCTACTCAGAGCATGCACCAAAGGACAGCTGCTGGGGCTTTTAGGAGACAGAAGAATGAAAAGCTTTTTGGCAGAGTCCCTGAAACACAGGTAGAATGAATTGTTGAGGAATCCCAAATGGCAGGAGTGTTAAAACAGCTCATATCCATTTCTGTGATTTTCCTGTCAGTTCACATATACAATCTGTGGCGTTCTCTGTCCTCCAGCTTTGCATCGTATAATTCTAGAAATTCCTTCTGTTCACCAAACACTCTTTCTTATAAAATTCCCAAAGTTTTCAGTTGTGTATGTTCACTTCCACATGTCATGGTCCATCACAGTGTTTTAAAGTGTTGCTCATTTAGACAGCTACACCCTGATAAGCACTCAAAAGCACGTTATCATATTCTTTATGGCAGGCCATGTGTGGGGTTTGTGCATTATTTGTGTCCCAAATAACTTTTCTCATTCCACAAAACATCCTATTAAGTGTTTGCTATTTAATGATACAAATTTTCATATCTGAAACTGGTTCCCCTCCCTTCTGATGGAAATTTAGGTTGTTTCTCAATTTCCATTAGATCTCCTTTTTAATTATAAACCATGGTTTCTTTTATTTCAGACTGCTAAATGCAGTGGAACAAAACTGATTTCAAAGTTCTATTTAGATTCATTTTAATTTTACTACCACTTTTCCCATAGGGTTTGCCTTCTGTGTATGTTTGGTAACAGGAAACAGTTTTTTTTTAAATATAATATTATAAAAAATACATAGTAGAAAACAGTAAAAGGTGCATGAATGGGTAGGTGGAGGAGAGAAATAAATAAATATCAGTTACTGGAGAAGCTAAAATTAAGTGATGGCTATTTGCTTACTCCAAAATTAGGTATGCTATCAATTGATGAGAGTTGAGCATGAATTCCATGCCATGTTCTCTGTGTGTCCATCTGGGTTATTACAAATCTGCTCTGGCGAATGCACCTCCAGTGCTCTGGGGAGTGTCCTGCTCCATGCCCTGCCTCTTCCCCATCTAAATGCTTGCTTCCCTGGGCAGCATTATTTCCCTGAGCAAATGTGTGTGGGCTGCCCTGGCCAGCTCATGCCCAGTTGCACCTGCAGTGCCTTGGCAGGAGCTGCCTCTTCAGGCTCTGGGGTGACCCTCAAGGAGCTGTGAGCGCATCCCAGGAGCTCATTGACCTTGTGCTTCCCGTGGCTCTTCACTGAAGATTTTAACTGCTGCATTTGACCTTAATTTCTTTAGAGCATTTAAAAATGAGCTAAGGTTTAATACCTGCTTTTGTCCTTTTCTGAAGTGCAGCCACCATAAATTGCTTAATTAACTCATTAGGGCCCTAAGCCAAGCAGGTATCTAAGCCAACCAAGCCTTTAAGACCCATTATGAAAGGGCTGGAGCTATCCAAGCCTAAACCCACAACATGTTCTTTTCAGTGCTTGAAAACCTCAGGCAACAACACAATGTAAAGTCAGAGTTAAAATGTGTTTGAAGACAATTTGACATGCTATTTTTCTTTATTTTAAAAATACATACAGATTTCCATTTCCTTGCAAAAAGAATCAGTGCTGTAGTTCGCTCTTGATTTTTATTAGAAATTATTTAATTAACCCCATGTTCCCTAATTTGCTTTAAGATTTCAGGTTGCCTCTGTTTCCCTTGTTATCCAGATTCTTTCCACTTAGCCAGAAGCAATACTAAAGGCTGCAGCAAATGTTATGGAGCTCTATCACTTCTCTTGTCTTTTGCTGTAAAAACTTGCTTTGGAGTACAGGTTTTTAGTGTTCTGTTGTTTTCCTTTTTACTGGTTTACTTTTTCATTAGCAAGTGATAATTAAATTGGAAAGTGGCAGTGAGAAGCATTACTCACAGTGGAAAGTTGTCCTTTGAAATAAGGTTTTGTAGCATTTTCTAAGGAAAGGACATAACAAGCAGTAAGAAAGGGAAGCAGACCTGTTATCTGAATGTAACAGATACAACTAATAAGTAAAATATAGAAACCAAAATAACAAATAGTACACTGTAAATCACATCCTCCTTTATCTGGATGGCAAAAAAAGGAACTTAGGAGTATGCTTTGCTTATCCTAGGAATTTTCTTAGGAATTTTTAACAGTTTTGTTAGTTGCCTCTGCACCCTATGCAATGTGGTAATTTTGTCAGTTAATTACATCTTAAATTCCAAATTCTGTGGAATAAATTTGCTCTTTCGTGCAAGTGAGTTCCAATGCATTAGAATGTAGGAAGAGTAAGAGATGTTGGCTGGGGAACAAAACCCCCATTATGTTTCCCATCATGGAAAAAGTGAGATTCCATAATGTTCTACTGCTCCACTTTTTGCTCTTACGGAGGAAAAGAATACTCTGTGCCTCCTTTCAATGATACTTGTTAAAAATTCTCTTGCCTATCCCCCAGAATAAAAATATTTAATCTCTATTTTGAGACTAGAATAAAAGTATTTCATTTCAAGAATTCAGATTAGTTTTAGAGGGTAGAGGGTTCTGTTGGGATTTTTTTCAGGATTTTGTTAGGATATTTTCCCATAAAAAGTTATGTTTTATTCAACCAACAGGAAGATTTCTTCATCACACAAGTTTACATTCTTCTACTATAAGCTGACTTCCCTGTGACCAGCATGTCAGCCTAACCCACTCCTCCTGTGAAATGCAAGAACTGGGAAAAAAAAAAAGAGGGAATAATGTTTTTAATTCTATTATGTGGTGTATATATGGGAGAGTAAATGCAGAGTTTTTCCATGAGCAACAAGTAGCCAAAAAGCTGTAGCCAGAAGCATTCCCTGGTTCTCCTGGCAGTATCTATGCTGAACCTGCTTACTCAGGTTCAAGGCAGCTACTGGCCTTTATAAAGGGAAGAAAAAAATTCTAAATTATTTCTTTCTAAATATGTGCACAAAGTTTAGAAATCAGTCCACATGAGGGAGTATTTCTTAAGCATGCCATTAACCATCACTTTTAAAATACCAAAATAACTTTGCAAGCCCTTTCTGCAGAAGCATGCTGATTATTTTGTAGTAAATCTCACTGTCAGCAAAGTGAATTCTGCATTCTTTGAAAAATTTCCCTGTTACAAATATGTATCAAAGAAGCAGTCTATTGGACAGAGACAAATCAATCAATAGTGTTTCTTTAGGAATTCTATGAGTCAGTTCTTTAACAACCTTTCCCTATATTGTAATTTCTGTGAAGTTTTACCATGTGTGGTCAATACAAGGGCATTGCACACACCCTCCAGGAGCCATGGAGCCATCATATCCTGCTGGTAAATGTGTAATATATGTACTGTTTAATAAGACTTCTGTAAAAATGGGTTGAATATTCCTATTTTGTGTTTCCACTTCAGTATGCTGCAGAGAAATCTGCTTCAGTATTTCACAAAGCTGTTTCTGAAGCTTTTGGTTCTATGATTCAATTACTTGAGAAGCCAAAATTCATGAGATACATGTGAATGTTTAATTTGGTTAACCCTTCAGATGTGCTCAGACAGATATCTCCTTTTTCTCAGAGAATTCCAAGATCATTTTCTTTGTCTCTAGTAACATCCTCAAAATGCAGTGTCCAAGGTAAGTGACAATACAGACAGGATGGCAAATTGGAAGGGCCATAGGAAGGATCTTGCAGCACTGTAACAATTCTACCTTTTTAGTGTAAGAAGTCTTTGAACAGTAATACAGGATTACTTCATTTGGTGATAAATCCCTGGCACAGCACCTTGCATGTCTGCATCTAGATGAACCAGGTAATTTTATGGACTGACTGGAAATTTCAGATGACAATTAAAACCATGTAAAAATTACATGCACTAAGAAGCCAATCTAGTCTTATCAGCTTTCAAGGACTTGCAAGACAGATTCCTCTCATTTTTCTCATACTCATTTTTTTTTTCATTCTCTGTGAAGATAAAGCATTAAATTCATTCTGAAGATACTCTAATGGCTTACCAGAGTAACATTTACCCACTCCATGTACAGAGGGTTTCAAGAGCATTTAAAAAGGAACACAGCACTACCTGTGTTCATTGGAAATGTTTTGTGACAGGGAAAAACCCAGTAGGATCTTGAAAGTCTTCTAGCTTGGCATGAAGAAGGGGGTTAATAGATAAAGCACTGCAACTGCACTTTGGAGATAGTAATTGTGAAGTGAAAACCCATGCATCATCACAATCAAATGTAGATAAATTTTCTTTTCAGATGATAAAGGTTCATCACTGACCTGTTCTTCCTTTGCATTATTTGTGCAGCTGCTTGTGTTCCTATCAGTGGTTATGGGTATTTACAGGTTATCTACCTGATTTAACTACATATTTTATAAAAGTACCTGCACACAAATCTTGCAAAATAGGTCCAATTTCAAAATGTGTTTCTAGAAAGGTATAAAGTCTATTGCATGGTGATTATCACATTGACTATATAACATAATTTTTTAAATAATTAAACTGTTCAGATTAGTTTTACCCTCTGCTTGATTGCTGTAGGAGTAGCTGTAATTAACCTCTAGTGATGTTAATTATGCAAAAGTGGGATCTTGGAGCTGCTGACCATGCAATTTGTTAAACAACTCAGGAGGTGATATGGCTTGCACAGTGTCTATATGCACTCTTTCAACTTATGGCAGAATGTGAAGTCAAAGTGGTGAGAGTTGCGCTGTGTAAAAAAATTGCAGAATTTGTTTGCTCAGTAAAGTCATTGAAGTTCATTTGTCTTGGAGTCAAAAGGACTACGGGTGTCAGCAAGTTATCTCTGTAAGGGTCCTGCCACAAAAAAGTTTTCTAAAAGTTTATCAAGCCAAATTAAATATGATTAAACTCCTCAAAGGACTCTTTCATAAAGGCCCAGTCCCACTAGGAGCATATACACAGATCAGGAACACCATTGCCCTACACTGTACTCCCTCTGCACTGACTTCACAGGTCCTGGCAGGAACCTCAAAAATATGGAAGGGTGAGGACACAGGTACACCCTTTCATGTGGTAAAGGTGTTGGTATTTCAACAGAGAACTGCTCAGGGAGTTATCCTATGTAAAGATGAAATTTTACGGGTTGGTTTATAAGATTTTTAGCAAAACTTCTCACTGCATTACCCTATAGATGATTAACTTCTGTTTTACACAGGGATCAAACCAGTTTATCAGTCAACAGTTTCTCCAAGCTGCAAGCAATGCTAGAATTAGAATTGCAAATAATTCTACAAACAGATTAAAGCAATTAGATTAAAGCAGCCCATTTTCTGTTAAAATGAAGAAAGCATAACTGTTTAAAATGTGTGTTTAAATGTGTATAAAAAAAAATCAAGTTTGTCATTTGTTTGTAAACAAGTGCAGCAAAGAACCCAGGATAGAAGCTCTCCAGTAACAACTGGGAGCTTGAGAATCAGTCTCTATCAGGAGGAGGGCTGGAGCCTGTGGGGTCTCTGAAAATATCTATTATTGATAATCACTTTATGGAACTCTGGTCTTTATGTTCCAGTTCTGTTGGATAGGAGGACTAGCCAGGAGTAAAAATGTTGTATTTGAGATGCTGGTCTTGTGCTGAATTCTTAAGGTCTCCATGGCCATTTCCTTCCTTGGTGCAATAAAACCTCTCCAGAATTAGTCCTTCACTTGTGCATTTTCTTGCCATTAAAAATATCAAGCGAGAACTTGATAGTTTGGTGTTCTTTAGATACTGACTAGATGGCTTCACGAGCAGCAGAAAAATAAACAGCAATGCCTTATTAATATAATTTTGTCATAAGGCCAAATTTTATTTCACTGATGGAATTAAAATGCCCAATAATATAATGCGATTAAGTCAATGTAATGCCAAAACCTATTCAGAAAAACCTATTTTTAAGTTTTTTACAATATTTTGAAATATTTGGGAAGCAATAGGTATAAAAATGCTATTTATGCCAACATATTTCTTAAGATGAACTAGAAATCAGCACATCTTTAAGGGTGATGAAGATTCAAAAAACTATTTTTCTTTAAGCTAATCACTCCTATATAATTACAATGTGGGAGCATAATAGTTTTCCAAAGCTGTTTAGTTGTATGTAATACAACAAAAGAGTTTGGCATAGAATAGTACAAAAATACCACACACTACAACTAGTGAAAGGTTTTTTCCTCAGTTTCCCACCTGTGAGAATTAGGGGCAGCAGGCCATGTGCTCCCCCTGTGTCACCCCTAGGGCCCTGCCACAGGGACACCTCAGCAGTGAGCGCTGTCTCGTGCCGGCAGGAGCTGCGAATCCTGGGCACGGAGCTCCAATCCCTGTCCCGGCTGCGGAAGGCTCCGCTCCCCGTGCGGACGAGGGGCGGCGTGGGCAGAGCCCGGAGAGCTTTCAGGGACACGTGGCGGCTCCGTGGCCGGCACCTTCCGGCTGATCCCATTGTCTCCCGCTCCCTCCTGGCCGTGGCAGGAGCTGGGTGGGATGGCCCTGGCAGGAAAGTCTCCGTGGATTCCTGCAAATCCCTGCTCTGCTCTGTGGTTGTTCCTCTCTCTTCCAGCCCTTCAAGCCCTGAGGGAAGACGAGAGCCCCTCTTCCATAAGCTTACTTATCCAGCAGACGTTCCACAGAAGATCTGCAGCACTTCCTTCGTCTGCTGGATAGAAGAACCAGTGCTCCTGGGCGCCCTGCAGTTCCCACTGAAGACAGGACCACCTGGAGAGCAGAGGCTGTTATAAGGAAGCACCACTGAAGTTGACTTTCGTATATGGAGTTTATGGTTAAAATTAATTAAATTGAACCGGTTAACGATGTTAATAATAAGCGTGTTACCAGTGTTAAATATAATGCCTGGTTAGCAGAACCTTCTGGAAAAAGGATGAGGTAATCTGGGTCCAAGGAAAGGGTGGAGGCCTTGATCCATTAACCTAAGGGGATAAGCAGGGCACCAGCAGTGAACAACAAGGAGCCAGAAAAAAGAACCTAAGACCACAACATTTGGGAGGTGGGGCATAAGTGGAGACTCACTGACCCCTGGAATATGAAAGCTGTGTTCCTCCTTGGTGGGTGTGCCTCTGGCCACATTCCAGTTTTGGTCACACACCCAGCGCTGC
>VZRX01007409.1:0-26372 GCA_013398075.1 Notiomystis cincta | reverse complement strand
CAAAACTGCTGTGGTGGGGCTCTTCCAGGGATGGGGAACCCACGACTCCTCTGGGCAACCTGTGCCAGTGCCTCACCACCCTCCCAAATAAGGAATTTCTTCCTAATCCCCCACCTAAAACTACTCTCTTTCAGTTTGAGGCCGTCCTGTCTCTCGGTCTACCTTGGCTACCTTGTGTGTCTCTGTTTTCCCTGTGCTGGGCTGCTGCTCCCCCTTTAGAAGTGTCCTTTGACAGCAGGGAAGCGATTCCATAGAAGACCCTGAGCATGACCTGTGCTGTCACTGACCCTGAAGGCAGTGCTCTGCATTAAGGACAGTGAGCCTGAGATGAGGGCAGGCCAATGCTCAATGTATTTTTGACAGCATGGGGTTAAAATGTTCCTAAAATCGCAGTAGCTAAAGTAAACCTTAATGACGAGCATTGTCTCAGTAGAATGATGTGAACTTGCCTGTGTGTACCCACCTGTATGTACCTGTCTGTATGTGCCCATTTTAATGATAGATAATCATACACTAATTATAAGGAAAGAGATTTAAACTCATGCTTAGGTGAAATCAATAGAACAGTATCAAGGTAATGACTGACGTGTGATTATACAACAACTATGTAAGGAAAGGGTATAAAATGTGTCCATTTCAGGTCCATGTCGGAGTCAGATTTGGGTTTGTCTGTACCCCGACTCCCAGAGCTCTTTAATAAAAGCATCGACATATAATCATCCTGTGATTATGTGTTTTTCCACACTAGCATTTTCAGTATCACACAGGCCAGGAAAGGCTAGGAGGTGTCCAAGAGACTGGAGAGGGAGTAAAGTGTAATCACAGGGGAGAAGGGGAAAAAAAACCAGCAGTAAAAATATCAGCTGTGAAAAAAGCTGCATCCACTGATGACATAGCTATCACACAGAGCACTGCTCCTGTGGTTTTTATAATACCTTTTTTTTTGCTTTGTATGCTTCTACTTATATAAAACAAGACCTTTTATTCACCCTCTCTGCACCCAAATAATAAAAATAAAAAATCAGAAAGCAAGCCCCACTGGGATTCTAAGCTGACACACACTTCTGATGGCAGCATGAAGAGAGCAGCATCATCGTGGTCTCTTGACCTACATGGGAAGCACTGCTGTTGTGCTGAGGCAGCACAGAAAAAGAGACAAAATGTTTTCCCTTGAAACAGCTGTGAAATAATGCAGACTCTGCTGTGTGCTAAGTGTACAGCTACTGCTGCTCTGGCAAACGCTGGAGTGCTCTTTCCCCCACGCATTGCTTCAGGAAATAAAAACTTTCACATCCAAGAAAACACTTGACATAGAGCTGAAGTTGGTTTTTTTCTGCCTTTTCAGTTTTGATGCTAGATCTGTGTTTGACAGCTCCCTTGGCTATATCTGTGTTCCTCTAATTCGGAATTCTCACCCAGATTTTAAACTGGGTGAATATTATTAATTAAGAGGATATGGCAACAGCTTCTGAACTGATGCCCTGCTTCTATTACATCTGGGAAATGGGATTTTATCAGCCTTCAAAAAATATAAATAGTGTGTGAGATTTGTAAGTTATGAATTTTCCTTGCCTACTAAAGTAACAACAGATAAATGCAGTGTATCCTTTTCATCATATTTACCCAAAACTCTAAAAAGAAAAAAAAAGTCTGCCAAGCTGCCATTATTTGCACGCTTTTCAAAACACAGCCACACTTCCTGGATGCCTGATATTTCTGTCACATCATGCTATTTGTAAGCTATCTGTCATTTTGGGTCATGCTCTCCCCAGACTGGAATGTCCTCTGCCCTCTCTGCTTCTTCTCTTCAGAGTGGTCATTACTTTAGGAGGGTGAGATATCAATTTAAAAAGTTTTAAGTTAATATTTCTGGCAGAAATGGGTAAAGAGAAAAATGGTATCTCGTTAGCTAATTATTACAGAGCTGGTTAATAAACACGTTTGTCAGCCCATTTCCCCACTTTGTACAGAAATCTTAACCACTATCATAGAGACTACAGTGCATCTCCTCTTTTTGACTGAAAAGAACCTTTTTTAGCAGTTTCTAAAAGTACTATGAAAGCTACACCAACAATGAATATGCCTTGAAATACGGAGCATAGCAGTGAATGTGAAACTTTTTATTAAAAAAATATTTCCAGATTTTCTGTGAATTTATTTAGGGTATGGATTTCCCAGGTGCCAAATCAAACACCAAATATAAATATGTATTAAACATTCTGATGATGCTGCAAGACATAACAAATACAAACACCTGACATGACATGATCTCAGCTTTTATATTGGTAAAGAAAACATTCATTTTTTAATTACACCATGTTGCTTATGTCAGTTTCAAGAAAGGAAAAGAACAATGGGTGCTCCCAGAGGCACACCAAATGTATACATTTTCAGATCTTGAGCTGCTGATTAGGGCAGGTTCCCAATAAAGGGGATTTGTGGGGTGGTAGCTTCCCCAGCCACAATGTACAGCTGCAAAGACCAATGAAAGAAATTCTTTATTCAAGCCAGTTCTTAAAAGTAATGGTTATAAAAAATGCAATCTTGCCTTTTTTACATTATTAAGTGGTTCTTTCAAGCAGTAAGATGGAGCTGTAATTTTTTCTAATTAAGATATCATTATTACCCTCTGATACTGCTCAAAGGAGCTTGAGAACGTTAAGATCTCTGAAGAGAACCCCTTACTCCTTCTGCATACTTATTTTTTACATCTGCCTACATACCTTTTATGTCACCAGTAAAGGCCTAGGATTCATTCAGTCCTAGGGAGCAGCAGGCTTTCACTGCCTGTCCAGTTTTTATAGTTAGGTGAATATTTGGGTAATAGAGTTTGTCTGAACCCAAATTAGAAATCAAATAAATGATAATATGACAAGCAATCCTTTTCATTGTCTGATAGCTTAATAGTAAGGACCCATTTTAATGCTATGCCAACTCCATAATCCCACAAAATTGAATACATTGAAATGCATACCTCCTCTATTATATTTAGTTAGTAACTTGCTAATATTATTCATCTGTTCCAGTATTTTCCTAAATTCCTCCGTTTGGAACAGGGTATTATTTTATGATTGAAAAATCAGCAAAAATAAAATGAGTAGCTGTTAACCTCAGCAATTACAGACCACATGCAAATATAAATGCATAAAGCACTCATTTTTCAAAAACTGCATTTTTTTCTCTCTCCATTTGTTGAAATCCAAGTTTGGATACGCCAAGATGTTGGCAATTAATCTAACAACACAGCAGAATCATCACTGAGCTCTAAACAAATTGTTTATACTGCACATTGCATCTCTGTGCATCTTTACTTTACAGCTTTACATTTGGACATAACCAATAACCTCCTTGGTAGTGTTCACTGCTCTGATATTTATAAATCCAAATCAAGCAGGATGTATTTGCAGTGAGAATCCATGGAACCACTGAAACATCACCAGGCTTCACACTTCTACTATCAGATCTCTGCCAAGAATGTTACTTCCAAATGTTGATTATTGAAGGAATATCCATTGTCAGAGTCAGTGCCATTTAAGTAATTCTAAAATACCTACTTGTCTCTCATTTTAAAGAGTGAAGAAAAAAAAATACGCTGATGAGAAACTAAAATAGAATGTGGAAAATGGGGAAAGGGGGGCAGATCTGTCAGGATAGCAGGTGGGAGAAGGGGGCTAGCCTTGCTCCATGGTAAAGGTAAACTGAGAGAGGAGAAAACCAGCTTAGACAGACTGGTATCATTAAAACTGGATGAAAAACATGAGGCTGGAGAACAAGCCTAGGATTCTGTCTGGGTACAAAGACCCTGAAGAGAGTTGGGAGCATCAATAGCAAAGACTTGGCTTCATCAGGCATCAGGAAAA
Organism: Notiomystis cincta; assembly: GCA_013398075.1. Lineage (NCBI taxonomy): Eukaryota > Metazoa > Chordata > Aves > Passeriformes > Notiomystidae > Notiomystis > Notiomystis cincta. Next base: position 22,512 of record VZRX01007409.1, on the reverse strand, counting down.
CCAACGGGACAGGGGTAGTTAGGGGACACCAAAAAGGACCAGGTGAGGGAACTGGGCAGTTTCTCCTCCAGGGTGCCTGGAGCAGGAGCCACCCTGGCCCCTTGCCAGGCTGTCCTCCAGCAAACACCCCTGAGAGGCTCCACGGTGCCTCCCAGGGACAGCAGCCTCTGCCACCAGCTCCTCCCTCAGCCGAGGACAGAGCCCTGAGGAGTAACCAAGGACATCAAGTGGATGGCTCATCATAACTCCTTCCTTTAAATCACAGCAAGCTGCAATTCAAGACCTACACAAAAGAACAACAGGAAAGCTGTCATCACTGAGAAGTTAAGAAACACATGAAACAAGTGGCTCATAAAACCTGACTTCAGAACACTAGCCACACAAGGCAACAGGATTCATACTGGAAAAACACTTCCAAAATTGCAATTTCTTAATTTGTGACTGTTTTTAAACCAGAAAAAAATGGCTTCTTTAAAGGTTTAGTGCCATTTTTGTATTTATTACTAGGGGTCTTCTGAATGCCATAATTACACTGGGGTACATGCAGCATCACATTCTTTGTACTTGCTCTCTGAGGATCAGTATTGAAATTCAATCTCCTTAAGATCATGAACCTTTTTGTTCAATGCATGTAATCTTTTCTAATATGAACTTGTAGGTTTTGAAGCACAAAATTCCTTCAGGCACACACTAATGCTTTTTCCTCCTGGACTAAATGGTTGGAATGAGCTGCTTTGAAAGCTGTCACCATGACATTCTATCTGCCTCTTCCTTCACCCTGATGGGCAATATTATTTCATAAACATTCTAGTTCTGGTCTGATGTTGCCCATGGTTAAAAAAAAAAATCCACAAAGCCAAAAGGTAATCTTTTCAAAACATACATTTTAAGCATCCCATAAGGTCTAACCATATGTACAATGTCACATAAAAATAAATGGGAGTATCTCCACACTACAAATTAAGCAGCTGGTGGAAGCAGAGGAGGAACGGTGGCAGAACAGTTATGGCATCCTGCTGGAGATGCAGAGGGTTTTTCTTAGCAAAAATCCCCTCTACTGACACAGCTGTAGTGGCCACACATGGCCATGGCCTCACAGAAATTGTAGCTTAACCCTGTGAGATGAACTAATGGCACCTCAGAGCCTTTGACCTTGACCATCAATGCATTCAGGGACCATTTATTTTTCAGGTGACACTCATCTTCAAATACGAAAAATAATTTTATGCCAACTCAATGCTTCTCTAAAGCAACTGCTTTGCAGATTTGCTCCCTTTTTTGTGAAAAGGTTCTCCTGAGAGCAGAGTCAGCCTGAACCAGCCATGCAGCACTGACCACCCAGCACCTTAGGGGAGGAATTCTCATCATCTCCTCATCTCATTTGTTGTTCTCTGGACTCCCAAACCAGAACAGAGCAGCCCTGGCACTTCAGGGCTGGTTTTCCTTTTTTTTCCAGCACACTGTTAAAATGATGAGTCTCTGGCATACAGAGGCAGCTGAAGGAAAGTTAAGAAAAACATCAGGGAATTTTCTAACCCAAAGACTTTTTCCCCAGAGAAAAGTAACAAAGGGAGAACATAAACAAAACCAAATAACACATATTACTATTAATTTTTCCAACCCTAACGACTCCATGATTCTAGACTTTCTCAGTAATTTCTACAGATGGGTCTTTAACCAGAGCATCTGAAATGGAAAATCACAACTGAACTCTGAGAGTACTCTTCCTTTATGGTAATATACCAATCTTTGACCTCTTGCTTATCAATATAATATCTGCCTGCCTGCACCTGCATAGAAGCAACTTTAAAAGTCAGTAATATCTTGATCCTGCTTTACTCAAATGACTGCTGCAATTGAAAGGAAAGTCAGAAGTAGATGAAAACCTATTTTCACTAATGCAATAACAATAATTCCATAAACATATTAACAGTTTCCTGCCTCACTCTTAATTTTATTTTCTCTCCATTATATTAATTTAGAAAGATAATGATACCATTTGTTATTCTGTCTAATCTTTGTTAAGCATCCAGGCTAGAAGCAAGACAAATGAGATTGTTGGCATTTAGACAAAAAGGCAGATACGTGGGATATAATTTGGGTAAAACAAATTATTAGGTATGTAACTGTAACTGGTAGTTAGTTCTGCAGGTTTATTACAAATATGGTACATTTTTAATGGGTCCACAATGTGCTTCCAGCTATTACTTGAGAGAGTAAATACTACTCAGGCAAGTTCAACAGGATTCAGGGCAAATCCACAATGATGAAAGCTTGCAGAAGCCAGTGCTGCATGAGTTGGGATTGATCAATATGTAGTTTATGGGGTTTGTTTGTTTGTTTGCTTTATTTTTGATTGATGTTTGTTTTGTTGGGATTTGTTTGTTTGTTTGTTTTAACTTTATTACTTCAAATTAAATTTATCTCTAATTTCATTTGTAGAAAGTGGAGACAAACCATTAAACCAGCACACTTTCAGATAAATCCTAATTATGTTCAAGTGCAAATGCATCAACAGGGCTTGGACATGCAATTAGATAGCTAATTATTATTAAAAAAAGACTACTCCAGATTGAAATGCATACTGTTAGGTCCTGCAATCACAAATACAGTATCCTCTTAAGCGGCCGGGGTAGAAGCTTCTCCTATTTTCCTTTGGATATAAGTGATGGATGGAGTCACCAAGGGATTGGTAAGAGCCTGCCACAGTAGGAGGTGCTGATGTGTCACCTCACACTTTCCTGGCAGCAGCTTAGAACAGAAATGGCAGCACTGGGAGGGTGGTCAGAAATATTCCCAAGCTGTGGCTTTCTCCTGGGTGCTGACAGCTGAACCTGGGCTCCCATGGGGGCAACACAGAGATCATAAGAACTGGCTGGGAAGAACATTTACCTATTCCAGCGTTTCAGTATTCTCCTAGCTGAGAGATTTTGAATGAGGAGTTCCACTAAAATCAATGTAATTTTATAGTTCTGCTTGTCTGCAGAGAAACGACTCCATGAAATCCTTCCTGTGTTAAGTCTTATTCAGGTCTGTCCAGAATCCTTGGAAAACCTGATGTCTCTTACAAACACACAGCCTGACCCAGGGCACCACTCCAACAACCTCCCAGCAGGAGCAAACCTGGAGAAAGGGAAACCAAAGTGCTCCAGAGAAAATTTCCATCCCTAGGCTACTAAAGGAGCATAGAAATCACACAAAGAGAATAAAGAAGAAACCTTCCCTGCACAAGCCACCAATCAGCAGAATATGATTGAAGCACGATCATGATAAAACCAGACTGGCCCAAAGAAAGATCTGGAAGAAGCAGCAACTTGTTAATGATACACCTCATGAGCTTCTCACTTGCTGATCTTAATGCACCGTGAAAAACCACCAGAGTTTATTTAACAGCTGTGTTCATATTTTTTTAAAGCATTTTCCTGTTGGTCATGTCTCCCTGTTTCCCCGTGTTTTGGAGACTTTGTACACCATGGCTCTGATAGCAATTAAGAGAATGCAACATGAATCCATCTGACATAAGTAATCTTTTTGTACCAGGATTTTGCCATGTAATATTTCCAGCTGCACTCTTCTTGAAATGCTATTCCTGCTTACAGAAAGGCAAAACAAACCTGTCATTTACCTTTTTTCCCACTGTACCAAACACACAAAAAGAATAAAAAGACTGGAAGTATTTTCCAGCATTCCTGATTCCCTTTGCCGACAAGGAGCTGGAACAGTTTTCCAGCAGAGCCCATGAATTGAGCATCATATGAAATGCAGATGGCAGCAGTGCTCAGCATACATTCACCCACAGCAGCCAACTTCCCCTCTGGACCACTCCTTTCAGTGGTGTGAGATGGATTCAGCTGAAGGATTCAGCTCACTCCCAGAGTTACACATCTAAAATGAGAATCACAGTAAAATGCATGAGCAGAGATGGGGGCAGGAGCAGACAGGAGCCAGCTGAGCCTTGGTTTAAGAGGAACTTTTGAGGCTGGCAATCTCAGGCAGCTGTGGCTGATGGGATTTGCCCTAAGTCCCTTTAGATCCCACATGGCCAGTGAGAGCGCACTCAGGAGAGAGGAGGACAACGCTGCCACGAGGCCTAGGAGGGACTCCCCATACCTGACTCGGCTTCTGCCCTCTGGGATTGTTTCTAAAAAGTGCTCTCTGGAATTCCTTTGCACAAATAAACCCCCTCACCTGCCTTGTAAAGGCTGTGCTTTGAAGCAGCTGCTCGAAATAAATCATCTCCTGCTCTGTGGGCAGCCCTGTTGTAAGCAAGGACCCCGTACCTAAGGTGAGGCTGAGCACAGGGATGAAAGCTCTGAAGCACTTTCTCTTTAATCAGCACATCCCTTTTCTTTTCCAGGTGTACAGTACCATGGTTACTCTAACTACAGTCTGAGATACTTTTCCTCTCAACAGCTCCTCTGTTTCCCCTTTTTTCTCACTCACATACCTCCAAATTATTTCTGTTTTCACAAAGCTTGACTTGGCTATTAGACTAACTTCTGTTCTTACGCCAGTATTCTGGGGACTCCTAGGATTATTTCGTTCTTCAGCAAAGGAACCAAATCAAGCCATACCAATTGCAGACATCAAAAATATTGACTAGGAAAATGCTTTATGGTCAGGAGCCACAAGGAAAAACACCTCAAGTTGCTTAAATGTTATACAGACTGGATATATACACTATACCCAGTGTCCTCTTCTTGGTGATATCTTTGATTGTTTAGGCAATAGTCTGTGTCAAAACCTATTTCAATAATACCCTAACTGGCACAACAGCCTTCTCTCATTTAGTAGATTCAATCACTGCTTGCTGATGGAAGGCAAAAAATCACAGCTAAAAGATATTTCAGTACATTTCTCCCATGACTGTAATGTTTTTATCACTTACAATCTTTTGGAAAAGATTCCATATCTTGCTCAATGTATTATGAAAAGGGAAAACAAACATGAGGCAGCAGTAACAGCTTTGTCACATCTTCACTGAACTCATTAATCAATATTTGTACTGTTAGTGAACCAAAAACTAGGCTGGACAGCAAAAAGCCCAGAACAGTGCCTGCAGCCTTGGGCCTTTTTTCTCTCCAACACAATTTTCCTGTATTTCATATTGCTAGAAGTCACATCCATTATTCAATTATTCAAAATACTTCAGTATAATGCATATTTTATGAGCCCAGAGTAAATCCAGGTTAATTGGTTTGAGTCAGATTATAAATCTAATCTGGGTACTCAAAGCACTCAGGTCAGATTAGCAGTATTTCATCCTTGTCTCAGAAAAATCCCTTACATTGAAAAGTCCTCATCATGTACAGCTGAAAAGTGTGGGAGAACTGTCATTAAATGAATGAAGACATTTTCAAGTAATAAGACCCATCCAATCTTTGTTGCACGAGGAAAGAAATATATATAAAAGTAATATAAAAAAGTAATATAAGTGTTTCACATACCTCTTTTCCTACCAAACAAAAAAAAAGCCAACCTAAAAATCTATGGGAAACACTCATTTATAACAGAAAACATTCATTTTCAGAGTGCTTTGGGGTTATATATATTTCTGGCTGGGTAAATAGATTATCTGAAGTAATTTTCTTTCCCTGCACATTCTGTACACTGAATTGAGGAGGAAGGAGATGTGAGAGGCTTTTGCAGTGAGAAACATTTGCTTGAGGAATTCCCTCTGATGTGTTTATCTGATGTGTTATTGACAACATTAACTAATGACTATTCATTATATCAAGTGAACATCTTTACAGCTTGCTCCCTGGTCTGCTGAGAAGAGCAACAACAAAGCCATTAGGAAGCATCTGAAAAGCCTGCAGGGATACCCTGTGGCAGGACGTGCCCCCCTCGCCCCCCAGGAGAGCTGGTGCATTTGGATGAGATAATCCAGTGGACAGATGCCCAACAGGGGGGTTATCTCTGGCACCAAGAGGGAAGGACCCCCCCAGATAAGAATAAACATCTTTGTCTGGGGAACGAGACGTGGAGAGAGAGAAATTAGAGATCATTGACTGAAATCCACTGCTTTACACTGTGAAAGCTACAGGAATTTTCAGACAGAAGTCTCCTACGCACTGCCGGGAATCTTGCAGGGCTTCTCCCATGAAGTCTGGATGCATCTCGGTGGATACCCTTCCAGAAACTGAGAGAAAGGAGCATGTGTATGCCCCATCAGAAACTGGACAGTAAGATACATTGAATCCTAATCTAGACTACTTCTTTGCTAGCTGTAAAAATATGGGTACCTCACTTGTGCACGGAATTGTTTATCTACTAGTAGTGTTTCTTTGGCTTATCCTGTGTGGAAAGTTATCTGTAGAGTCTTATGTCTGTTTTGCTTGGTCTAATCAATCAATAATTCACGTTCTAATAGACCTAATCAGTCATTATTAAGAACCTGAAAGGTGAGAGTTGGTTTTGGGGTGCTGGCTGCCTCAATAAAGTTACTGTCTACAGCCAGAGGCCTGGGCAGAGACAGGGACTTGTGCAAACACTGCCCTCTCCATTGGTAACATACCCTTTCTGGGAAGCCCCAGATAATCTTGTCTTCCCAGATGGTCTTCTCATTTCACATGGGGAAAAACCCTGATTCTAAGGGGTGTTAAACACTGTATCAGTCAATAAAATTTCATCTCTAGGCTCAAAATTGAGAACTTTTTGTGCAAAACTATTAAAACTCCGTAATATTCAGTCTGCAAAGATTGCTTTTCTTGTTACCACATTATATCTTCAATTTTCATGGCAAAAATGCAAACAATACATAAAGAGTGCAATGGATTTAGGTCATATCTTCCAAGGATGCTCCCTGGCAGTAAAATGCAGAGCTGGATAGTGCTTTGGTTTGTTTCCTCCAACCTCCCCTTTCCAACCTCACCTCAGCTCTGCTTTGCCCTTTTTGTAGGTGATTTCTCACTTCTCTTTTACATTGCCCATGTCCTCTGCACTAAGGTTGTAGAAGTCAAAAAAGAGATGCTTTAAAGAAGCTGTCTTCAACTTTTTCTTGCAAGGACGAGAACTCCCTATTCACTCTGCAAAAAGACTGTGAGTGCTTTGTCTGTCTTTGAGGAACTGGAAAGACTTCAGAATTTCACAAGAAAATACCAGATTCTCATTACTGCTGTGAACCTTATTCAATCTCAGATTTAGATAAGCAATTAAACTAAAATTAGCAATTATTGTCATCAACTTTTCTACTCACACCTAAGGCAAAACTCACTGGATCACTGATGATCCTCAGTGTCCTCATCTCTTAACCTGACTTTTAATGACTAAACTTACTTGTTCACATCATCAGAAGTCTAAGGGAACATTATTACTATTTAATCAACTGTACCTGACTTTCTATTATCTTCATAGGTCAGGTAAACCAAATAATAAGTTCACATCAAAGGCAGATGGTCATGAGGGACCAGCATTTCCAAACAGAATCTCATCATCACTTACATTCTTAATTGGCATAAACGAAAACAAGACCAAATGCTTGAGGTACAGCCACTCTTTCAGAAAGGAAACAGAAGGAGGATCTTGTCATCCTTGCACTTTGGTGATGCCAGATGAAGGCAGACAAGCACCCAGTGAGAGCCAACTGCACGCCCTGTGTGTGCTCTAAGTCAGTAGCTGGCCTGCAGACAGGACATGGCAAAAGCAGTAAGAGCACCTGCAGGGATTCTGTAATTTCCCCTGCTGCAAGACTGAGAGTGCAGGCAGCTGGTTATCCACAAAGGGTGTGATTACCCAGCATGGAAAGGAATTCAGGGATCTCGCCATGCCCTCCCTTTGATAACCACTTGCTCTGTGTGATCAACAGTACCAGGCTGCACACCACACAATGGAGCTAATAAACAGTTTCTCCAGGAAATCTCTTCCAAAGCACCAAGTGACCACACATTTCTACTCAGACAGTTGACCTCTACAGAACAGTAAATTCTCAGGTGGTGTCCAGAAATGATGGACCCATATGCAAAATCATTCCTTCTTTAATTTAAATGTTTGACAGCATCCAGCAGATTTAACTTTCACCTAAGCAGAGATACAGTAACTTGCTCCATTTTCAGCAGTCTGAAATTTGAAGGTGAACACAGATTAATTATCTCTTTTCTTAAGCCTTTGCCATTTTTAAAATAAAGCTTCAGCTATCTAGCAGAGAATATGCCTATAAAGTAAGGATTAAACAAACTCAGACTGGAGTAGGATGCTTTATTCAAGATCAAAAGATAGGCAGGTGTCAAAATTCATCTTTGATAACACACCATCCTTCAGTTTTGGTCCTCCTCCTAAAGTTTACATTTTTCTTCCCAGTGCTACAGTAATGACATTTCACACAACACATTATGCTATACTTCATATTCTCCTAAAAAGGTGATTTTCATTCTTGTTTCTAAGCTTGTATCCAAGCTTAACTAAGCTTTGTTGCATTTTTGGTAAAGTAAATAATATAAAAATATAACTGGCAAAAATGCATTATTTCCTATTTTAGACTATCCAGTGATTAACAGCAAAAGTCTCTGTATACGCCATTAAGAAGCATTATGCTTCTGTATACAAACTTTCCTCCTAATGGCTTGTTCTTTCAGAGTAAGATTACCTCATTAGCATGGTAGAATGAGCTTGGGTAAATGAATGGTACCTATATTGTCAGTAAAGCTGAAATGCTATTACATACACACTTCTCTAGGGAGATTCCAGTAAGATTTAAATCAATTCACCACACATTTTTTATTATATAAGACGGAGAAGAAAACTGGTACATCTGGTGTGAGCTGACCTTCCCTCAGGACACAAAACTATTGATCCTGTTTCCTCCAGCATCTGCTTGATGTCATGGTAAATGCAATTAAGTATGTGGTATGCTGTAATTCTCATTTGTCATGCTTTCCTGCAGGTAGAAAGACCACTTCCAAATTCTAATATTTTACCCTTATAATATGTGAGCCCACTGTCAAGTAACAACAGCTGCACCTTACTAATCATGAGGAAAGTTCACTTTACATTCCCTTCTGAACTCAGACCTGTGATGTTTCTCTAATGAACAGGGGACAAATTCTTCTCTTCATCATCTGATTGCTTTATGGAGTATAGGGCACATCTACTACATGTATAACATCAGAACAGAGCAATTTAAAGAAACAAAGCAGGTTAACACAAAGAAATGGCTGCTATTAATATGTTGGAAGAATACCTGCATTCACTAATATTTCATATGGTGCCTTTCTGGATTTAAAATGGACTTGTTATCACAGATCCAAATGATTTTAAATGCAAACTCTGCTTCACCAACCAATTCAATGCTGTGTGTGTTAAACAGGTAACAGCTGGTCTTTTATCTGTGTTCCAGGCAGAGATCATGCACCAGATAACTTCATTATTAGCCAACAATATCAAACTGAGCTTTCTATCTTTTTTGCAGAGATGAAAGACTGAGACCTGTGCTATACATCCATGGCATTCAGAGACCATAACCTCCACTCATTCATGTATCTCACTCACTTGTTAATATTTGGCAGCCATACATTCCTCAATGGACTGAAAATCTACCTATATTTTTCCTGTACCAGCCACTTTAGCACAAATTAGTAAGAAAGATTTGTATTAAAATGTCTATTTTTTTGGGGTGCAATTTTGAAGTCATTCATATAACAGTAGAAAATTAAGTCAATAGGAGGGAGATTTAGAAGAATAGAGTCTGGTCAGTTTTTGAAAGAGTTGTTAGTCACTGTGAAGAACTAGAGCTGAGAAAAATGTTTTTAATTAAAAAATTAAGTTCTTTTGTCTATGTAACACACATAACACTTGCATGAGGGTTTTAGCCATACCTTCATTGAATTCTGACTGCAGCAATTACAAAGCAATTGCTTTTATAGGTGACTTGCTTAGGATTCTGACTAAAAACTTGCTGAACAACTCCTCCTGCAGGTCCCCAGCCTCAGAAACCTCTTTACAGAAGGTCTATTCTTCTTTATATTCTTTTATAATGCACCACAGCATTATAAGCCAAAAAACAAACTCCACACTGCTAAACCAAAGCAATCCACCTCTGAAATTTCATCAGGAGCCTCAATCTGCATTTCTGTGAGCACTGGAATAAAGGTGGAAAAGTTTGGGCACATAGGTAGCACAAGAAATCTTCAAAAATACACTGACTTGCTCTAGGGCAACCTTCAAGCAAAACACTGTAACTCTTTCACAGCAAGAGCTGTTACTCACAACACTTTTGCTCAGCTTCAGGATGAACTTTCAGAGAGATTTACCTATAGAGAAAAATTTAGAGATTTACCTCCAGAGGAAAAAAGCCAGACTTCAACATAAAAATTCCAGTTCCCACACATGCTGGGTTTTAAGATGCACCTTTCCTTCATATTTTAATAGGACCTCAGATAGATTTAATAAATCTCAGATTGCTGAATGACTGCATGTGAAGTACAGCACCACACAGTAGGAATAAAGCTCTGACACTATAAAAACTCTCAGACTTTGCAGGTTTTTACTAAATCTTCAGCCTGAATTACTTTGTTCATCATAGCTACAGAGAGATTAATATGGCCCTAGTGCCCTGGAGCCAGCTTAATTGGGTACTACAATCTATGGTAGACCTTTTTCTTTTCCCACCCCTTGCAGATACTCAGACCACTACGGGAACCTGAGCAGGATGCTTCTGTCAGTCCAAAGGGCATCATGGCATTGCTTTTGGTGGCCATGAAAATTGGAGTTCATCATTATTAGGAAGAAATTCTTCACTGTGAGGGTGATGAAACACTGGCACAGAGAAGCCCCTGGATCCCTGTAAGTGTCCAAGGCCAGGTTGGATGGGGCTCTGAGTAACCTGGGACAGGGGAAGGTGTCCCTGCCCATGGCAGAAGGATTGGAACCAACTGAGCTTTAAGATCCCTTCCAACCCAAACCATTCTGTGATTGCGTTTGAGAAAATGTCTCCATCAACTGAATTAAGACTTATCCCATTTTCCATTATTTCTGGGACAAAGACAAAAAAGAAGTTGGGTAAAATTACTCCTTTTGGAGAAGGATTGCAAATAAATACTTCTGGTGCAGGGGCAGCTGATTTTATCCATCCAACGAGGCCAATGTAGTGACCCTACATTTAATACATTAGATGTATCTAATAGAATAAAACTAATTTTCTTGTATGGAGAGCCATCCTTCCATCCTCTCTCCTTTTGCAGCAAAAATGTTTGAGAATTTGGCACATTTGGAGCACACATTGGAGCAACTTCTTGCCAGTCACACAGGTTCTGAGAGGCAGTTTGAACATGACGAAGGAGTAGCCCCTAATCCAAGAAAGCTCTTAATATGTGCTTTACTCCCCAGCAGCAATCCAAGTAGTGCAGTTTCAGGGAACTAACACTTCACCACAAAACCACATCTATTCCAAAGTATGCAAAAATACTGAAAGTGCCTTCAGGAATGTGTATTTTGCTTTGCAAGGGGTTGGGGAGGTTTTTCCTTTGCTGACTTCACAGCTCAGAAGAAGGAGGAAAACCTCTTGACTGAAGATGATGGCCAGCAACTTTGCACGTAGAAAAACACAGTGTACTCTTTGCTACTCAAAATGAGTTTTCAAAATAAGTGAAAAGACTAGAAAAAGATGGTTTGGTAGGAAACAAGTTGAGTTTTTGACAGAAGAGGGAAAGGGTAGACTAGCAGCCCCAAAAGTGAGAAACTCCTCAGGACAGCTAACTTTCTGTTTAAGTAGAAAAGCAGGCTTGACTGTAATCTCTGGGGATCCTGATCAAAGCAGGTCACCTGCCTTTGCCAAACACACCATCTGATCTCCATTTTATATCAACAACAGATGAACTGACAAAATAGCCACAAGTTTGACATAATAAAGGCAAACAGCTGTCAGCCTGCAATAAACTTGCCTTGAGGCAACAAGAATATCATCTTTGAATGTTTTCTGGCATTACTTGATCTGTCTCACCCAATTAATACTAATATACTACCCAGCTAATACAAGGACTTTTAAGGATTTGTTGCCCATCATCATGATGGTGATGAAGCATTCAGCACAATATGAGAGTTGTAAGGTGATTTTGTTCTGGTTTTAAAAATCTATTCGGTACAGTGAAAGTCTGGTATTATGTTGCAATACACTTTTATTAGGTGGAGGTTTATAAATTCTTCTCCAGCATCCTGTGGCTCAAAGCTTCTTAAAAATGTTAATAAAAAATATTAAAAACTCACCTGCCATTCAAAATATTTTTTAGGAACCTCAGTTTCAGATACACACACACATATGTATATATAAAGAATACACCTACAAATATACATAAAGAATATACCTATAAATATGTGTTCAATATGTATTCAAATGGTTTACAATTGCCAATATTTCTATCAGCACTAATACAAATAAGACATTCTAAACAGATTCTTTCTAGAAAGAAAAAGATCTTTTTTTTCTTCTGTATGAGAGAATGAAAACTTCTTCAGAAATGTGCATGCTACATTGGCATAAAGGTTCATTTATCTTGATGAAAACCAGGATAGGGAAATTTAAGCAGAGCCTCCATACACTTGCAGGGCTAAATAGCTCCTCTAAAGCTTTTATCTAGACTGAACTCCCACTGAGAGTGTCAACATACCTTGATCTCTTTGTACTCTATTCCCCATCTATAAAATGAGGATTAGTGTATGCCAAAAAGGAGCTCTGCAATATATTAGAGAGCATCAGGTTCTTCAATCACATGAACCACAAAGTCCCAAGTACCACTGCAAATAAGCTCACTTGAGTCTGATGCAAAAAAGGTTTGGGCTTTAATTCAGTATTATATTTTAACATCACTTTTTGAAACACAAAGTCTATATCCTCTGTAGAATCTGAACAAAAATAATCTCTTGAACTATCTGCAATCTCAGCATAACAATTACTCTGTCTTTTAACATGCTGATTTTAAAAAGTACACTCACTGAAAAAGAAAATATGTGATTCCCTGCATTTGGCAGTGCCAAGAACTAAAAAATAGAGATAAGAAGTCTACAAATGCATTTTGTGGCTGGAAATCAACATATTCCAGAGAAGATTATCTTATTATTATACATATCTCTAGACACTGGATCTAGAGATCTGTCATAAATGCTCTTAACTGCCAGTTAACCTTTGATTTTAACAGGCAGCCCATGCCTGGCATTTAATTAGTAACCCAATTAAATATTTTGCTGGTCTCAGCTTATTTTATCATTTAGAAGCAACAGAAGAAATCAAGACAGACTTCCATGAGGAAGAATTTACAAGTGTCTTTATTAGCTGTTAGAACAGTCATTCTGGCAGTGTAATGAGATAAGGACTTGGACCATTTCCTTAATATTGAGAAGCTTGTCTTAGATCCTTAAAACCATTCCCAGGGATTCTTCCCCTGGTAGTTTCATGGGAATGACACAATTGTGAAAAAGAGAAGTATCAAGGTTTTATGTGCTGGGTGTAATATTATTAAAATTCTCCTGCCAAGTATGACAGAAAGGTGTCCATGGGGACAATGGGCTGGACTGAATGGAGAGTGAGAACCTCAGCAATGATCTGTAGAATTCTGTGTCTTCTCTTCAGTTGAATTTTACTCACCCTACAATGATTTCACCATTAGTCACTGATCTGTTTTGAAGTTGTTAAGGCACCTGATCAGGGTGGTTTCTTTATGTTTATTTACAGTGAACTGGTGATCCTGCATATCTGAAAAATTATTAAGCTCTTTTCCCAGCCCAGGATAGGCTAGTTTTTTGTCCAGCTGTTCTCTTTGGAGATAACTTTTCCATGGTGTTTTGCTTCTGTAAAGATGTTCCCATAGAAGAAAAGGTTTCTGGAACTTAGAACTTCTATGGAGAAGTTATTAAGAAGGTGCTGATGCCATCCCTGGCTGTCTGACTGTCACCTGCTGGCTGACTGCTCTTTGGACAGTCGTGAGAATCACTCCAAGAGAATGAGTGAAATGAAGCCTAATTCTATGAAATCTCTCCAGTTACTGTTTTGTTACTGTTTTGTGCTGTGCCTGTATATCATCCTTTATAAGGATTCCATCAGGGTTGCCCCAAAATGCAGCAAACAACAGAGACCTCCAGGAACTGAAACCCCTCTGCATTTTTAGGCTAATGGGGGCAAACTGAAGATGCCCAAACCAAGTTAGAAAATCAGCAGGCTGCATCACCCAGTTTGACTCTGAGTGTGTACCAAGTATGTTCACAGGACAGTTAGAGCAGAGTGGGTCATGTTCTGTGTTAAATCCCACCTCGAATTACTGCACACAATCATCCTGTGCTGACCAGCTTGATTAAGGGCAGCTGAAGTCAATAATCCTGTCTTGCTAGTATGGATCTGGGATCTAAGGCTGATGTGTATCTTCAGCAGGAAGCAAATCCAGGCAGGAAAATTTTGTACCCAATGCCCCTAGCATCAGGCATCATTTATGCCATTGTATTTATTTGGAAATCAAAAAGAATTTTCTTTCTTTAAAATAACTAATTATGGAATTATTGAGGCAACAGCCAGAAATGTCATCAGCAAAAGTCTCTGCTAAAGGTGTCTTATTAGAAGATCTGTTTATAGATTTTTGAAAATTATTTAACGTTCTTTAAATCAATTTGAAAGTGACTAGCACCACATAATTTTCTATTTGTACTAATTACAAGTAAAGAGCAATATTAGGATGAGACAGTTATAAATAAACCTTGTTGAGCAGCATATTGATGTTATTTTATAAAGCTTCAGTTGTGCCAAGTTAATAATGGAACTTGGGCCACGTGTAAAGAAGCAGGTTGGATTAACCCTTGCTGTGCTAGTAGCTGAAGACCTTTCCTACTTCACTGAAAAGTATTGTGCTACATCAGTATTTATATCATTCCTCTGCTGGTGGTCAAGGAGTTAACAAACATCTGGAATGTGCCTTTTAAAAGATCATGAACACATTCAAACTATTTTTATCTTGGAAGTGATTTGATGTATCTGATCTACTGTGGTATAAAACTGGAGGGGCTGTCACATACAGCAACCAAGCAGTTTGAAGGGAAAAACATTTCCAGCTGTACCATACAACAGTTTCCAAATAACTTGGAATACATTTAGTGAATGATCTTTTCATGAGAAAGGGGCTAAGCTGTGTCACAGAACTGAAGGAGAGCCAATGAATATACACTAAAACTAGGATTTTAAATTTATTATTGAATATTTGACAACTGGATTTTCTGAATTATGAGCTCTGTCCTCCAATTACTGAACTAATTCCTTTTCTTTTCTGTATCTCAAGCAGTAATAAAGTTTTAAGTTTGAGTGGAAAAGTTTTGTTTGATTAGTTTTTCTGTTGCCAACACCAACTAATACCTACTATGCTTTGGGCAGATTCCAACAGGCAACTGGCTAGATGATGTGAACTCACCTACACAAGTTAATAAAATCTGAGAAAAGCACAAGGGGTCCAACATTGCAACGAGCTGACTGGTGCAGAAATACATCAGTAGATTCACAGCACTGCACACTTCAGCCATAGCCCAGTGAAGTTCTGGCTGTCAGATTTCCCTGTGGGTTGAACACTGCAGTCTTTAACAAAGGGTCAGTGAATTTTGCCTTCATATTTATGGTCCATGCACACACCTTCTTTGCCTACAAGGCATATTTACAATCTACAGTTGAGTTGCAAAACCAGTAAATTACTTTCTTCTCATCATTTAGTTCCTCACATTTGCACAGTGACACACATCTGCCAGTCCCAGTCCTGCCCCTTGCTGCAGTGCTGTTGCCCAAACTTTCCTCCCTTCCACAGATACTTCCTGCAGACCAACTTATAACTCCAACTCTCAGAGCAAAAATATCTTCAATTCAAAACTAAGGCATCTATTACATGAGTTAAATAATTCCTACTTAGTGATCATTACCAATTAAGCCTTGAGTTGTATTATTCCAAACTTCTACTTCCAGAAAATATACTCACTGATTTTCTAGAAGTTTATTCCACCTTCCTCCTGCTTATTCAAGACTTCATCTTTCCCTTTCTTTTTCCTTTGAGGAGGGAGCAAAAGTGGGGAGGCAGCCTGTCAGCCCCTCCATGCTGGGAAATAATCTGCCGTGTGTTTTTGGTTTCTGAAGCTTTGCTCTGTTCACCAGGTACCAAGTGAGCTAAGAAACCCCAAGGTAGCAGCTGCTATATCTACAGAACATCCTTCTCTGGCAGACATGTACAAGCTTGCAAGTCCCCTGGAATAATGAAAATATCTTGAGCAGGTTTTGGCCCTTGCCCTCTAATAATTAAAGTCACAGTACCCTTTCCCACTTGCCTTCCATGATGATTAAGAAAGAAGTAGTTTCACCTGCTGGTTCACAAGGCTAAAAGATGCACAGGGAGGAAATACTAACTCCACCTTATCTGCTGTAAAACTAGCATTTTTACTCTTAATTCCTCACTAAAGGAGAGGAATATTCTTTTAAACAGAGGCTCTGTGTACACACAGACATGACATGCAAATGAGCTCCCAACACAATGGAGGCTGGCAGAGCAAAGAGGAGGTTTCTGTCCCCACCAGTCTGCCAACATCAGAAAGAATTTTTCATATTTTAATTTTAATTGAAAACTTTGAACAGTCCACTTTGGCTTATTCCAAAACTCTTCTAAAGAACAAGAAAATTTATCTTTCAAAGGTTATTTGTTTTCAAAACACTCCATAATAACAAAAAGTAACTTAAATCTATGCATGAAATTAAAGTTCCCTGACAAAGGAAATAAACAGTTAATTTTTCAAAGGGCTCCCATTTCTGTCTGGCCTGATTTCTAAATGGTGCTTGCATCACAGATGCATTTCACTGTCTAAATTTGGGCACAAAAAGATCTCTGGCTCTTCCCAGGAACCAGCTGGCTGATGGGGTCTGTAGTGCTCCACTGTGTGACTTTGTTTTACAGCCTTGAGAAACATTTCTCAGTAGTCAGATTTCTCCCCTTTCTTCCTAATTATCACAGAGATACCACAGCTAAGTCAAGGTCCTTAATGTTAAGGACACTTGAAGTTGTAATGTTCCATGATAACAAAATATTTTGTGAGGAATTAGCAATGCTGTCACAAATAAGACATCTTTAACTATATTTGGAACATCCTATAGGTACTGAGGAGCTTAAAATTAAATAGAAGCAGTCTAAAATAACAATAAAAAGAAAGTAAATTATTATCCAACATAAAATGCAATGGGCAAGAGATTTACCCAGTATATGCTTGCACTGCAGTTCTTCAGGTCAATTTTGCACCTATATACTATTGACACCACTGACTTTAGGAATAGACAAGATAAAAATGACATTGAATGAAGGACTTGGATTAATTAAGCATTTCCTAAGCACCTGCTGGTAAGGGGTTGACAAAAACCCATTTTAAGGCAGACAGCGCCAAGAAATACTACTAGTCTCTTTTGGGATACACTTGATAAACAACTTGTCAGATGTCACAATCAATAAGATACCTTTTATTTTAATATGTTACACACTAGTGTTTACAAATGTAATCTTTTACTGCCTCTTTGGAAAGAGACTTGACAGAGGTAGCATTACACCATAATGCAGAAACCAGAATAAACTTGGTCTTCAGATGCAGCTGAAAAGAAAACACTGGCAAAAATGACCTTAAAAAAAAGAGCAATGTGGAAGCCCACCCACAAGAAAAAATACTGAAATGCCTTATTGTCTTTAAGAGGAACAGCAAGTCCATGTACACAAAGTTAATGAAAGGATGGCTCAATTTATCTGAGCAGAAGTGCCTTTAAAACCTTGATAGACTGTGCAGATATTCATTAAACACTGCGAGCTGCTCACAGGCAAATGGGCATAACTTTGTCCCATGGGAACATGCAGCAGATGATCAAAGAGCAGAAATGAAGAATAAAACTGGCTAATATGACAGTCAAGGCTGGAAGGATTTGCTGAGATAACTCAGTGTTCTGGCAAGGGTATTGTTGTCAGACGTTCTGTGATTTCCATTTACACAGAGTTTCACTGCTCTTTTCCATTTCCAGAATTAGCATATCACAAGATGAAGCCTGGAGCTTTATGGGGTTTTTTTGCTTATTAACTACTCAAAGGCATGTGTTTCTACACCTTTTGATTTAGAGTACAAAGAAAAAATGAAGAATAGAATTCTATCCATCTTGCTTCCCTGAAAAATACTTACAGGCTATCTTGGCTGACAAAATTACATAAACCCTGCTCAGATCATCAGAGATACTGCAGTGGTGAGCACCAAGTAAATTTAATTTCACAGCTAATATTACACGGTGGATTTGGGATAATATTTTCAATGCAGCCATAAACTGGAGGAACAATTTTCTCAGAATTCCAAAAATTTGAAAAATTCTGAAAGCCTATACAAAGATGAATTCAGCATTAGATAGGAACAGGATAAACAAAATAGATTGATCACATTTAAAAATCCTGAGTGCCTTCATGGAAGTGATCTAGACATTGTTATTATCATTGTACAAAGAAAATAATTTGCAATAGTCTGAGACTTCTTAAGAAAGGTGATTTCACGAAAACCAAAAGCATTTATGCACCAAGAAACAAAGAAAAAGGAGACTGAATAATAACTATGTCAGATAATTAAAACATTTAAATATATAACCAACTGCCTCATAACTCACAATCAAGAAAGATGGCTGTCTATATACAGGACAAAAATTGGCACAAGAGAGAGGGGAAACAGCTCTCCATGAATAAACAGGCACATATATTCTGTGAATGGCTTCAACGGTGAAAAAAGGTGGCCATTAAAACCTTGAAGGAAAAATAAGGATTCAGTCTATGGAAATGCATCACCCTGCAATGTAAATGTCTGGAGATCAGCACAGAAATAAATTCCATTACTTCTGCTACATGCTGTATCAGTAAAGCACTTAACAGAGGTGGTGATGCACTGCAAGTAGAAATAAAAGGGAAGGTAAGAGGAGACAGAAGAAATTGGCAGTCATTGGAAATGAGTAATAAGAGGGTGTTTCTTTAAAACTGTGTAGGAAGAAAGTGAGTCACAGCAATTTTTCTTGTTGATTAGTGAACAAAAATTATTAGTTGTTAATAATGCTGTAAAAGGTAGAAGCAGTCAATAAATCTCTCTCCTGCATCTGGAAAATAAGTCAGTAGATATAGTCATACCACTTAAGGATGATAACATTTATCTTTCATTCAAAAAGTTACCAAGGATGATGTATAAATGAAGCTTCTAAAGTCAGACCTTTTTAAAGCAGCAGACCTGCATAAACTTCAGGGCAACACCTTGAAAGAGAAGTTTTCCAGGGGCTGTTTTTACCATCAACATCAATTTTGAGTAACTCTTTGAACAATACAAAAATTCAAGAGGTTTGGAAAAAACCAAACATGCTAATAAAGCAAAAAGTAGGTAGAGACCCATCCCCTGAAATCAGTCCTGGGAAAAATTATGGAACAAACAACACAACTTTTTAAAGCAATTAAAGAAGGACTGTATAAATTAAAAGTGTTTATGGTCTTGTCAATCTAACTCAAGCTCTGTGGTGATGACATTACACACTGTAAGGTTAATAAAATTAAAGGGGCTGAGATGATAAATTTCCCTGAGGTATGCAATTCAATGCCAAGTAATATTTTCTTTAAGAAACAGGAAAACTACAAATTTAATGCAATACATTAAATATATCAAAGATCAGCTAACTGACAGCTTTTAAAATGGAACTGGATATTTTCCAAGCAGAGGCCAGGAAGGACTAAACATCTACCCAACTGCTATTGAACATAAATCCAGAACCAAAGAAAAAAGACCATGCTTAAAGAGTGAGGGCTTTATCCCAGAAAGCAGCAGGGGAAAAGGACACCTGCTCAAGGACTAAGGGTGTTGGGTGGCCACCAGATGCTACTGCATCTTCAAAACCTCCCTTGTCCAAGAAGGGAGAAGAGATGGTTACAAGAAACAACGGGCCAGACAACCTCATCTCATTTCCTGGGGAAATTATGGAACAAATTCCCCCAAAGCCACCTCCATGCACAGAAAGGACAAGAAATGGGAAGGAAAAATCATCAGGGAAGCACGAAGGCCATATCCTGCCTGACAAACCTGGTTGTCTTCCTTCCCACACTATTTATAATGTGGGATCTTGAACCTTGGAGAGATTCAAAACTCAACTGGACACAGCCCATAGCAGAGCTTTGAGTGAGGAGATTGGAGACCACATCTCCAGAGTCCCCTGTCAATGTGAGTTACTCTGATTCAGCTCTATAATCAACCAAGCATGAGCTCCTAGTACAACATTATAGAGTCTTTACACTGCAGATTAAAGAAAATGGCTAAAAAAGAGAAGTTCATTAAATTCAGGCTAGAAATAAGGGGCCAAAGTTAACAGCAATGTACTAGAACTTCAGTGACCTTACCAGTGGTGGATTGTCTAAGATGTATTCAAAAATTAAGACATTAAATTCAGAGTTCCAGAAGGCCTAGGAGTTGATCACCATCCTCCTCTCCAGCCCTATAACCTGTGCCTGCCTAACAAGACAGTGCTGGGGATTCCCCCCATTCCTGTTCTGAGGAGAACTACACTCCATTCTCCCAAAGATGGAAGGAAGACACAAGAGGGGAAGGTGAAACAACTGCAGTGCAAATAAACCAAGAGTAATGTTCCAGCATTCAAGAATTCAAACACTGGAATTAGTCCCAGCAGAACATTAAATCACTGCTCCAGGATGCCATCAGAAGTATAAAGCTGGGTAAACTATTAGGAACTCTACAATTACAAGTATCACTTGGGGAGAAATTGTGACAAAAAGAAGTGATAGGCACATCATGTTGTGAATATACAGCATTACTTCTTAAATGTTTATATGCCTTTAGTGTTTAGAAAACAAATGCTTTGTGCAATAAAGCGACATAATAAAAATTCTTTCTACTTCACAATATTTTTCCCTATAAACCTTTGATGTACACATCTGTTAGAGCTGAAAAAGTTAGAGACTTTAAAAAAAAAAAGTCACTAGTAGAAAAACCTGAAAAACACACAGAATGTAGTCAGAGCACAAAACTTTGTTTGTAATGTTTATATGGACCCAAAATAACAAGATTTACAGGATTCCTTTTGCAAACTTCTCCACTGAAAACGGTATTTTGGAAATCTTATTTCTGATTACCATGTTATTCAATGCACTGAATAGCATGGATGCAACTTCAAAATAAAATTAATTATGATTGGTCATAGCATCACAGGCAATTTGAAGAAGTTAATTACACATTCAAAGTGCTTCTGTCTTCAAATTAAAAAGAGAACTAACACCAGCATTACTTAATGCAATTATATCCTTTTATTCATGCATTTTGACCAGTGTGTAAGTTAGTTCCTGTCATCAAGACAGTTCCATTGTAGGATTCTGTTGAGTTTCTTTTCCCAAATAGCAAGTGCTAAGCCCAATAGATCTGAGGTACAAAATTCCAAGACATTGCCAGATTTTGAGAAAAGAGTGCCACAAAAGCTGGTGCAGCTTCAGCAGTTCAGCACTATTTGGATCTGCCCTCTGGTAGGTTTGACACTGAGGGACACACGTTTTCCACTTTAAATATAGGTGAAGACTCAACTGCCACTTACAGCTGTCTTTTACCCTCTCACTGCTATCTGATCCTGCTTTCATCTCTGACCACCCACACAGCCTCATGGTTTGAATTTCAATGGAACACACATTCTCTGATGTCCACAATATATACAGGTTTTGCCATATGCACTTCTGTTACCACTTTCTAGGGACTTTTCTAACACCACTTCATGACAATAGGGCCAAATGTTCCCCCATCCACAGAGAAAAACAAAGAGGAGATGGGAGAAAAACAGAGGCAAAATCCCCTTAATTTACAAAAGGGAAATTATTTCCCTGTAGCAAGCTGTGAACTGGCAAACACAAGAAGTGATAACACCCCAAAGGTGGAAAAGGTGGGCTAGAGCTGTAAATACCTGGAATGCCACAGAGAAAACACACCTGCCATTATGCTCCAGGTCTTCATGGGAGGATGTGTGAGCACTGCTGCTGACCACCCACAAACCTGCCAAGCCCTCCCAGAGTGACACACAGAGTAACGCTGCCAAAACTCCAGAAATGTATTTCCCAGGCAGTTTTCCTGGTTACTTGGCTGGGCTTTGTTTTGTTTGTTTGGGTTTGTTTGTTGCTTGGTTGGTTGGTTGGCTTTGAGGGGACAGTTTGGCTTTTGGTTTGTTTCTTTGGTTTTGAGGGCTTTGTTTTGTTTTCAGGTTTTTTTTCCCTAGATTTTGTTTTCTGACATACTTGTAGGAAAAAATGCTAAGCCAACAAACAGAGAGCATCTTCTACATAACTACTATTGGATTTTCCTGACTCTGAACCACAGTTACTACGTGGTTACAATGTCTGAGCTAACAGGTTGTGAGCCTGACAGTGATCCTACATTCTGGTGTGGGGAAATAAAATGCTGTAAGGAAAAATGAAATGAAAAAGGAGCTTGTTTAATATTTAATGTAAAACATTAGGAGCAATAAAAGGGAAGGGGAAGGGGAAG
>VZRX01007408.1:0-38091 GCA_013398075.1 Notiomystis cincta | reverse complement strand
TATATTTATATTTACATTATTTTTATATTATATGAATTTAGCATTTCCAAATCTGAAAAACAATTGAATTTCATGGCTACTATTTTTGTGTGTTTTACTTGCTGTCTTACAGTTTTTGAGAGAGAACTAAAATGCTCTCAGTTTACACAATGTATAGCAGTCTGTACTTTATATCACTACACTGTTCCCTCTTGAAGTTTATGCTTTTAGGTTTGTGTTTAGATTTCCTAATTTTGTCAGTCTCTGCTTGTATGGAATTCTACTATGCCTATGAAAAATTGTAGTGTCAGTATCTGGAAATGCCACCTCGTGATTCCCAGCTGTAAATTATTTTCCTTAATTTATTTGCAATGAGAACTGATGTAAGAGTGTGCTTGGTTCATCTGCATTGCTGCCATCCTTAGTTCTTCAGTAACTTTTAAAATACCAACACTTCTGTTACACAATAAAGGATATTTAAGGAGGGATAATTTATATTAATAAATGGGAGTAGCAGGACAGGGATAAGATGATACATTTCCCAGAAGCTTAGATAGCAAACTGATACCAGAAGACATTGAAGCAAAAGTGTTTTGATTCAGTTTCAGGTGCTCTCTTCTTCGATCATCCTGTTTTCAGTAATTTAAATTTACATCCTTACAAAACAAAATTTGAACTGTATTTCAGAATATTTACAGAATTTATGCTCCGTGTTCCTGTGTACAGAATATTGCATAGGAACAGCAAATTGAAGAAGAATTGAGAGAAATGCAGCAGCAGCAGCATGGATGTGCTGAAGTGACTAGTTAGAATACCCTAAACATCATGGTATTTTGTGAATTTGAAATAAATGAGAATTCTGATGGTCTTTATTTACTAGATATCTCTGCACTCAATACAGGCTTGATTTTGAGAATTAGGAAAAAACATGCTGGGAATGTTATGGCCACAGTCAATTTGGTGATTCTTTTATATCATATCTCTATTTTAAGTAATTTTTACAGAACCTCAAGTTCTAACTCTCATGTATTACTTGGAGTTTTGTTGCTCATGAGATCAAGTCTCCTAAGAACCTTTGGTTCAAAAAATAGTAGTAAATAATTTAAAGCTTGACTTGAAATTTCCGGAAGTATTGAAGTAATTAGGCTCTGAAGGAATATATTTGAAAGCTTCTACACTTAGAAAATTACATTATGTTCTATATATAATATTTTAAATAGGACTTAAACCTTCACACTGCCTTCAATAATGTTGAATTTCTTAAAAACTTGTAAATAGGCAATCTTTTCATATCTTTAAATAATGACAGTTCCAGATTAGACTACGCATCACAGGAGAGAGTACTACAAGGAGGTGCTGTCTGGCTCATCAAGATGCAACGGTTCAGTGTCTTAGAAATAATGTTTAAAGATGGCTAGGTTCTAGGGAACTATTTGAGACAGCTGAAGAAACCAAATCCAGATCACTCAGATGACACTGGAATATTTGGGTTTGTACGCTCTGGTGATTTGAGGCGCCTTTCTTGATCTTTTAAAGAACTCTTTTAAAGAATTTTGTTTTGACATTGATGATTGTTTCTCTTCATAGTGTTAGTTTGGTTTTCGTTCCAGCATGTCTTGGAATGATCTCTTTGCTTCAATTTCAATGCAAGCTCGTTACAGTGTTGGAGGTTTTTTTATTTGCTTTGGGTTTTTTTGTAAGCTTAGTTTTTTAAGTTTGTTTCAACAGAATCTGTACTGTGATAAACCAGAGAAGGTAACGGCCAATATTTTCAATTCAAATATCACCAACTGTTATATATACAAAGCTTTTAAAGTTTGACATGAACTTGTTAGTATTACATGGTTTATCCTGCTGAGTTGGTTTTCAATTTCACCAAAAGAAAATAAACAAGAATTGTTTTTTCATCTTTCAGCAAAGTAAGATTTGACTTTTTTTTCCATTTGCTTAATGTAAGACTTAATTGCTCTTTGTTGTATACTTGTATTTGTGTTAATAATTTCTTAGACACATCATAATGTACTTAATTTAATGCTTTTATTGTAATTCTTTCATCTTTCATGGCAGGTACTTAAGATATATATATTTGAACAATCTATTCTCCTTTCAAATATTATAGATACAATTCCTTGTGGAATTGATTTATGTTTTCATTTAATCTTTCAAAGCAATCAGTAACTTACTTCAAAATATTTCTCTCTATTTATTCAAAGCTACTCTTCATAAAAACAATAGAGGACATGGCTATTTATCCCTATTCCAAGAAAATGCCTTAAGTTGTGAGTGCTGAACTGTACTGATTAAAGGAAGTGCTTGTGGTGAAATGGAATGATCATTTGGAAGTGCTACAACACAATTGTCTGAATGATTATTTTGAATTTACTTTCAATACTATTAAACAATAGATTCTAGACACAGGGAAAGGGGCTGCCATGCTACGTGTTGCACATATGGAGAAATACTGTTTCCTGATGGGCAAACAATCTCATAAGCTGAGATAGCAAGCCAAAATACTGGGAAAAGTGAAGCTCATTGAGGGTATCCTCTTTTTGATATATATCAAAAATCATGGCAAAGGACAGTTTTTGAGAAGATTTTGGCATCATCTTACTTGGAAGACCATAAAAACATTCTAGTTTTAATTTTAGATTAATTTAACTAAACATTCAACTAGTGAATGCATTCTGGCTGGAGAAAAGAGAGGGTCTTTGAAGCTGAAAGACAAGTATGACAGGATGATCTGTGATAAGAGTTAAATTGATGAAGGTAGATTTTTCTTTTACATGATCAGTAATAGGGAACCAGTATAAGGAAAAGAGAGGATCCTGCCAAAGTAGACATAGCATTGCAATAACAAGTTTTTTCTGGGTATAAAAAGAATAATTTTTATTTTATTACTAAGTATGTTTAGTGCAAGATACGCACTTCAATAATGCCTCGTAAGATTTTTAACTTAAAAGATGTTATGAAGTCATAAAGAAAAGGCAGATCTACTAGTTGCTCAGGTTATGGAGAGCATGTATTCAAAAATGATACTCCAGTTAAGCACTGGAATTGTTGGAGTGGTGCTATTTCAAAACCAAGCAGGAATATGGCTTTGCAAATAAAATACTTGATTTTATCATGTGCTTTTTTTGTTATTGCTTACAGATAAATCTCAACCTCGCGTGTAAATGATCTTTACAATGAGAATTGTAATAAAAATATATCAATAGTCATGTTCTGTCTGCCTTGTACCTCTGGCTTTTTCTTTCACAGTCTGTAAACAGAAA
This sequence comes from Notiomystis cincta, assembly GCA_013398075.1. Lineage (NCBI taxonomy): Eukaryota > Metazoa > Chordata > Aves > Passeriformes > Notiomystidae > Notiomystis > Notiomystis cincta. Next base: position 34,840 of record VZRX01007408.1, on the reverse strand, counting down.
TTCTTTAAGTTAAGCCAGGGTTATTTTTTTCTGTTTATACTCTTAAGTAAATATTTTAGTGCATTGCAGCAACAGGAGATCTGCTGTACTACTGAATGTAAATAAGCTCTTCCATGCTTGTCATCTTACACTGATAGTATCATAAGACAAGTAATGACAGATTAAGACCTGCCTAGCAGAGGGAAAACTAAATTACAAGACTTTTATTAAGGCATAAATAAACCTATTAACTGTTATCTGGAATACCAATTAGTGGAAGGAGCACTGACAATTTTATTTATCAACATTAAACACAATTATTAATTACAGACCTGACGAATCTAGCAGTAAGCAGGACATGTTGGGTGTGCTGGGGCCTTAAGTCCATCATATGAGAAGGATGATTACCAAAATCCTGTGGGGAAATACGTAATTGTAGCTGTAAAATTTTAATTGCCTTGGAATAAGGTAAATTATATTCTCTTGTCTCAGAATATAAATAGTATGGCATTAAGGTACCAAGCCTCACTAATTTTGAACAGCAAATGATTTAGACATCTGTAGAGGGGAGGGAAGAGAAATCAAGAAACCCTCAGAAATTTGCATTGTAAATATTACAATAAAGTGATTTACCATGTGCTATCACTTCTGACTTACTTGACCTGACTTCCATGCATCTGTCTTGCATATTTCTGAATTGCAAAATTAGAACATGAAAGAAAGTCTTGAGAAAGTATGGTATTGGAGAACATGATAACTGGACCAACAGTCTTTGACAAACAAATCCTATTCTTTAGAATCATATCATACCCTCCCATTCATAAATAGACAGGAGTAGAACTTTCATTGCTAAATACACGGTTTGTCTGAAAGTCTCTCTCTGAGATATTCCTTTGAACTCAATCTTCTAGTCTTTAATGGAAAATTTCTATTGAGTATTTTAAAGATGTTGTTTGTTGTGTATTTTTTCACCGAAAGAAACTGAAACTAATAACCTGCTTGATGTTTCTTTTCTGTCTTTTGGTTTGGGTTTTGTTGTTGTTGTTGTGGGGTTATTTTGTTTGTTTGATTATTTGTTTGGGGGTTTTGTTGGCATTTGTTTTTTGTTTTCTTTCTTTAAGGTAAAAAGTCCTGGCTTTCTGGAAAGTTACTTTTAAGTGCAGCCAGGAATTCGTTTTCAAAACTTATGGACAAGCTGAAAGTTATAATGGAGACGATTCCATTAGACCACAGCAAGTACATTACTTATTTGGAGAAAGACTCCTTGGTACAGAGCCTGGCTGATGGACTTAATAAAATAAATATCCAGGCCCTGGAAGCTGGATTGTGTGACAGAGTATCCAGTATGGTATGCATAATTATAGTCCTACTTCATGTAAGCAGTAGGTTCATGGCCTAAGTGTTAGGATGAAGCTTTCTTGATAGTGCCATTAATTTTCTTTTAGATTGTTTATAAAACTGTTACATTGAAGTCAACTGTGTAGACATCAGAAGTTGATTCCTAACACCCAGAAGCATTAGAGCATGAATATACTTTTTCTTTTATGTCAAAGAATTTTAAGAAGAGATTTGATGTATCCAAGAAAAAGGATTTTTTAAGATTCTGTCAAGTTTTTTTGCTTTGTAAGAATTAACTTGATTTTGGCTTCAACTAAATGTTGTGGGGTAGGATTTTTTTTTTGTTTTGTTTTGTTTTTTGTTTTTTTTCTGTTTCCTCTTGTTTTGTGTTCTATTTTCCAGTAAAGATAGTTTTCTTCCCTTTAATCAGATGGAAAGGAGAAACTTCTGAAATAACTGGTCTTTTATTGTGGGCCTTACATGAAAATGGTACTTCCTTGAAAACAGAATTTTTAGTAACCTTCAAGAATAGGTGAAAGAGATTCAGTTTTTTGCAGTCATGCATCTTAGAGACGATGGACAAAATGAGAGCTTTGTCGAGTTTGCTTGGGTATTACACGTGACTCTTATTGCTAAAATAGTACATGTTAAAGCACATAAGTTTTTTTCTGATTATTAACAGAAAAACATAGAATCCTTGCAGAAGCACATATTTGAATTCACACAAAGACTTCATGCAGCAGAAGTGGAACGCCGCTCACTGCGCCTACAACTTGCAGAATTCAAATCGAATTTCAGTGAGATGAAAAAAGAAGCAGACAAAGCCCAGAGCCTGCAAGAGCAATTAAATATGCTTAAGCAAGTAAGTATATTTGATTTAGAGGTGACTGCTTATAAGACATATTTTCCTGTGTTCTTTTGAAGAATAAAATCATTCTAATATTAAAAGAATTTTCCAGAAAATTTGCATTGTAAATGTCACTAAAGTAGAAGTCAGATGTGTTTAGAAATACTTCCTTTCCTCAAGAGTTTCCTTTTGACTTGTAGAATGAGGTGTGCTTATAAATTACATGCTTGGTCTTCAGCAACCAAGTTTTCTTCTGTATGCTGAAAATGTTGATGTGATATATATATCCAAAAATCATTTATAGATTTCACTTCAGCAGAGTTAAGTCATCTGCAATGTGAGTATTGAATAAGTATGTTCATGAGAACTTCAAGAAGTATAAACTCATTGTGGATATTGCTGAATACTATGATAGACATTTTACTATATTTTTGATGCTGGGTTATGTCCTGAGCTTGTCAATGCAAATTTCAGTGTGGCTGTTTCCCTGAAGGACTAAGTTTATGGAAGGGGAAAAAAAGGCCCTCTTTTACATTCCTGCTAGCATATATGCACCAAATTCCTCTGACTCTTAGCTGTCACTGATCAATTTACACTATGCATTCACTAACCTATAAATAGCATTGTCTGACAGGAATGGGAAGACATAACAAAAAGGTGCCTTAACTGCTTGAAACCACAGTATCACGACAATGGACATGGTGTTTGAGGGATTGATGCTATTTGGTGGGCTCTCAGTTAGACCCCTGTCATATGTACAGAACCGTGCCTTCAGTCCTTGGACAGGGAGAAACTTGTCTTGCTTTAGCATGCTGGAGGTTCACTAAGCACCTCTCCTACTACGCTTATTTCTTGTAGGTTGCATTCAGACTAGAACATATGTTTGAACTATTTGAGATAGTGAACGATTAAAGACTCTTAATACATGCTCTACACGTACACAGTACCAACTAAAACAGTTGTGGTGCAGAAAAAGCAGAGTTTTCTGTGGCTGCGACCAACACTGATACTGAAGCCTAGTTGGTAGACTTGTCAGTGTGTCTCAGTCAAGACACTTCTAAGCAGAGAATGTTGAATAGGTGGTGTCACATCCATACTCATTCCTGTTCCTAGCTGGTAAAATATTGGGGTTTTTTACTGAAACAGACAACATTATATCTACTCATCTTCAGTTTTGCTCATACTGGGTTTTATTGCTTACAGTTCTGGGAAAATTGGAAGAAATTATCACAGTTTAGATTCCATTAGATGCCATTCAAATGTAGACAGTGATTTTCCTTGAAGAACTATTTTGTCTGTCTGGAAAATTTTTGGAGAGGGAGAAAGACTTCAGGAAGACGCTTACAAGGGTTAACAAGATATGCACTAAAATGTGGGACATTGATCTTCGTATTTCCTTTTAAATACTGACTCTTTGCAACCTAGGGTGTTAATTTGAATAGAATAGCAAATGTTTAGAGTTGCCTAAATGCTGTTTTGAAAAAATACAGTGAATAAAGGTGTCTGGCCATTTTATTGCTTGGTGGTCTATCTTTGAATTAAAAAACCTAAATAATAATATCCTTTAGCATGCTTTTGGTTTAGAATTAATATCTTTAAAAGTGGAACTTGGGAAGTCAAGCATATAAACAGGTAAATATAGTTACATAATCAAACACAATTTATTTCTCTTATCAGAAATTAATCACCCAGGAGAGGTTTGAAAGTGTATGTAAAGAATTAAATAACGCATTACACCGGGAGCATCAGGCACAATTGCTTTTGAATGAACAAGCACAACAGCTACAGGAATTAAATAATAAACTAGAATTGCAATCTAGTGAAGAAGCAGATAAAACTCAAGTTTTAAGTGAATCTGTAAAGGTAAGATGATTATTGTTCTGAATTAGGCACCTGAAATTTAGTTTTTGGTCAGTAAGCTAAATGTTCTTGTGCAAATAAAGTGTAAATGCATACATACTACGTAGCCCATTGAAATTTTAGGGTAATCAGAAACACTTTCAAGATGCTTTAAGGTAGAACATCACTTTTCTGCTCTTGGAACTGGATGGTGTACACTAATATATGTGAAGTGTCTGAAATTTATAGGGGACATAAGTGACAGCAGTTCTAGCTATCATTAGGTGTTTGCAATTTATAGAAAAAAAATTTAAAGTACAGGGGTACTTTGATTTTTGACAGAGGTCGCAATAATATTTTAAAATCTGGATTGTCTGTTTCCTGAATATAATCCTAGGTTGGAGAATACATTTGTCAGTTTGGAATATGTGAGGTGACAACAGAGAGAAATTCTTTTTCATCAGAATTTAGAATTTTCTGCAGACATAATGAGTAATGAGGGAAAAGATCAGAATCTCTGATAACAAATGAAGGAACAGAGAGTATTAGAGGTTTGAAACCAGGTGGGTATCTAACATAGGAAGAGACAAAACTTTGTGATGCTAAAGCCAATAAGGGTTGGTGACCTGAGGTCTGCAGCTTTTATTTATTTTCTATTTAAAGCAAGCTTTGCTGCTTGTGTCTGCTCTTCAGCCCTACTACTGTCTTTCCATCTCCCAGTATTCTTCTGTGAATCGACAGCTGAGCAAAAGAGACTGCTTCACCAGTATTTTGAGAAATAGAGGCACTTGTAATTCTGAGAGAGGAAGTGTCAAGCAGGAGGAGAAGCAAAATGATTTGAGCTACAAAACTAGTAGAAATGTCAGAAATATTGAAAATATAACAATGAAAGTAGATGTCAAGGAGGATGAGTTGCAGCAGAGTTGAGATTCGAAGTGATGTATAGTGGAGGATGCTGAAGGATGTAGTTAAATTTATTAAGGAGGGTTTTCACTTGTGGTATTATTTACTAAAAATGCCTTACCTCACAAAGGGTAAAAGACAGTGACATTTTCAATTTACCTGTTGGGTTTTGTGTGTGTGTGTGTGTGTTTTTTTTTCTCCCTCACATTTTCCTAGTTTTGTGTGTTCTGTTTAAATGGAAAAATTAACTTGCTAGTATTTTCAGTCAGGTTGCTTGTTAATACTATTGCTATTTTCTTTCTGGTATAACTGCAGTGTATACATAAGCTCCTAGTCTTGTGTTTGATTTCTTTGAGAAATGCTTGATTCAATATTTTTCAATGGCTATTAGGAATGTAAAGAAAGGAAAGAATAAAAGAAAAATCCTATTTGAAATTTTTATTTGTGTCTACTTTTTATGCATTAATGCATGTTTTTTCACCATGTTTTACTTTATCTAAAACAGACCTTTTCATTTATTCAGAGAAAATAAAGAAAAAGGTAAATTTTAGGTAATTAAAATAGAGGAGGAAGTTTCAAACAAATATGTTACATAGATTATCGGATACTGAATTAAATTTCACAAATTGAAGGCTACATACAATTTTTTTTAGATAGTCATGATCCTAAAATGCATCCTAATTTTGCAGTCCTTTTACAGTTGTTTGCTACTGGAACTTCATTTAGTGTAAACTGCTTGGTTATTGCCGAAAGCTTTAAAGATACAGTGCAATATAATAATAGAGGTGATAGGATGGAGGTGAAGAACATTGACAAAATAAACCTTAGGGCTGAAGTTTACTTCTTACCAGTACACTCATTTGGTTTATTATTTTGTAAGTCTCAATCCTTCCCACTGAAGAGAAAAAACTAAATTTAAGTTGTATGCTTGTTGTACTATCCCTCAACTTAGAAGATTAATTGGTATCTCTTAATTTTTGATATTTACTACAAAAGGTAGCACCAAATTGCTTTTTGGTTGTAAGAGCATTTGTCTGTGACTGTATCAAAAAAGGAGACAAGAACAGTAATCTGCAGTAATATGTCAACACATGTTAATGATTTAGTGGTCCTTGGGTTTTTTTCAGTCATGCAGATACAATTTTATAATGTAAATCAACATTTCACCTCCACTTTTGTCATAGTTTTTTAGAGTTCCAAACCTGTGTTGAATAAGTACTTTCAAAATTCAAGTAGCAGTCTAATATAATTTACTTTTTAAAATTTAAGAAAAAGACTCTTTTCTCTCCCACAGTTTACCACAATCCAACCTTGTTCATGCCTTTATTCACAACAGGAAGAATGGTTTCTGCCTTTGTCTTGGCATTTTAATTGACAGACCTTTTTCTTTAGCTAACTGGGTTTTGTGACTTAAAGTGTTTGGGGATTTTGTGGGTTTTTTTGTAGGTCTCATTTTGCAGTACAGTGAAACAATCTCATCTTTGTAATAATCAACCTTGCCCTTGTAAAACAGTGTTCTTGCAATTGTATAGGTTTTAAATACTTAAATAACATAGAAAAAAAGGAATGTTTATCATTGCACTGTAAAAAATAAAATAGAAAAAAATATGCCTCCATCTTGATCTTAAAATATAAAATAATATTACCAATGTAGACTAAGTGTAAAAATCTGGTGAGTGTGGTGGCATACACCACAAGTAAGGTCAGGTAGAGCAGAGTGTCATGGAGTGAAAAAAAGAATACTTGCTTTGAATTCTTTATTTATAATTTTTAAACAGGTAAGAAGAAAATTAAAATATTAGATACTTTCACTTTTGATAGCTTATTTTTAAACTTATTCACAGTTCAACAGCAATCAGTAAGGAGATATTTTGGTATTCACGTACTTTCATAAAGTAGGCTTATTAAAGGAGTAATACTTAATTTCTTAGCTTTATCAGTTCAGATTTTAATCCTGTATATTTTTATCTTCTTAATGGCATATACCATAGAGACATCCAAAGTAGCCAATTACATTCAAGGTCAGCTGGAACTAAGCAACTCTTTAACACCACTTCTTTTTATTAGATGAGGTGAATCGTTTGCTCTGATTCCTCATTCTTTGAAGAGAAACTTCTACACAAATGCTAAACAGGTATCAGTAACAGACATATTTTTAATTCATGATACCAGCTGGTCTTAATCAAGGAAAGTATTTTTATTTCCTATTGATATGAACTTCCTTTTAGGTATGTTAGTGCCTGTAATAAAAATAATATATTTTTAAAGTTCTATTTATGGAACAAGTTCTATAAAGTGTTAATTAATAGCTCCAGTGCAATAGATGTTAAATCATACAACTTGATACTCTATGCCTCAACATAGACTTCAGTACTCATTTTAGAAGAAGGTACTCTAAATATTGGATTTGTTTAAACTGCCAAGTTTAGTGAAACTGCAGTTCATTTATGACAGAATAAGTGAAGAAAAAAGAAAATCTCATCCAAATGCTTTGATAACACTTACAAAAAGATGTTTTCTGGTGGGAAGGTTTGGAGTGTTTATTTTCAATACCTATGTCATTCAAATCATACATACATATTCTCTGTCCAGAGTATCCTTCACTAAACAGGCATATCTGAATTCAGTAGATTCAGATGAAGATGGGGATTTGTCTGTTTGATAGAAGTGGATGTTTTCCCTCAGCAGGCTCTCAGTTCTTGGGTGAATTTGAGGTGAAGGTGATACACAATTTTCTGCTTTTCATTGCTTTTCCTCTTCATACATTTATAGCCATATATTTTCCCTGAAAGACCATTTCAAATGTTTAAACAATTTACTAATAGCAATGCCCATACTTTGTGAGTGAGTTTTAAAGTTATTTCTGAAAATGCTGCAGTATTCTAACTTAGAAAAAGGTTAGAAAACTTCATTTACATGAGGACAACCAAGTCATTTTCATGTTTCTCAAAAAGATTGAAGTAATGGTAAGAAAAGAAATAGGATTTGGAAATTTTTTTCCTCTGACATCTTAAGCCGAAAAGATAGCTAAAATTTGGATGCACTGAGGAATACTGTTGATTCTGAAAACTTGTTTGCCACTTTGTCAAGCAATTGTATTTCTGTGAATTGAATGTCTGTTCTTTAAAAAAAGCAGTATAGCTGATTACCACTAACATCTAACTTAACAGAGAATTTATATTGATGAAAGTTAGCATGTTAAAGAAAAGCAAGGTCCCTTCTGAATAGGTGAGAAACTAAAATTCATAATTCATTAATTAAATGGGGGGAGTGTGTTGTTGTCTTGGTTTTTTTAGTTTCCACACTATGTTCTGAACACCTAAATAACTTATAAAGTAGGTAAGAATGGATTAGTATTGTCATCTGCCCTGTTCTTAGTCAAAAGAGGTAATGTGTTTTCTTAGTACACTAAATTGCAGGTCAAAGAGATTTGTCAGGTATTTCAATTTGTCTTAACACTATTTGTAAAATAAGTAGAACTGTTCATTCTGCTCTGTTACATAACTTCCACTACTAACTTCTAAGTCTTCAAAGATTTAGTTTAATTAGGAACTTGTCATAGAGCTGGTCCTTTGTGCTTTTTTGTTTGTAAGTGGCAATGCATTGCATGTGAAATTTAGGTTTATGGGAAAGGGATAGTCTTTCTTCTGGTAACTGCTGTCTTTACATAATAGGAAGACACATAGGTAGCACACAGCTGTGGGCTGGACCTGAGAGCTCTTTCTTGCAAAAGGAAGGAGAACACAACTGAGATAAAGTCTGCCTTTTGTTATTGCTGAATCTGTATTTGATATGTCTGAACTTAAACTTCACTTTAAATTTCATCCTTCTGTGGTTTGTCCAGAGAGTTGGATTCATTGAATCATAGTATATCCTGAGTTGGAAAAGACTCAAAATGATCATCAAAATCCAGCTCCTGGCCCTGCCCAGCACCATCCCTGAGTAACACCCTGTGCCTGACAGCATTGCCCCAGTGCTTCTTGAACTCTGTCAGGCTGATGCTGGGACCGCTTCCCTGGGGAGCTGTTCGGTGCCCAATCACCCTTGGGGCGAAGAACTTGTTGCTAGACAGGTTGTTAAGTCTGTATATTTCGTTTGTTCTGTGCCTAGAACATTTATCAGTATCATCATTAGTCTGGAGGGACTGAAGTCAGCACATGGCTTTTAGATTTGTTTTTGTGCCATAGTCATCAATGAAGCAGCCAAGCGACGATCAGCCAAGTTGCTGAAGGTCTGCCTTAACTTTTCTGAGTCAAGCTTTCTGGAAAATATGTAAGTAATGACTTGATTAGGAGGAAGAATAAAGTTAAAATTTGTGGTTATGAACTCATTATATATTTGCATTAACATGAAGGTCAATACAACAATGCAAAATACTGTAATATAAGACACACAACCATAATTTAATTAGAAGCTCTTCTTTTGAAAGGATATCATCATTACTGTTGTGTTTCTGTTTCATTTCTCTGCATTTCCTCTTTTATCCAGTTTTACAAGTTGAGTGTCAGTAATAGGTAATTTTTGAGCAATGTTAAGGTTTTATATTGGAATTTGAAGATGTATTCACACTAAGTGAACGTTTTTTGCTTGGTTTTTTTTTTTTTTTTTACTTTTTAAAATTATGCCACTACACAATATTTTATTATTTGGTAGTAAGAATATTATTTGGGAATATTATTAACTACCTTTATACAGCAAGAAGATTATAAAATGGTATTCAAGTTGCTGTGACTTTACACTGGAAGAATGAAAGTAATTGGCAGTTTATATACATTTATGTTCAATCTAATCAGATGTAAAGATTATTTATCTAATAAATAAGATAAAGCATCCATAAGTAAGAAAAATGCATATTTTATTTTTAATTTGCTGAAGAATTTAAGATAACTCTGACGAAAATGCTCTCACCATTCAAACAATTTGCATGTAGCTTAGACACCAAGATAGAACATTGGAATAAGTCACAATTACGTAACATCACTTTAGTTAATCTTTGAAAGCTAATTACAACCAGGAGTTAAGTGCAGGTAGCAATAGGTTTACCCTTTTCCAGAAAATTATGGAATAAATTTGTTCATGCTAGTCTGATTCAGTAGTCGCATTTCGACAGTCACTTTATGAGTCATGCACTTTGGTGCCCTTCTGGTGGGTTGTGGAATAAGGCTAGTAACCAAGACAGATAGAATGGTGCCTAGGAATAATGAAATTGTGAGAACAGGAATCCACAAATTTGGACTGCCAGTTACTTCTCAACGAATGACTGAGACCTTGGGGTTCTTGGTCCAATATATGACTGACTGGCACACAGTGAAATCCAGAATGCTTTAGTGCTAATAGTGTAGTAACATTGCCTATTTCGGAGAATACTTTTGATTCTGTTTGCTGCACTATAGTATTAAAAAAAAGATAAATCTGACATCCTGTCAAAGTTTAGATAGCGAGAAAAGATAACTTAAACAAAGTAATTGCATGAACCAGCACATTTTTAGTCTTTTAAAAGTAGCTTCCAATATTTTCTGGGTATTCCATTTGTAGGAACTATTTGACTCCCTTGGGGGAAGGAGAGAATAAATGGAACAATATCAGGATCTAAAAGCTTAATGGTTTTATTTCTGCATCGTAATTATACTAATAAATACCTCTGTCCATGACCTTGGAATTTATAGTGCAGTGAGAAAGATTTATTGACAAGTAATTTGGAAGAAAAATGGGATTATTGTGTAATTAGAGTGTGTGGTTATTAAGCATATGTACTTACATTCAATTTATCCCTGTTATTTCAAGACCTTCAACTATCTTTCAGTTTTCACTCAAAAATACTGAAAGCCTACTTGGTAAATCCAGTGCCTGGGAGATCTTTGTTATATTATTGGATCAACTACAAAGTAACTGTGTTACCTTGAGATGTGCAGAGGAGATCAATAGATCTTTAAAACAGCATGTGATTTTTTAAAGAAGGTGTACTAAACCCTATTTTTTCTGGTAGTATAGATATCAATGTGTAGGACTTTCTGCTATATACGTTCTATATCTTCTTGATATAGAAGTCCTTTATATATAGATTTGCTTTTTGCTGCTGTTTATCTAGGATATCTCCAGGGCCTCATTGTTTTTCACCTTAGTCATGTTTTCCCATGTTCGCCCATTCTCTTTGTGTGCAACTAATTATGCAAATATCTTCATATCTTCTTGTGAAACCATAAGTAAAATCTTTCAAATAGCTATTGAAATATAATTAAACTGTTAGGTTATGAATAAGTACATGTCTAACAGGCATAAGACTAAAGCAAGAGGTGCATTCCTTTGCACCTATATTCCCTTGGCTGCATGCTATGACAGCAGCCGGGCCTATATAATTTGATCTTTTAATTTAATTTGACACTTCATTAGGTATTCAGTGATTTTCAAGGGGAAGGTTTTTCAAAATTCATCCCAATTTCAGCTTCCAAAATCTGTACCTATGATGTCCTCTTTTAATCATGAAGAGCATGGAAGCTCTTCAAGATTATAGGAGGGCAACAAACTCAAAACAGAAATTATATTTTATGCTGCCTAATTTTTTGTGTTATCTTTTACAATATGTATTTATGAAAAATTCAGTGAGGTTCTTATTGCTGCATCTTTTTACTTCTCAGTTGAAATTACTCCAATTCTTTCCAGTTAAAAGTAAAGGCACCTTAATTGCTGTAGTATTTTGGAAGTTTTATTTGCTAGTGTTTTATTTTGTTTTGTTTGTCTGTGGACTTTTCAGTCAGAAATTAAGTAATTTTAGAATTACAACTTTAAGATTCTTAATTCTAAGTAGCAGTCCCAGTATTTCATTTATAAATACTACTTCATTAAAGGAAATATATTATAAAGGAAAATTTCTCAGGTGTGAGAATGAAGAAATAAGTGTTCTTAAAAAAAATTAATCATAATTTACTAAAATAATGGTTGTGTGGTATCACCTGGTGGTAGACATATTTGTTACTGTTATTTCCATAGGTGAGTGAAGTGGGTAACTTTCCAAGTTTTGTACCATCATGATGCCATTTTGTCTTGTAGTTAGGAAATATACCAAAAGAGAAAATTATAAATAATAATTCAGTTTTACAGTTGCAGTGATTTATCACTGTCACTGTTTAACTAGCCTGTTTCAGGATCTGTATTTGCCATGCTCAGAGAAACTTACTCCTTGTTTATGCTTTGTGTTCTCTCTTGGCAGTTGGTATGACTCAAAGCATATCCAGAAGGAAGTGAGACATCTAATCAATATGTCTTTATAGCACTTTGATCTCCTTACTGAATATTGGGATGTAATATATCTTTGATGCTTTTTCAATAGAATGATTTAAAAGTTGCCTTTTATGTAAGTTAAATTTTGTTTTACTGTATCTGTTTGTTTCTGTTAAGGTGACTACTCTCCAGTTTTTAATGAATGGAAGGATAGGGGTGACCTATATTGAACAATAGACCTTTTAATATAAAAATTACATATTTTTCAATTCTTTCTTATTTTACTGAGGTTTAAAAAGTAAAAGGGATAATCAAGTATGCGTGTTTTCTCCCTGCAGGTACTTTATGCAGGATGTGGCTGGTCTGATACTCAAATAAAACATTCATGCACTAAATAACATTTGGAGCTTTGTGGAAACACACATACCTTGCATGTACACTTTGGTCAGAATTCTTCTGAAGGGGAATGCAGTGTTTGAATATAAACTATATAAAGTGATAACTCTTGTGAAGCCCACATTAATGTTAGTGCCATGCTAAAAAAAGAGATTTGTTTAATGAATTAATAGTTAAAGAAAATCAAAAACTCTTTATAAAGCAAGATCAAGCATTTGTGTGGCACTAATTGACATTCTTGGCATTGCCCTTAACTCCTCAATGTGATGGCTCACATTAATGCACTTGTGGAATTGTGCAGCAGCCTCCTCCAAGATACGGCTGCAGAATAACCTGCAGCAGTAAAAAAACTTAGCTGGGGCCACCAGTATATTGAGGTTATGGACAGTATATTTTTGTGCTCACAACTGAATTTAAGTTCTATTTAGAAATTTCCTTGAAACTGTTCTGAATATTCCTAGTATTCCCATTTTTTGTACCTGAAAAGTGTCTGAAAAGAAGACAGAGACAGGGTACCATAATATTTGTTTCTCAAATGTAGTTCTGAAACAGAATGCTGTGTCATTAAACTGACTCTGATGACTTTTTGTCTGTGTCAAGATGTCCCCTAACTTCAGATTGTACTCCTTTTTAAATAAACAATGAGAATGAAATTGTGGTTATTTACTTTAAGAAACATTTTGTTGTCATCGTTAATATTTTATTACTTTTATTTCTTCTTCTTCCTGAATTGTTTTAACTGACTGTAAGCATTCAGAAATATTGTAAACAAATTTTTTATACAAATCTAATGGAAAAGTATTTCTTGAGAACTTAAAATGGTCTCTTCCAGGGCTTAGAAATGTCACTGGTAATACAAGATCATTAAGACCAGTGGGACGTGATCAGAGACAGATGGTTTGAGGCTGTGACAGATGAGAGAGGCTACGATGAAATGCAAGAAATTGGTGCAATATGTTGTGTCCTTATAGATACACGACTAAATATTTTTATGTATGTACATGTGATAGATTAGCACCTTTAAAGCGAAGATGAAGTCTAAGTGCTGATTGTGTTTTTGTCTTGCATAGTGTATGCTAATATTTATACACAAGTAGATAAAATAGCAAAATTAAACAACAGTATTGCAGAGAGCAGTGCTACAGAGCAGCATCAGAGTTTGCTTGTAATATTAGTGCCTCACTTACAGGTCCACGACAATTATGAAAAGTCATAATTTGCTATGTAAACCTGGTGTAAACCTTGGAACTGTACCAATTATAAGGCTGAGGGTCTACCAGGGTAAAAAGTGTAACAGGGAAAACCCCCAAGATTATTCCTTTTCACTGGCACTTAAGTATCTGATTTAAAGGCATGACACTGCCAAGGCACGGAAGATCTGCTACATATGCAGTGCTGAATCTTTTCTAGTCTATGACTGCAAAGGGCTAAGTGTTGTGGTGGGAGAGAAATTTACATTTCTAAGGAGAAAAAAGAAACATCAGTCCTGAGGTAGAGTGTCAGAAATTGAATAGAGAGTGAATGATCATGTACTCATGCCACCATGCATGTGATTCCAAAAATTTATTCTCACTTAACTTCAAGGATTATTCTTAAAACTCATAGTGATAAAGCCTGAGTTTTTCTAAAATTGTATTTGTTCTATTAAGTAGCATAATCCCTCTTTGCAGCTTTCCAGTAATACTAACATAATTCACTTAGCTTAGAAGATGATTAAAATTTCTAAATTATAATGTGCATAAATTTTATTATGTACTTTATCATTTTCCAAAACACAGTTTAAAAGTAGGTCTCAATTATTCTCTGGATTAGTATATGTCTGAAAGACCCAGAAGGTCTATTCAGAAAGGTCTCCTTCAACAGTCCATGAGGATCTAGGCTATGTGGGGGCAGTTTATATTTTGTAATTACTTCACTTTAAAAGTTTTGTTTAGTTTTACTTTGAAGCAGAATGAGCATATGATGTGTCCTCAGGAAGAGATTTTATTGTGTGGAATTATTCAGAAAAAGCTACTGTTTAAATTACTAAGCTCTTTTAATTGAAAATAGCTTTAAAACATACACAACTCAATGACTTCACAAAGCATTTTCAGTCGTACTTTGCTAAACATCTTGAGCTAATGCAGTTGAAAAATAGATTCCTTTCTTGTTGATCAGAATAAATTTTCTATTGAGAAATAGAAATAGTTTGCACTATAGCAAAGAGATATTAAATATAGCTTTAAGTCTTTGAGGCACTGTAATCCAGCCTGAATCACTGCAGGTGAGATGTTTGAGGTACCTAAGCTTGCTTGGATGACTAAGGGCTATGTTTCTGTCAATAAATGAACTGTTGTCTACATGTATGTAGGTAATGAATGTCATTTGCTTTCATGACATCAGTGCCTCAAATTTCAAGTGACTTTTGTAAGAAAAATGCCTTGCAAAATGAAAATATGTGCATTTTTCCTATCCCATTTATTTAACAGCTCTCAAAATTTCATTTAAATGTTTCTTAATACTTGGGCTCTAGATCTTGCACAGTAGCTGTATATCACAAATGTTTTTAGAGCTACATGTACTGTCATTTAACTCATAATAGTCTTTAGATGTTTGCTTGACATTTTTGATACTGATTTGGATAAACCATAGTTTGTTCTCCAATATTATGAGGGTTTTCCATATAAAACAATCATAAGCAATTGTATTTTACATTGTGTTAGGAATGTGAATATATGTCTGCAACTATCTCTTCATTCACCAGTATTTCTTGGTTATTTATTAAAATGACTGTTTTGCTTAGTAGACCCACTCGTGCTATGTGACCTCATTACAGAAGGCTCTTACAAAAACATGAAGAGCATTTTGCACCTTGTTAGATACACTGAGATCTGTAAACTATTTTTAACTTCCATGTGATATCACATACTTCAGAGACGAGTCATAAGGATGTTCTTTCTCTGAATGCCAGCATATGAAAAGATTGATGTTGTCAGGATGAAGGTCCAGTAGCAAAGAGGTTGAAAAAAATCACTGTGTTTTTCTGCAATGCAGATACAGCTCATTCAGGTGTCCTTTTGAGCACTCATATTTCTTTTCCTAGCAAAATTTAAAGGGCATAGGAAAGCATTTGTTTTTGAAGGGATATCATGGGTGGTCAGCTGCAGTTCTGCTTTGAAAGAGCAGATCAGCCACATGGAGTTCATTTCAAACTGTTTAAGACACTACTGCAGATGCTGTGAAACACATAGTGAATCCAGATATAGTATCTTGATGGTTTCTATTTGAGAAGTGTAAATCCATCTTATTTCATGACATAGGTCTCAATGCACTTCTTAGAGGTGTTTAATTTTTTTTAAATATTGATGAGAAGTCTCAGTTATGAATTTTTTTTTTCATTGTCACAGAACTTCTTTTTTCATAAGATTTTTAATCCACTCTTTTGATAAAAGCATCACTTTTATTTATTCTTGATAAATAAAGACTCTTTCCAAAAAACATCCTGTAGAATTTTAGCTGTATAGTTTGAGCTGATGTATTTGGTTTGCATTACAGTGGTGCACACCAAAATTATGGTAAACATTAAATATAAATGTAGCTTCTTGTACCTGTTGGATTTGAATAATTTGAAACTGCAGACTTCTCTAGGTTACTTGTAGACTTCTTGACTTGTAGACTTTTGAGGGGCACTCAGAGATCATTATGTTTGCCAACAAGGATAATGGGAAATGTGTTTAAACAGGTGAAGGAATGGATGTTGGCTAAGCTTAGCCAGCATCCATTCTATACTTTTTTTCATTGTGAAATTTTATTAGTTGTGGGTGTAGGACAGCTTTCAGAATGTACTTTTAAAAGGTAATGTTTTGCATCTAAATAGCGAATATATATATATAAAACTTCATCTGAAATAGAAAATCTTCAATTTCACAAATTAGTTCATTATACACAGACTGTAATGTATTTGCATATTTTGTACTGCTGTGTTGTGTCTGTGTAATTTAAATCTAATTTACTAAGCAGTTTGATCTAACTTTAGTTGATCTTGGAAAATACAGTCTCAGTATAAATGTGTCACACATGCTTTGCATGAATTTAAACTGTGTGACTGTCGTTCATCTAGAGTGATTGTCCATCTGTTATCTTTTGAATAGAATGCCTTTTTATGTGAAAGGATTACAATATTAAACCTTTGATTTCTTTTTGTTATGGGTTTTGAATAAAAAGATTCCTCACTGCAAAACCTAAAATTGTTAAAGGAAGCTTGTGTAAGGGCCAAACCAACAAACGACCAATGAGATTTTTCCTCACTCCTATCAGTTGCATGCTTTTCTCTCCAACAAATGTTTTTTTCATGCTTAATTTGTGAGGGAAAAAAGGTCTAAATCTAAATGTCTCTAAAGGAAACTCCTTCAAGGATTCTGATGAGAACTCAGCTGATTTGTGAGATTTTGGCAGACTGGAGTGGAAGGAGTGCAGTGATGTCTGAATTAGCACTAGAATGCCTAAAAACCTGAGAAAGACAGATAACTGGCATTTTATGGACTGCTAAAAAATTGGAGTTTTGCTTCTAAGTTGGTTCGGAATCACTTGTACTTGAAAGTGAAAGCTCAGCATCTTCACAGAACTATGTGCAAACATACTAGGTTTTTAAAACCTTCATTCTTCTTATCATAGTTAGCCTCAACTTTCTAACAGTTGTAATTGTCCACAGAAAACATTTCAAGATAAATGCATTATCAGGTTTTGAAATTTTCTTATTTTTGTAAATACTAAGACCTGGGGGGCAAAATAAGGGCTATATTGTGGATTAAGTGAAATATCTCAAGGCTGTGCTTTTCTGATAACTGAACCTGAAGTGACCTTTCTCAGACACAATTACAGAGCTGTATGTTTTTCCTTTAATTTCATCAGGGGTTTAATTAGTATACAAATAAAACTTCCCTTATCTTCCTTTCTACCTAATTGGCTTGTCTTTGCTTATATATGAAGAATGTGAAAATGGGCTGTAATTAGGGTGACCGTGTTAACCTTTTTTTCTCAAATGTACTGTTGCCTAAAGGCCTCAAAGCCTAAAACCAGTGCTTTGGATTATTGCTTTGCAATCACTATGGCTCTCCCATAGGTTTTCTCATGAGCAGAAGGGCTTTGGGTGCTGCAGGTTCCCACTGCTTAACGGGATCTTCATTCTTCTCCCCACTAAATGTTTATTGATTATCTCACTGCTCCACACTCAGCCTCCAACAACTTAATATCAGGTGACAGTCAGGAGAGTTCTCCAAGTAATTAGAGTGGAGCATTGAGGGAACAATTAGGAGCAGAGTTATTAAACTTGATTTATCCTATTCTCTCCTGAACACTTTCTTGGATATCAGAACATCACACTTTCACAATCTACCCTAGCTGAGAAATTAGTGGCTAACCTGCTGCTTATCATTGTTGCCTTGCTGCCTTGAGGCACACCCTCTTGGTTTCAGTCACTCAGCTGGAAATATTAGAGTCCATAAAGTTTATCAAGGGTTTTAATTAGATCAATCTGAAGAAGCAAAAAAAGAGGCTTACCAGCCATTATTTTATAATGCACCACACTGTATTTGAACATTTCCAAGGCTTGACTTTAACCCACAGTAGCAAGAAGCTTCAAGTAATTGTGGAAACCGCTTTTGGAGTGCTAAAATCAGTTTCCATTTTGCTTAGATATTGCAATATTACTAGTAGATAAAGTCTTAATCCTTTGGAGATTTCTGTAAATAATGGGGTTCTTTTTGAATATAATAGAGCAGCTCTTCAGTGTGATACTTGATTTAACCATTTCTATATTGCTTCATCACCAACTAGTGTAAATTGCTGGCCATACCCCTTAAAAAAGTTAGGCCCTGCTATTGCCTCATTAATAGGTATGTGCTTGCAGTGAGTAATCTAGATTAGTTAGCAGCTCACAGAAGATTTTGACTAGTGGGTCTTTTCACTGTTTGTGGTCAATAATGAAAGCTTTATGTGGGAGCAGACAACTCTTCAACCTCTGCAGATGGATAGCTGTAATAAAAATGAAATAAATATGCATAATGTTCCTATTATACTGTCTTTCTCTACTCTTTTAGACTGCTAGGATCTTGGGGCCAAAATCCATTCAACAGCATCTACATCAAAAATTTCCTGCATCAAAATACTAGCAGAAACTATTTAAACCCAGGTTTTTCAATCAGGTGGGAAACTGGGTTGGACCAAACATTGGTAACAGAGACCTTGTTCTGAGTTCAAATATATTCTATTTGTCAAAGGTGGGCATATGCGGGGGGAAGTGTGGGGGGGTGGGGGATGTGTTACTTGACTTGATTTTTGGAACTCTTTCCTCAATGTTCAAAGCAAACAGTAAACACAGTAACTGGAAGAAGATAATGCTTTGTGTTTCTGAATTAGAAACGGATCCTTTGATACATGCTAATCCACATTTGGGTTCTTGGAAATAAAATTTCTGAAAATCTGATAATTCACAAATTCATCTGTTCAGACAGGGCTTTGATAACAGCCAGTGGCTTTAGGGTAGAATTTTTGAAAGCAAGACTTCTGGTTTTGAATATCGTTTTGCAGTGGATAAATGGTATCTGTGTGTTTATCTTTTCCTAGAGAAAACATATCAATTGTTTATTGAAAATAAAGACCTAAGAGTCAAAATAGAGTTATTCAAGCTGCATCATTTCAGCAAGAATAATATTTCATTTCTGGGTTTAGAGTTTCTTAAATAAACTTCAAATTATTTTTTTTGTTACAGTTGTGATTAATTTCAGGCTAGATTTTGCAAATTCCTAAACAAGAGTTCAAATAATGGTGCTGTACCTTCAAAATACACTACCATTGAAGTAACTGGTTGCCTTTTCTCATTAGGAATCTTAGAAAAAAAGCTTATGCCAATCCACAGATTACAGTTTATTTTGCAGGACTATGCAGTCCTATACTGTACATTGCTATTTTATACTTTTTGCTGTCATAATGCTTTTGAAGTGCCTCTGACCCTTAAAGAGCTCTGAAACTTCGTCAAATTAGTTGAGTTTTCAATGCCCTCCAAATTTTTATCAGCATTTTGTATATACTGTTCTTCATACTCATCTACAGTATAGAACCCTCTCCATGTTTCACAGCCCAGGACAAGTACTGAGTACAAATTTTGCATAGCATTCTTAGAATTTCAGCAGAAAATACACCCATAAATTTTGAAAAACCTGTATGCAAGAGCTCAGTCTTGCAACTATGCAGTCTTCTCTTCGGTATTGTTTTAGAATCTGTCAGGAAATAGCTATGTGTAATAGAATGTTTATAACCACCTATTATAATTTCTTTCCAAAAAGGCATTTAACAGCTGTAAGTAAAATGTAACATTTAACAAATTATGAAATCAAATTATTAATACTCTAGTCTATAAATATATTGATTTATCTCAGCAGAAAGGAGTAGGAACCAGCCAGGTTCTGTATTAATTAGTCCTATGTGCTATTTTTCATCTATTGGATTAATATGAATTGATTAAAGCATGTTGGGTTAATTCTAAACCAGCGAAAAATGTTTAAAAAATACACTTACTATTTTCCATATTGGAAAACTAATTTTAAAATAGTGAAAGCGCCATAAAATAGATTGTAGTTGATGCACTAACAAAGAATATGAGATTATTTATTTTACTGAAATTTCTGAACAGTGCAGAATATTTAAATAAATGCTTCTGTGTTTATTCCCTTTCTTTGTGAATTCCTTGCTTTAATGTTTATTTTAAATCAATTTTTGAGAATATTCTGTGTTCTTTAAAGCTGTACTCTTGATTATTTCCTTCGTGTTTAGATCTGCTATTTGTAAATATAGTACTTGTAGCATAGTGTATGTGTCTGCTTGATCTAAAAATCATTTTTTTATAAATATATTTGTACACAGTCAATATACTAAAAAGTGGGGGGTTCTGAGTAGCTAATTTTCTTGCTAGAGAATTCATAAAACCTTAGTATGCAATGGTCCAAATCTACTTCACAGTCAGTCTGTTTTCCACTTTGTTTAATAGCCTATGGCATAAACTGAAGTTAATTATTTGGGCTGACAAGTAACTCTGCTTTCTGTCTGCTTGCAGAGTCTCTCCGAGGCAACGATGGAGCTGAGAAGAAGAGATCGATTTCTGCGTCAGCAAAATAGACTTCTTACCCAGCTGGAGCAGGACAAGCGTCGACTGAGCGAGAGCATCCGTGATGCAGAGAGTGCCCTCTGCACGGCAGCGAAGTGAGCACTGGGACCTTGGGGAGATCACTTAAAACGGACAAAAGATCAATTCTTACTTTCATGCACAGGGTTTTAGCCTTGGCTAATGTAATGCTAGAAAACAAAAGTACATCTGCCTCTCTTTGAAATTCACTGAGAGTCTAAGGAAAAGAAAACTCTTAGTTAAAGATACTACATGTTACGTTTTCTGTAGTTCTCCCATAATAGTGCTACAAATTCTTGGTCCTGAAATAGCATAAGCATTTTGTCTGCCAATTATCTTACTGATTTGACAACATCTCTTTGGTAGATCCTTCACATTCTGTTTATTTAAGTTATGATTGTTCTAAAGGGGCTGAAACCCATTTTGGACCTGGTCTTGTCTGCGGAATAGTATAGATATATCTGCTGATTTCAGAGAGTTTTGGATTTAGATGTAAATCCCATGCCTTTTTATACTATAATTTGAAGACTGGAAGGAAATGTTCAGGGACCAGTTTTGAAAGTATTGGTAGTCAAAAGCTGTTCCATTGACTTGAATGAGATTATTACTAACCTCTTAGAGTTATAAAATAAAGTCAGATAAAATTATAAATCCTTTCAGACTTTGTTATCTATTACTGTTACAGTAGTATGCACTTTGAATATTTTTGGTCCATGGCCAAGATGTAAAAAAAGTTCAATTTAGAATTAAAATTTCTCATTATACTTGAGTAGATTTGACCTCTGAAGAACAATAGCTTAAAAGCTTTAAGGGGTTCATGCACCAGCAAAATAATGTAATTAATATAGTTAGCAGTGATATGTTTAACAAGCTGTTTAAAATGACAAATATTACTTGTTATATCAAAGCAGGTTTTGACCCAAAGAAGGATTTGTTCTTGAAAGCCTTCCCCTTTCTACCCTGCCCCAACCTATTTTATGAACTCCAGTAAGGATCATTCCCTGTGGCCATTCTTATATTCAGAAAAAGGTTTTTTTTCATGTGAAAACTCCCAAACCAGTGATTGTTCTACCAACTCTTCATAACAAGTGCGAGTATCTTTTTTTTCCTTTGGAAAATGGAAGCAAAGTAGGTAAATAGACTTCGGTCTTATCCAGAAACTCTTATCTTAATATCTGTTCCATGACCTAAGTGATTGTAAGCAACACATGTGTGTCTTTCAATTTCTTTCCTAAATTTTTGTAGAGCTGTAAAAGACAGCAAGGTGTCTAGCTTGTTCTAAAAATGGCTGTCTTGATTTTCTTTAAGTGGTGGCCAGCAGTTCTTTACACTTTCCATCTGAGTAAGAAGCAATATTAATAAAAGTGTCTGAAACAGTGAACCTGACAAAAAATTCAGTAGGCTTTTGGTAATATCTCTTATGTTGTGGTTTAACCCCAGCCAGCAACCAAGTACCCTGTCAATCTAGTCCAAAGAAAGGCAGGATCCTGAAAAAGGAAAAGTCTCTGTGGCTTTTTTAGGAGGGTGAAAGCCAATTCTACTCTTCTGACCACTTTCCTATATTTTCTGTTAAGATAGTATGAATCAAGAAATGAGAAAGCAGCAGTCATTCCATGGGGAAAAATGGCATGATTTTGACTGGAGAAAAAGAGTCTGAGGGAAGACCTTATTGCTCTCTATAGCTACCTGAAAGGAGGTTGTAGTGAAGTGGGGCTTGGTCTGTTCTCCCAAGTAACAAGTGATAGGACAAGAGGAAATGGCCTCAGGTTGTGCGCAGAGAGGTTTATATTGGATATTAGGAAAAAGCTTTTCCCTGAAGGGGTTGTCAAGCATTAGAACAGGCTGCCCAGGGAAGTTGTGTCATCTGGAGGTATTTGAAAGATGTGTAGATGTGGCCCCTGGGAACACGTTTTAGTGGTGGGTGGGCTTGGCAGTGCTGGGATAATGGTTGGACTCAGTGATCTTAAGGGTCTTTCCAAACTAAATCATACTGAGTCTATGAACTCTGATTTAGGTGTTGTAAAAGTTGAAACAAAATCTACACGTAGCTGGTAAAATAAAAGACAGTCCTGGAATATTAAGGTGTATTAGGTTTTCTGGCATGGATTCCATTTGACTTTCTATGGTGTTTTGTTGGTCATGCTGTCCTTTCTCCTTAGTCATATGGTATTATGCAACTTCAGTTCTATTTCTGTCAATCATGAGTTGAGGCCAAGGTTTTTCATGACAGCATAGCTGATGAAAACTGTCGTTCTTACTGAAGCCCTAATCTACAAAAGGGCATCAGAGAATTGTTTCTCTCTCCAAACTCCCTAT
The DNA here is from genome assembly GCA_013398075.1 of Notiomystis cincta. NCBI lineage: Eukaryota > Metazoa > Chordata > Aves > Passeriformes > Notiomystidae > Notiomystis > Notiomystis cincta. Next base: position 11,846 of record VZRX01007408.1, on the reverse strand, counting down.
TGTAAGGATAGGATCCTGGGCTGGACTTCTTTTGGAAATATGCAAGAATGTATTCTTTTCCTTCTAGAAGACTCCATTTAACATGCCCTTTATGTCTAAAACGTCTCCAAGAACACAATAGTTGTTCATTAATATGCCCATAATTACAGCTAGTTTAATTGGTAGTCCACAACAGAAGCAAATTTCATATGGAAACATGTCAAACAGTGTTACATGAACTATTTTTTAAGGTTTGCATTGGGGATATATAAAGGAGAGACAAAACCATAATGCTTTGAATTATTAACAATTTTTTGAAAAGACATATTTAAAAAGTAGCAGAAAATTAATTTCTAAATCAGTTGAGTTTCCGTTCTATGATCTACCTCTTTTTTTTCTCTTGCAATAGAGACAAAGAATTGATCATTAGTCATATGAAAGCTGTGGAAAACACTCTTCATAAGGTAAGAATTTAAAGTGATTCCTCTGATTTGTATTTCTGAATACATCAAAGTTTTACCACTACTTTTGCTCAGGGAAGAAGAAGAGTAGAAGTTGTAAAGTGGCTTCCTTTTCTTAGAGTTTGTTTCCACCTTCAACTTCTTTTATCCTAAAAACTGTTCATTTTTAGTAAAATAAAATACAATTTTGTAGTACATTAATTTCTTACTTTTAATATAAAACTTACTACAAAATCCACTTTCCTTCCTTTAATCACATAGAGCACTATATCTGGTTACTAAGTGAAGACCATTGAACATCCAGACAGCAGACAATTTCTGTGGAATTAAGTCTGTGCTGTGTAAGTCAGAGGTCATTTGATGATGTCACATGCATGGTGGCCATAAAATATATGGCTTTGTTACTTTAGTCTTTGATACATTGATAAAACATGAGGAAAAGACAGTAAGTTGAAACCTGTAGTCAGAAACTTTCATGATATTTTTTAGGACATTTTTCAAATTCAGTAATAATCTTAAGTAGTCTCTTTGACTTCCACTATTTTGCCCTTGTATAGCATTATTTGGAAGTCCAGAAAAACTTGTATATTAATCATTTAGGTGAAAGGACTGTTTTTAACTGTAGCTCTAGTTTTGATTGTTTTTTAACTGTTTTTAGTCTAGAGCAAAACAGAGCAAAATAAATGTTTTTATTACCTTGGAGTGTTAATTTCCCTTATCACATCTTGGATTCACAGCAACATGGGAACCTATTCTTCATTTTAGTTTCTGTGTTCACCAAAACTAATTTAATTTTCAGATACTTTTGTCAAATCTTTCTTTCCTTTAATGTTCAAGAAAGTGACAGAACCTAAAACTGTGTTTTAGGTGCAGCAAACTGTGCTGGTAGAGACTGTCTTGCTTTTTGCCCCCACCTTTTTCATATTGGCTTTTTAAGTTTAAAAATTCATGTCATGCAGAAAACGTTGTGTTTTTGGAGTAAGAGGTACATGTAATGTCCTTGGCATTCAGAATTTCTTGTTCTGAATTGCAAGGTTACATTTTGGTTTTGAAAGCAATGCCATTATATGCACAAGGATAGAAGTGTTTGGGGAAAGGCTATAGAGAAAGACACATGCTTAGTACTGATTAACCTGATACGGTGAATTGATTGAGAAACAGACATCTTTTTCTTTTTAAATTTTAATTACCATATTGCTTCTTAATTCTTGATGTACATAATTGTTAGGACCCACATAGTACATTTGTGAGTAGCAAAATAATTTATCCTTTCTGGTTTGTCAAGCTAAACAATGAGGAAAACATAAGAATTAGAAATGTCAGGATGCTCCTTTCATCAGGAACTAAAAAAATTGATTGTAAATAATTCAAAATTTGACATACTATTTCTCCTAGAAGAACAAAGGGAAATTATTGATTTTATTTGGGAAGTATCTGAAATGTAAACCCTACATCATAATGGTAACTAATTACCTAGCATTAGTGAACATGGCTTATGTGTAAACTATAAAGTTTACACTGTTCTTAAAGGGTTTCTCACACAATAAAAAATCAGAACATGAAGAAATGGATTACGTACTAGTAAAGGAACCATAAGCCTTTCTTTCTCCACTAGAAATTCTGGGAATTACTTCTGTTTTAAGAAAAGAAATCAAAAGAAAATGAGTAAAGTTCAGAATCAACTGAAGTTGGCCAAATACAACTATTAACTACAGTTGTACTTATGGGAGTTTTAAACTGAAGGTTTTGATATTTCTGTGTTGATATATTCATGAGCAAATATCCACAAAATTCCACTGCATCATTTCAGGATCTGTATTGTTAATGCATAACGCTAAATTTTTACCTATATATCTCAGAGAGATTTTACAGACATCCTTAGTAACCTTAGTTAGACTCAAGATAAAACAGTATGCTCTGATCCTTTAAAGTGGCCTCATTCCTCTTCATACTGTATCCCTACAAGAATTCCAGAAGTCAGTTATGTAGGTACTAGAAAAGCCTGCCTTTGGGCATACTGGGGTGTAACATTTTAGCAAAGTATGAGACATCAGAGCCCAGGGAGACGATCTCTGTTCATGCTTCTAATATACCACTTGGCCAGGGATCATTTACACCACTTTCTGCCCTGCACTGTGAGTGGATGAAACATCTAGTGTCAAATATCTGACTTTGCTAAAAAGTACTTGGGCATGCTTGTGCCCAGATGATTCTTTCAAGACCATTGCAGAGCTACCTTTTTAATCTTCATGAATATTTATGAAGCATAACTGTTGAAGAACTTGAGCACTGGGTATGCTAAGAGAGAAAATATTTTTAGCAACTAGTTCCATGTCCTTCATAAATTACACGATGTTCTTTAGAAGGTTATTTTTTTGCCTTACCCTGGGTCTTGTCACATTAGCTATCTTTATCCTAGTCCTGGAGCTGAATTATTTCCACAAAAGTTTCTTCATCTTACACCATCTAAATATTATGGACAAATACCTAAATGCAAAGTGGATGTTTTAACAAATTAAAGAAACCGAAACAGAATATCCCCAAGAACAAACAGAGGCCTCAAGAGGATTATGGTTTGGTTCAGTTTTATTCTCAAAATACTGAAGATGACCAAAAAGTAATAGTAAAATGATAACATAAATAAATAAAATTTTACTGAAAGAGTGATGAAAGGAAATTCCATCTAGTTGAAGTTCAAACATAAAGAGTTTTCTTTAAAAGTCTTCTAATAAAAAGAAAAATCATTTAAGAACATGTCTTATTTTAAAACCCATGGGCAGTCCTTTTTTTTATGTATGAAAACGATGTTGTTTCTTGAAACACTTTCTTCTCAAAAAGTTGAGGTTGTTTTTGTTATAAGCAGACCCTTGTTATGCTTACTGATAAATTGTACTCCATTATTAATTTCTTCTTTACTTCTTAACATTCTGGTTGTATAAACAGTGTAAGAGACATTAGATCTATTCATTTTCTGTAAGGAGATTCTTTAACATGTGTAGTTAATCATCTGTTAGTTATGGTATGAATGCCAAGGTTGTGAGTTCAATCCCTTCATGGGCCAGTCATTTAACAGTGGACTTGATGATCTTTGTAGGTCTGTTCCAATTCAGAATATTCTGTGATTCTGTAATCCTGTAATCCCATCAGAGGAAGAAATAATTTTACACTATCTCTGCTAAAATCTTCAGCCTTTCCCTTGTATTGCTCCTCAGTTGGAGTGCTTTTTGTGGATTAGCCTTAGCTGGCAGCCAGATGCCCACCCAGATGCTCTCTCAGTCCCCCTCAACAGGATAGGAGAACAAAACAGATGAGAAAGCTCATGTGTTGAGATCTAGATAGAGACATTGCATAGTAGTTATCATCACAGGTAAAACAGTTGACTTGGGGAAATTTATTTTTTTAAGTAGATTTGGAGAGTTAGAAACAGTTAGAAAATTAGCACTACCCTTCCTGTTAATCTCAGCTTCACTTTTGACTCCTCTGCTCATGCTGTGAGGCACAGGGGCTTGTAGTCAGTCCACAGCAACTCCTCTCTGCTGCTCCTAATCCTCATGCTGTTTGCCTGCATCACTGGGGGCTCTCTATGTGGGCTGCCACCTTTCAAGAATATCTGCTTCAGTGTGGACTCTCCATGGACTTCAATTCCTTCAGGAACTATCCTAAAGGATTTCCTGAACCTGCTCTGGTATGAGATCCTTCATGGAATGTGGTGTGGATATATGCTCCAGCACAGTCCTCTCTCTGGGCTACGGGGAAATACCTAATCCAGTGCCTTAAGCATTTCTGCCCCACTTCATCTCTGACTTTGATATTCAGGTTTTTTCTTCCCTCCTTCTCTCCCTGTGTGGTAGGTTTTTCTCATTCTTAAATTCATTTTCACAGAGGGGCTACCAGCATGGCTGTGGGGCTTAGCTGTGACCTGTGATGGGTCTGGAACCAGAGGTGTCTGGAACCAACTTTGTCCTGCACTCGTCTGTCCTCACAAAGGCTGCACCTGGTACACTGCTGTAGCAGCCTCCTTTTCAGCCTGCCTAAATCCCTGTTCTCTACATTTAGTCTGTGCTAAGCACACCACCATGGGAAGTCATTCCAGCCAACCAGCCCTCACATCAACAGAAAATTGTTTGTTTCTCCTTGTACTCCTAACTATCAGAATCTTGACAAGCTTAGTCTATCATAGTTTTCAGCCTGTCCTGGCTGCTTAGGATTTGGCTATTTTAGTGGGTTAATAAAATACCATCTATGTACTGTTTTTCCCAATACCGGTTAGCAACCTACGCATTCTGGCACCTTGGGACACACCCAGGGATCAGAGCAGCTATGCACTGTGCTCCTTTCCTTCTGGCAATTGGACAGAAAAATTACTCTTTGTCCACTTCTGTAGTGCACTCATTTCTGCTGATTGAAAGGTTCATATGCTAGATAGCAGAACAACTTCCATGCAGACCTGTCAGTAGTCGTGCCTTGAAATCCTTCCACTGCTGTGTTTCATTGCCTCGCTGCCACTCCTGTTGTCTCCTCTGAAATGCCCCTAAACTGTCTGTTTATGAGATCTGAATCCCATGATTCTACCAGTTGAAAAAAAAAAAAAGATCACTATCATCCATCCCGTTATATATTTGTAGAATTTGTAGAATTATCTTTCTTTATCTAATATAATGGTTTGAGTTTTTATAATGCGACGTGAAGCAGTTGGAGATGGGATGGGGCCATAGAATACTTGAGAATTAGTAAGGTTGTAGCAGTAGATTATTTCTGATGTGGTCCATAGCAGTCAAATCCTTATGATGACAGTTTTATGGCCTGCAAGGAATTCATTTACAATAGGTTTAAGTCCATATACAAGTGACTATATCAGTAAAAACACTTAGTGTAAGTGGCAATAATTGTTAGTTGCAGCAAGGAGACCACAAATTGATCAGGTCCTGGAAGAAGAGAACAGTTATGAGTCTTAAGTTAGCTGTCTCAGTCCAGTAGATACGACCTGACACATTCAGGTATACTGATCAGCCACATTTCTCTCAGTTAACTGGGATATACAGTCCATCATATTATTTAGTTTAAGAGCCCTTGGTTTAGAGATCTCAACTTAATTTTTTTTTGCCTAGCCTAATGAAACTCCCAAGATGGTTTTTCTCTGTGTTATAAACATTAAGAGTGAAGCCTGCTTGTGTGCATGCTCAAACTCTGTCCATCGCTGTGGTGCTGAGTTGTTCTCAACTGGCCCTGTCTGAAACAGTGAGTATGTGTACATGCAAAAAAATCACAAAGAAAACTCAATTAGATTGTTAAAATTCTAAATAACTCCTGTAAGAAGTTTATAGTAGGAAACCAGATATTATTTGTCTGTGGTAAGAAAAAAAATGCAGCAAAAGTATTATTTTTTTTCTCCTCCTCCATCTCAAATGAGTGCTTCTTAATTTCAGTGTTTGATGAATGACTTTTGTTTCCCCTCCTAGTAATCTGACTTTCTTGATCCGTGTTCCTAAAGATCAGTTGTGCAGGACATACAGGTGTTAGCACAGCTGGCTTGCTGATGACAACTCTGTCCATATAGCTGTCTAGTGTGTCATCACTCATATTGTTCAGTGTCATTCTGACCTAGCCAAGCTAAAAATGGTACTCCAGCTCAAGAGGGATTTAAAAACCTTCACAAAGTAAAGATAAGACATTGCCGAATGTCATATCCATGTTTTTAACTGTTTTCAGTTTGGACATATCTAAATAGCTAATTTCAGGATGCATTTGTCTTTTTCTTTTGGTTTTCTTTGTTGTTTTTAGGGTGTTTTTTTTTTGTTTTTATTTTGGAGCTTTGTTTTGGTTGGTTGATTAGTTGCCTGGTTTGTTTGGTAGTGATGGGGGTTTTGTTGGTTTTTGTTGTTCGTTTGTTGTTTTTTATTTATTTGTTTATTTTGTTTTGGTTTTTTTAAACATTTTTTTTAGGCTGAATTATACTTGTGTATAATTTGCCTTCAGTACACAGAAGTCCTTGTGTGGAGATTTGTGGAATTATTGAATGCATTAACTGTTATTTTCTCCAGACATAGGTTCATTTTCAGCCCAAGGTCACTGAAATCTTTTCATAGGGGATGTATTATAGTGCACATCTTGCAGCTCCAGAGAAGCTTAGGTGCCGTGGTCAACATTTGCAAAAAAACAACTGTGGATCAAATTAATATCCTATTCGACAGACCATGTAGTGTTTGTGTGTAGTAATATGAGAAAACTTGAATAAATCTCATAGGTAAGTCTGGGATGGTACTCTGCTCTGAAAAGTCATTTACATAATCTTGACTAGTCTTGAAGGAAAAAAAAAGNGCAAAAAAACAACTGTGGATCAAATTAATATCCTATTCGACAGACCATGTAGTGTTTGTGTGTAGTAATATGAGAAAACTTGAATAAATCTCATAGGTAAGTCTGGGATGGTACTCTGCTCTGAAAAGTCATTTACATAATCTTGACTAGTCTTGAAGGAAAAAAAAAGAAAAAAAAAAAAAGCCAAGCACACCCAAAACATCAGTTTTATGAGATATGTCTCCTTACACAAATACTGTTATGCAGTAATTAATGTTCTCTTAGAAACCACCTGTGAAATGGCTTGTTTTGTAATTAAAAACTGATTTGTATGGTAGTAATCAGAAAGGATAGGCACTGAATCTGTATGCTAATAGAGAAATTTTCAGTAGTTATTCTATTGATATAAATATTCGGTATAACTAATTGTGATAATGTATGGCTACCTAGACTAAGGTATGTCAAAATGCTATTTAAACCTCCAGTGTCAGCAGAAGTCAGATCTTTGGATTTGAGGATATATTTCTTTTTGATGAATGAACATGCAATGATCTGATGACTTTTAATGACTACTCAAACCTAACTGTGATGGTCATGTAACAAGTATCTGTTCAACTGTTTCCCTCCTGTAAGACATTCTTGTCTAAGCAAAATACATTGTGATTTGGTGTAGTTTAGTTTTTATCGTTCTCAGAGGAAAAAGAAAAAAGGTTTGATGGGGTGTTTTTGCAGTTCAATTGACTAATTTGGTTCCAGGTATCATTCCTCACCTCATTTTCTCTCTTATTGTGTCTACAGTTTTCCAGTTTTTAGGTGCTTAGGTGATTTAAAGTGCCTTCAGTTTAGGGTACACAGTCTTGTCACAGGCAGTCTCTTTACTTCTGGAGTGATCCTTGATCACTGAAACATCCTAATGGAAAATACTGTATCTGAAATTATATAAGCCCTCATTCAATAAGATGAATATACACTTTTTGTTGTAATTTCCTTACTTTCAGAGCAGACTCAGACGGGTGTTAAGAGCAACCAATATTAACAGATTGACTCTATGACCTGACAGGGTGCTGTGGGATGTATTTCTTTGGCTATTACTTTTGCGCAATACTGCAGCAAATAATTTGAGGTCTGTATTCCCTTAAATGGATAACACTTAGGTTGATCACTGTTTTCGAGAGAGCCCACAGTATATGAATGTATCATGAGGAAAATAATCCGTATCGGCAACTTGACTGCTGTTATGAAGACTATTCAATATTATTGCTGGTACAACTTCCTTCCTATATTCACTTGTATTTTTAATATAGAGTAAGAAAACATTAAAAGTTCATACTAAATAGTATGAAATAGGAAGTGTTCATGAAGATTTAATTCTGTCCAACAACATATATAATTTTATATTCTTAGTTCTATGATCATTTGTATAACACTATAACAAAGACTTGCCCATTCAAAGCAGTTACTATATAACTTATTTCTGTTAAAATGCTTCCCATGGCAAAGGACCATGTCCATAGATGTGCATGTTCTTAACCTGTGTAATATGGCCCCCACTCTACATGCTGCCCTGGAGGTATGGCCGCTAAATCAGCCACACACTTGCAAGACTGTGGTTAAGACTAAGATGTGGTTTGCATTCAAACTGCTTTCTTCTACTTCAGAAAGTTCTAAACTGATTTTTGTCTGTTATATGTTAGATGCAGAACACAGCAGTGTGGTAGAAACCATTTTGCTTGTACTCTTTTAGAATGATTTCTGTATTTGCAGCTTCTATCAGCAATATGGTAATCTGAAAGACAGATTAAATCACTGTTTTCCATTCGCTTATCAAATCATTGTAGGTCTTGTTCTGCTCTTTAAATTGCAGATGATATGCTGTTTAAAAAGAAGTAGGAAATTAAAGAAAAATAAGCCCCCCAAAAAATATTTTTTAATGTAGAGTTGGTGAACTTTGAACTTATAAAATGAAGTTTATATCCATAAATTATTTTATTTTCTTTTCACTATAAGAAAGCATGGAATTAGGTACAAAATAGAAAATAAAATCTCAGATTTATTGTACCAGTCAGATAGTAACAGGGAAAAGTCATTAGGAAGGGCTGAGCACATTCTAATGCCATTTACAGCTTCTTAGCATTTAGTACTGTGTCTCTGTTGGCATAACTGGACATACCACATCCAACCGTGCATAGAAAGTGAGTGCCAGAGTGGACTGTAGACAAAACTATTGTTATCTTGAGCAGCAGAAAATTTTAAAGTTCATTTTTGGACATGTAGAATTAGCCCATCAAATTCTACACCTTGGTTCAGTCAATAATGTAACTTCAGTTTATTATTCAGTTTCAGCTTTGATCTGAATTAATGAGTACTTTATTGATTTTAAATTGAGTGGCTATAGTGTTGTCTTCTTTGTTGCTCTCCTAATTAATTAAAAAGTTAAACACTGTCATAAGTCACTCTTCTCCTTTATTTTAAAATGCTATGAGTATTGTAGTAGAGTTGTGTGGATCCATTTGTGATTATGCCTGTTTTCAGGTAATATTTAAATATGTCTGAACTGAAAACTGTAATGATCATATTTAGAAGCATGCTGTCACAATATTTAACGATATTCTGTATAAAATCACTCTTGCAACTTTTCAGTCTCAGCTAAAATTATGTTTACCAAATCAGAAATGGCAAAAATCTTCACTAACATTGGATAAATTTATAAAATTTTTCTCTATATTAATTTTAGAGTATAGGGAAGTGAAACTGGTTTTAGACATTTTTAATCTTTGCAGTAAGCCTGATTATGTGATTAGGTATTTCAGATTTGAACCTTAAGCTCTCTAGCCTAGGGAGACCTTTCAGACAAAATGGTCTTACTTTAGATTTCGTATGGTGAAAAAAAAGTCATTAAATACAAAAAAGCACTGAAAACTACATCTTAAAGCTTAACAGCATAGGATGGTTCTTCTGCCTGTTGAGTTTCCCAAAAAACCCTCTTTTAAAAAAGAAATTAAATTACCCATTTTATCTTTGCCTTGTGGTTTTGTAATGTAAGTTTGTATGTGCGTATTGTTTTTACATCATTAACGATTGAGGAAATAATTACAGTTTCTCAACTCCTTTTTTGTTTGTTTGTTCGTTTGTTTGTTTCTAGATCTCAAAAAGGCAATAGACAGAAGTTATTAAATTAATTAATTCTTTACTAAGATTTCATACAGGTCTGGTCCAACATGGTTCCATGCAGACCCATTATAGGTTTCCAGTCCTTGAATAGGTAGGCAACTTTGAATGTTTTCACTTCTAGTGAAACAATATAGTGATATTTGTACAGTATACACCCAGTCTTTTGTTCTTACAATTTTTCCTGAACCCTCATGAGTATTTTTCAAAGGAGAAATCTGCCTTAATTTTCAGTTCCTCAGTATGCATACTGATAATGAGATGTACTCTCTACAAGCTAAGTATTTACAAACACAAAATTGTTGTTTTAATTGTGAATCCTCATATCAAAAATCATGTACTTTAAGAAGCTAATACATACATTTCTGATGTTGTGGTATTAATGGCATTTGTTTACCACAATGCAGCCATCTAAAAAATGGGGTTTATATTTTATCGTTCAGTGAGTGTCAGACCCCAATACTGAAATAGAGAGTTTGAAACTAATAGGGTTAAAAGGACTTCTACTGTCTGTATTGTGTATATATTATACCTACATTGCTTATACATTGTTTTTTTCCCCCTAGTATTAGCAATCTGCTTTTGTACTTTGACATAGGGATTTCCCTTGTGAATTTTGTCACAGAAAAAAGAGAATCATCAATATCGCAGTTAAACTTGACTTTCAAAGCTAATAGTATCTCATTTGGGGGCTGAAATTTAATAAATTTTCTTTGATTCTGTTTGAGTTTTTAAACATCAAACAATGAATTGGCCAGGGTGCAGTAAAATATTTAGATCTATTGACTACGGTTCAGAAGGGTAGAAGGCAAAACACTGGTGGTTTGATGTTGATAAATTCTTAGTACCTTAATCCACATTAATGTTTTCTTTTATCTGTGTGCATACTGGCAGCAAAGACACTGAAAAGTTGGTGTATATATAAGCTATAAAAATGTAAATCAAGTGTGTGTGCGTGTGTGTGTGTGCATGCGTGCGTGTGTATTTAAAGCAGTGTATTTTGTTGTATTCAGCAAGGTTAACATCTGACCAGAATTACACATGCTGACAGAACACTCCAGAGAGTATGTTTGTTCCATAGGACTGTATATCCTGAACCTAGTGCACTATGTGTGCAAAAAATGTGTAGAGGACCTTTCCTGTTATAAAAATTGCATCATAGTGCATATGTTTGGCAGCCACAGGTATTGACAGGAATTCTTTAGGTCAACTTGGGAAATGTAGGGCTCCCTATTCCCACAGAACAGAAGAACGAATAAAATAAAATCTTTTCTTCTTTGTATCAGTAGATTTGCACATGCTTCTTTCAAGCAGAGCAGATTTCAAAGGCTCTGCTATTATTTGAAATCTGTTCATTCATAATCAACATTTTACAAGAATCTAATTTTCTAAGTGGTTACAGAAAAGTAATCTGGGATTTAAAATGAATAGATTTATGTTTTAATTCATGTTTGGTGTGTCCTTGTGGGCAAGGCAGCCTCTAACAAAAACTGAAATTTATTAAAATAGTACTTAGTAAATGGTATATCTATTGAGTTATATGTATTTAGGAGATACCCAGTATATGTTTTAGCGTATATTCAGTATATGTTTTAGTATTATACTGTGTATTAGGTCATTAAAACAGTAAATTATTTCTGCAGTACTCACTATTTCTACTCAACAGATGCAATGTATGCCAAATGAATGGATTTAATCTATTCATTTGTAATAACATATATTTGTATGTGTGTCTATCCATCTGTATTAGAATATAATCTGACTACTGGGATCTCCTGGAGGCAAACGTTGTAAATTCTGTATTAAATAGAATGAAAAACGGGTGTGTGGCATCCTAGGGTGTGTGAAGATCCGTGTCGTGCCGTGGAAGTTGCGCGTTAAGTGCGTGTGATCGCGTGTCCCCGCGGGTAGCCCGCGACACGCTGCGACCCGCCGCGCCGC
>VZRX01007406.1:0-17637 GCA_013398075.1 Notiomystis cincta | reverse complement strand
TATATATATATATGTATTCAGAAAAAAGAAAACAGAATCTGCTGCAAAGAAACCCCTGAGCAATCTGATGCTATCTCCCCTACCACAGCCCTCAATGAGTCTCAAGATAAAGAACTGAAAGTAGGTTAAGCCAAACTAAGAACAAGGAATCTAGAATGCACAACACAGAATCTTTTAGGTCAGGGCTCAAAGCACAGCTGTTATTTGCACTCCCAAACTAATTTCCCTAAGTTAAACAGCAATTTGCTAACATATGTGGAAATCTATTTTAATTATCCTTGGATCATGCCCAAATCTACCTTGGGGGCACTGTATGTATTCTATATTGCAAACACAAATATCTGCACTGGAACACTCACTTATTCTTAAACAAGCCTGGAGAATGTGCTACAGCCTGATCACATCCATATTTATATTTCCATTTTAAATCAAGAGTCTACACCACTGCTAGAGAACATTCACAAAGTAAGGAGGGGGAATCCACACAGGGCCTCTGCCTTGAATGACATGGCTCCAAGTGATCTGTACCCAACTTCTCATCCAATGTACTTTACAGAAGTGCCACTGTCAAGTACCTCAAATACAGTAAGACATTTTATGCCTTATACTGGAGGACTGTTCTTTACACAATATTACAACAAAGACACCCTGAGCAACAGTTAAACCTGCAACAGTTTAAACCAACTACATTTTCCATAATCAGAAATTATGATTATGTAGGGGGGCAGGCCTGCATATGAGATAGGTATGCTAATGTGTCATAGGCAAAGGGCTAGTGTTAGTGGGAGGAGGTTTTTTCATAATAAGTGCATTAGCTGGTCATATCGGAATCGTGGGTAGGAGGCACGAATTCATAAGAACCCTGCAGAGAGTAGCAAAACTTTTGTGGCTAGTACTACTGGGAATAGTTCTTGGGGGAGGTTAAAGAGGCTTGGGTTTAGGAATAGGATGACGGTTAGTGTATTTATTAGTATAATGTTGGCGTATTCTGCTAGAAAAAATAGGGCAAATGGACCTGCTGCATATTCTACATTAAATCCTGAGACTAGTTCTGATTCTCCTTCAGTTAGATCGAATGGGGCTTCAGATTTTGGCTGAACAAAATGTATACAAAATGTGTTAACCTTCTGGTGGAACTTCTTTCCCTCCACAAAAAAGAATAGAATGTGCAGTGTAGCACATTTCTCAACCAATACATCTTAACTCTAAGCAGATTAGTATAGATGCTTGTTTTATCCTTGTCAATGTTAGACTTTTACCTGCAATGTTGGTGATCAGTACAGCCAAAATCTACTTTTAGAGATCTTGGCCACTGCAAGGATTACAATTTCATTCTCAAGCAACCCAGCATCAGCCACAGTGCAGGGAAGCAAATTCTGTGCTGTGCAGACACACTGCCATGCCAGACCCAGTGTGGACACAAATGGTCACTCTGCAGACAGGAGGCTCCTTTCATGGTGCCAGCTGCAGGACCAGGCATTCTCTGAACTACCTGTAAGCACTTTTATGAAAACGGCTAATATGAAGAATTTCAAAAAGACCCTCTCACCTTCTGAACACCAGACAAATCCTTCTTCAGTCCTGTCACAGTCTGGTAGAGAATCTGCTCCAACGGAGAGAGGAAGAAATTACATTATCAAATTATGTCTTAATTCTTTGTGCCCAGAGAAAATTCCTATCTAAAAATAAATTTAAAGAAATAAAGACCAGGATAAAATCCAAAACGTTAGCATTAGCAATAACCAGACAATTTAAAAGTATGATATAGATGATTGCTATCAGTTTCCAGTAAGAAGAATTCCTATTCTCTCTTTATTGCAAGGCCTCAGCATGTCTACTCACATTATCTTGCTGAACATTCAATGCCATATCCTCTTCTTTCAATTTCATCATTATATCCACATCCCTCTCGTAGTTTTTAACTTCAGTCAGAGTTCGAGGTATGTAGGCCTTCTTAAATACCTAGCACAGTGAAAGGAAACACACACACACTAATTTACATAGAGTGTCATGAGGGGCTTTTTCCTAATTATGTGTCCTTATGAGAATAATCATAATCAGAGAAACAATAAAAGAACATAGCAGTCATCCACTACCATTTGAACTGCACAGTTGTGGTTTTTTGGCTTTTTTTTTCAGGAGCAGACTTAAAATGCTAAAAATAACATTATTGATAGATCCCAACTTATAAAGCTCCTTCCTTAACGTGATTCAGACCTGCCCACTTACAAAATTCTCCAACCATCTCTTAGCCTATTTGAGTCCTAAGGTTTTGTATCCTAAGAACTTTTTAAATGTTTTTATTGTGATGTTTACAATGCCTTCAGGAGGCTACTCCATTGAAATGCAGTTCTAGAACTTAACCTCTTTATATAACAATACCCACTTCAACCTACAGTCCAACTCAAAAAAGGTTCCTGCAGCAGTACAGTAAAAACTAACTGCAATATCAGCAACATACTTAAAATTTGTCACATTTGAAACAGACTTTCAGCAAGCTTATAACCCTATCAGATCAGAGAGGTGTTTTGCTTCTCTGTTCCATGGTATCAGTTCAATCCCAGTACAGATTCAGCACACTTCATGATCATCACTGCTCATCTAAAAGCTGTGCACAAAGCACAGATTCCCACTTCCACAGAGCTGCCCTGACTCAGATCTACTCTTCTGCAAGGAAAGTGGCACAAATTAGCCACGGTCACATGGAAAGTCTAGGAGAAAAACTGAACTTAGATGCTATGAAACCACCTCTCTTACAGGTCAGTACCTCATGAAACAAAGGAGTAACTTGCTTGCAGAAGATGAGCTTGCTACCAAACACTAGCAACTGACTCTATAGCTCAGTAGTTTTATGTTGAAGGTGCACTGGGAAACAAAAAACACCTTTCCTTGACCAAGCCTGAAGCAATTAGTAAAACCTGCTGAGCTCTAAGACAAAAAAGTCTTGGATAAGTCAAGTAGCATTGACCCCAAAGATAAGAGGTTTTTGTTGGTTGTTGGGTTTGGGGGCTTTTTTTAAACACATTTGGAACACACAGTTAGGACTAAGATAGAAATGGCTGCATCTTTACATCAAGCATTTCCAGAACATTAACAGTTTCTTGTAATGGACTCGAGATGGCTTCACTTAAAGTAAAAGCAGAGGAACAACTGAATTAGACTGGGGCTAGAGCTAGATAGGCAATTTGACCAATGCACATATCCAAATAGCCTGCTCCAGTATCACTGGCATAATCAGATCTCTCTACTCAGTTTTTTATTAACTAAACCTGAACTGGAAGATACATCAAGGGACCTAGATGTGAGCAAACACACTGGTTAAGGAAATGGAGGGTTTGCCTTCCAACAGCTTATTGCTGTCAGCTTTTACACATGACATCCCTTAGTACTTCACAACTCAACTAGGTCAAGACATCTCAGTACCACAAACAATGCTTTTTTATCATTAACTGTACATTTTTTCCAAAGAAAATAGAACATTTTTCAGTGTTTAGAAGAGGTAAGGTTAATATTAATTTCATAGCAAGAACAGAAATCCTCACTTCCTCATCCACTTTATCTTGACTGGATCTTTCCTCCTCTGTTCTTTTCGATGCTATTTCCATTGCCTAAAGAAATACAAAACAATGCAAAAAAAGTTATCACTCTTTAGAACACGCCACTCAGTCTTTAGAATCTCATCCAACTATTCCCATCTGCGTTTCCCCCAGCGCTCCGGCTTTCCCTATGGGAATGCCTTCAGCGACACCTAATGGTGATCAGCACTGCTGTGAAGCGCACTTTCAGCTGCAGATCAGGGCTGTAACAGAGGGAAAACACGCTTGCTGCCGCCCTCCAGACAAAACCGGGGCAGGCTTAGCCCGGCAACAAGACATACAACTTCACTCTCCATATAAGCATGGTTGTATTTCTGCAAAGCTTCTCCTTGCCAGAAAGAAAGAGCTAACTTAAAGCATCCTGGTTCTTACAGCACCTCAAACAGACATTTGAGCCTTCATGATTAGACAGACTTTCTGAGAAAACATGCAAATGAAAGCAGTGTCACCCTACAGTGGTATAAATGGAAAAGGCCTGTTGTGCATTTCTGAAGCACTAGCACAACAATGCCATGTGCTGGCTTCCTTATACTAGGATGTAGAGTAAATGAGATGATGGAGTTTGAACTAGATCTGATTTTATTGTCCTCCTACTAAGCAACAAGGCCATGAGGTCTTACCTTAGACAGGTAGTCATCAATGTTCTTGCTTGTGATAGAAGGATCAGTAATAAATTCAAACAGCTCCCTCACTGTCATCACTGCAACATTGCGCTTCTGGAAAAAGTCTGCCAGGAAACAAGGGCAGAGACAAAACCCATAAGTAATTCCATCTAACATATGCAGCTCTGATGTTAAAGTGGCAATTCCAGCAAGCCAATAACTCTGATGACTTGGGAAAGTCTCAGCAGCACGTTCTATATCATACTGAGTTTAGTTACCAGATGATTCTTGGCCATCTGAAATGAAACTGTTCATCTTCCAGATGCAAACAATACTGAAAGGAGAAAAGCTGCATAAATATAAAAGCTGAATCAATTTCAGCAGAATCCCAACTTAATGGAGTAGGGGCTAAGAAGTAAAGAATTCAAGACAAGCATAATATTAGCAATGACTAAGATAAAAAGAATGTATTTCAAATAATGAATAGAGACCTCAAACTTTTGCCAGAGAGAAACAAGTGGCCACTGAAATACAGTACAGCCTAATTATGATCCACCCTAAAGGGAAGACACATTCATGTCCTAGAATTTTCCTCACTACTACACTCAGAATTGGTTTCTTAAATCAATTATGACCAAATTCATAGGCTGCACTTCTGTTCTGAAAAACAGCAGTGAGTGACACTGAGGACTGCTTAATAAGTATTTCCTACTAAAATTCCCAGAAGATCTCTCCCTGTGAGAAATTAATCATAGAAAGATTAGAAAAAGACTTAGTTTGGAGGCAGCTCTCTGTGCCCATGGAACCACAAGTCTCTGCAAAGATCTCACCTAGGACAGAACCAGGTGTTTCTTAGAGTCTCTATAGAAGGTTTAGACAGAGAAAGTTGCAGTGACAGAAAACAAGCAAAACAACATCAAAACTACTGCAACTCACTGAGACACTAGAATATCTAAGGATAGCAAATCAAAAGACATGAATAAAGAGCAAGAGTGCAACTAGCTGAGCCATAAGGGAGTTATTAGAAATCCATGAATTGAAAAGGAATAAGGGAAAAGTAGCATACTGGATATCAACCAACATGCAGCATCAAAATACACGCAGTTCTTCACATAGACTTTCAAAAGTCTCTGTAAAATACAAAAAGTCAATCTGAAAAGAAAGGGGGGACAAAAGCAACTACAATGAGAGATTTTTTTTGTCTTCAGAGACACACCCTGTCAGGAGGTATCTCTATCTGTATCTGTTACACAACATGTATACTCACACATGAAGACCAAATTCTCAAGAGAAAAACACCCTTAAACTTATCAAAATGTTATGACAAGTGATAACATCTCTAATTAATTACTCTATGTCTTGATGCTCTTAGCTGCCCTGCACAAGTCAGTCCAGGGAACTCTATAACACACAGAAACATCTTTCTAGCTGAGGAATTCCAGACGTGAATTCAGCTCACAGAAGGGAACACATCAGTATGTCTGCACAGTTGTTTAAGTAAGGGAAGTTAAGATTGGTGAGCACTGCTGCAGACTGGGAGTAATCTTAGATCTGTCCTAAGTCTGAGATTCAGCCATGTGACTCATTTCAGACAGATAATTTCTAGCAAAATAGGCTGCACTACTCAGAACTCAGCACAGTACACTGCTCCCTGAGGAAGTCATGAGAACACAGGAGAGGAAGTATTTTAACAGAATTTTGACAGCTTCTACAGTCAGTTATACCTGCAAGAACACAAGGTGAACCGAGCTCATCCTGCTAAACAAACCAGCTGTCAGAAGAAGGGTTGAAGTGCGGCCCCTCACCGTTAACGTTGGCACAATCCTTCCGCAGGAACTCCAGCGCGTGAGGGTGGTCGTGCTCCACGGACTGAGACACGTCGATGATGTACACGTCCCCACCGTGGTACCTGCAAGGACACCCCACACACAGCTGCACCAACCCCACCAGATTGCTGAGGGGCAGGCAACAAAGCATGCTTCAAACTTAAGAACCAGCAAAAAAATCTTAACTTCTTTCTCCAGCGTACACCTTGCATGTTTGTGCCAGGGTGGTATCTTTTTTTTTTTTTTTTAATTTGCATTTGTGGGGTTTTATTTGTTTGCCTGTTGGGTTTTTTTTAACAGAGAAAGCTCAGATCTGGGTTAAAAGCTATATAATTAATTAGATAAGTTACAAAACCCAGTAATGACAAGGACCCCACCCTCCCTGAAAGGTACATCAGTACTCTCACACAGAGGTTGCCAATGCATACATTTTAGATGTCACAATTCAGAGCAAGGATTAAAAACATACAGCATATTAAATTCGCTGAGATCTGCGTGAACAAGTCTGGCATCTTGGTACATTCTTCTCATGTACTGGATGATCTGTAGGTACAGCTCCCGGACTTTGGAGTCAGATAACTGAGCATTCTTCAGCAGAGGAGCAGGCCTTGAAATTACAACACAAATAACACAAAGTAAATACTTTTTCCTTCTTTGTACCAGCTGCAAATGCTTTAATCGCTGTGCCTGATCCTTTCACTCCTTGAGTGTGCCAAGCAACTCAGCATGAGCAACCCAGTGCAAAGAGCCAGCAGGAAGGGCAGCAAAACTTTGCTACAGGAGCTAATTTGGACCATGCCACAATAATGTCAGTAACTACAAAACAATGAGCTACCTTCATGTATGATTAGCAAGTCTTTCCAGCAATATGTCTGGTTAAACCACTTTATGAATTCATTTTGCTCACAACTGAGGCTTCAGAATCACACAGATTGCCTGCAGTAGAAGGCTGACAAATTGTCTGGGAACATTCCACAGGTCACACGCACATGGTAACTTTACAGGCCTAAAGTAACTGTAGGTAAATTCAGAGGGTTGGTTTGTTTGGTTTTAATAAACCTTTGGGAAAAGCTATTATTAAATTTAAATAAAACCAATCAAACAAAAAGATTGATTTTCTAAGGATACTTACCTATCACCTTTACCAATAAAGCCCATGACAAGCACATGACTCCTTAGCATAATTGGCTCTGGACAAGGTATCTGGGCTGTATTCAACCTGAAACACAGGAACAAAGCCACAAAGAAGTAAAACCAAACTCTATTTGCTTTGCACTAGTGCATTAAGGAGCTCTGTAGCTTTGAATGCAATACACAGTGAGAGCTCAGGAAACTCTCCCTTGTGAAGAACAACTAGGAAATGCACACAAAAAGCCACAACCTTTCTGACCCTTTCCTAAGCATTCCTGTGTCAAAGAATCTTTACACAGTTCAGGTTAATCCTAGATTAACCTATATCACACAGCGTGCTGCTGCTCAGCAGCAGCTATTTCTAGCTTTTCCTTGCTGCTCAGTCATGTCAGACAGAGTTCAGACACTGAAGAGCATAGAGCATTAGCAGCAAAACAAAAGAAGACCTTTATTCTTCCCTCCCCTTTTGTTCCTCTCCCATCGCGAAGCTCAAAACACTTCCCTGAACAGTCCAGAGACCCTAAAGGGTAGTGGTAGCCACAGTCCAGCAAAAGGACAGCACCTCCTGTAAATGTGAAAGTTTTGGTAACCTCTGCATGATGAGATCAAAAGTGGGAAAATCACCTTATTAAATTCCTCATTTCTTTTTCGGCCCATGTTTTCACCATTTTTCTTGGGTTGCCTTTGCAGTATCCGTGACGAAATCTTTAAATAAAGCAATGAAAGACAACAGGGACTCTTAGTCTATAAATACAGCATGAGTACCAGTGATTTTAACACCTTTCCCAGTAAAAAAAAAACTCCTCTTCCCCAGTGAAACCAGACAGAAGTCACACTCACCTGAATTCACCACTCACATATTTATCCCGATCTTTAAACATCAGAATAGAGGTTTTGTAAATCTTTATTGCTCTGTTCTCTCCATTTGCTGTACTGGCATGATATACATTGGCCTATCAGATTAAAAAGGAAAGAAATAACATTAAGGAAAAGCTCTTTAAATCTTCTCTCTTCTTATTATTCTGACACATGGAAAAGATGTGATCTCACCCAGTCCCTATGTGGCACCCAGCTGAAGGAGACTGCACACAAGGGCAATCTTTTTCCATGAAAGGCAGCTTACAGGAAGGACATAAAGATGGGGCAGGGCTGCAACAATGCCCACAGAATAAAGTCAACATTGCACAAGAAATTTCTGCCTCATCCACACTTGGGAGACTGAAACAAGCCCTTGTGAGAAGGGTTAACTTGAGCCTGTGCACTATTCAGGCCCTGAATCATGGCCCAAATGTCTCATGTTTCCACCTCTGCACAGGGCAGAAGTATGTTTTTAATCAGAATTATCTGGGTCTGTATGTTTTATCAGGCACTGTTTAGTACCGTGGGTATACATAACTTTGCCAAAACTTTTTATTGAAAGATGCAATTAACAACATCCACAAATTTAAAATAATATTAAAGCATTCTTAGAAATCTTCCATACTTGGGAAAATTGGTTTCCTTCAGCATAAATGATTTTTTTCTTAACACAACTTCCTACCAATCAAACAACACAAAAAATGTAGAACTAAATCCAAGTATTTCACTACGTCTTATGAGCACCATAAACTTCCACCCAGCTTGCTGAAAATAAGAAAGCCTACATAAATAAGAAATAAAAGAAATAAGAAAATAAGAAATACTACATTATTTGCAATAAAACTTACTTCTTTCCCCGTGCTGATGCAGCCATTGATTTCTGATATGATGCCTCTAGAGAGCATCTTGAACAGAATGATTCGAGTCCTTGGGTCCAACACCTCAAATTTAATACAGAAAAGTCAGCAGAGGACAAAACCAAGTAACAGTGTCCAGTCTTAGCATCTTATTAAAGGCCTTGGCATCAGATTATTCTCAAGGATCAATGATAATCTGAACAGCAACCACTCAGAATTTTGCCATGAAGCTAGAATGATACTTCACTTTTTATTTCAAAATTATTAATTTTTTTTCTTTAAACTAAGTGTATGTTTTTGAGCTAGCTCTAGAAGAGACAAAGAAAACATTTTCCACTTATAGTTGCATTTAATGTTTTAATATAAGATTTTTCTTGAGATACAGATACCATAACTGAAATAAAACAGTCATGTGGGCTTGGGCCAGTAATAGTTCAGTCTTGCTGAAGAAGAAAAAAAAAGAAAGAGGCAAACCCAGCAGTTTTTCTTGTTCTCTGGAACTTAATAAAAGCTTAAGATGGAATTGTGCATTGCACACATGAACAAATCACAATGTTAAACAGAAAAATGAGCTCTAAAATGTTTATGAAACCGAAATTAACCTTCATATGTGAAAGAAAGAAACAACAGGTCTCTTCAGGGAAACAAGGGAAACAGAATCCCAAAACTCTGTTCCTGCTCTGTTTTTTCATTGATTCCAAAATTCTATACTATTTGCTCTGGTCAAAAGGGAAATCTGATGAACAAAGGACTTACCTGTTCTACTGTTGCTCTATCTGACTTGTCTTTGACTCGGTACCTAGCAGAAGTGAAAATAAAATGTTACAATCCCACATGTGGGCTTGGTACTTTGACAGAGCAAACTGTGACATTCTGTGTCAAAGGTAAGATGACAGCCTTAAGAAATAAGGCTTTCAGTTCATACAAAAGCTAAGGTTTCTCCTGCAGGCAGAGGGATGGAAAGGAAAAAAACCAACAAACCACCATCATTAACATCAGAGCCCTTCACTTTTATAAATACCTTCTTCTTTTTCTGAATTATGCTCATTCAGGAGGAAACTGCATCTGCCTTTAGAACTTAGGGCTATAAGCTGCAGGTCAAAAAAAAAATTCTTAAGGAGAAATACTTTTGCCTCACCATATCATCAGGAGGAACTTTCAAAAGGCCTCCAAAACCTTTTTAGCTCAGTTGCTTAAGGATTTGTGTTTAGAAAAAAAAGAGTCTTTTCTAGGGAAAGACACCATCACTTCTGTCTTAGTAGACTACACCAACACAATCAGATATGCTACCAGTGACAGAAGAATCAAAACTTTGGGATGATTTACTGACTGGAACCCAAAAAGTTTAAAGCCAAAGGGCAAACTGCATACAGACTACTTCTAAACTTAATTTTTCTTAACAAACTTATTCAAAAAAGGAAATAAGCTCTATGCTTCTGGGTTCAAATTATTTAAGTGAAAACAGAACCATAAGAAATACTCACATGTCTGCTTCCCTCTGTCTAGACTTTTCTGTGACTCTGTTTATAACAGAATCATCAAAATTTAGCTTATCTGAAAAACATTTAAGAAGAAATTAAAAAAAAAACCCAAAACCTAAAGAAGTTTCCTACACACCAGGGTTAACCTGGCACTTCACTCTGTTTACATTTCAAAGCAGGACTATAAGGTAACAACACAGATGAGTGAGACAGTTCCACAGACTTGGAAATGTGATGCCAGTAATGCCTTTTGGATAACATCTCACCATTAAATTTGTCTGCTCATCTCTTCTAACAATCAAATGCAACTTTTCTTAACACAATAAGCAACTGCCTCCCAGATTCTCTCCAACAATGCCTTTAAATGGTGCTTGATTAAATGCTAAATATATAAAAGCTGCTGTATTTGGCTACAATTCATTCTAGCACCACTTTGTTATACAGGAAAACCCAGCCTCTGATCTCTACCCTGTCAGAAGGTGCCAATCACAGCTACCCCCAGTCCTGACAGGCTGTGCTGAGCAGCCATCTCCATCTCAGGGTAACCATCAAACCACACCAGCTGGGACCAGCAGCCTCTTCTCTTAGCACAGGAACTCTGCCCCTGGGAGAGAACTGCTGCATAATGCACCCCCCTATTATTGCAGAGAACTGCATCCTTCTAGAAAATGCAGCTGTGGGAGCAGCTGTGGGAATGACCAACATCACAACAGAGAGCTGACAGCCTCCCTCCACCCAAACAGCATGTTCCCACAGAGAATCTAAGGAAGAAAGAGTTCATGTTGCCTGGAGAAGTCAAGAGGAAAGAAAAAAACCCAACAAAACAGCCATGTGGTTCTGAAGGTGGAGAGAGAGGGGTATGACAGCCAGTTCATGGAGACTAAAGGTAACTTCAAGCACTCAAAAGCCATTTTTAATCTCTCTGGCAATGGTTAACTCACCCATCCCAGTGAGTCCTGGCTTAACTTAAGAATTAGTCTGAGAATGCCACAGAGTGGTAACTGTTTCAATAATACACAACAGTGCAATTATACTCACCTAAATTAATTTTGTGTTCAAATTTCCTTAAAACCTTGCCTGCAGGGGTGGACAGTTTTGCTGAGGAGCAGTTAGGGGTCTGTCTATTTGCCTGAAACAAAGGATTTGTTAATAGCCTAAGTCACCCTCTGTACACAGCCCTTTGAAATTCAGACCGTATCATTGGAAAAGTCATCTCAAGTGCCCTTGCCTAAAACTATAACAAGAAAACCACGAGGGGTGGGGAAACAGATAAGGATAAACACCAGATTTTACTTAAATCAAGAAAAGAAAATACAAGTAACACATTTCAGCTAAAATTCTAAGAGTGCTCCAAACCAGGGTTATTTTTAGTCTAGGGAGCTACAAGTCTCTCACACAGCACTTTTTCCGTCTGTAAAAGGAAAAGAAGACAGAAACAAGGAATAAAATAAGAGGAAAAAAATGCAGAGGCAACCAACACAAAAAACTTTCCAAGATTCTGTCTTTTTTGACACGTAGTCCTCTCCAAACACAACTAACACCTGAACATGATTTCACCATCATTGAACAGCATAAACCTCTAAATAAAGGCAACAATGTACCACTCTGGACAAGCACTGCCAGACATGCTATGCTATGATCAGCATCATTCTGATTTATCTCAACTGTTCTGCTAAGTTGGTATCAATAAGAAAAATGAGGTTCTGAACCTCTGGTGTCCAAGCTGATGGGAGAACTAGCACCCTTCTTACTTCCACACGTGCTTTTCATTCTGCATAATGTCAGAGTTTCTATGCCAACACCATACACTCTAAATCAGTTCACTTCTAGCACCTCCCTCCATTCCCATGCTTGCATCTTTCTTTGCCATCTTCACTATTAAGTCAAAAGTAGAACTGTTTTCACCCTGGATATGACTAGCAGATTGTCTGAATAGAAAAGCTGGGGGAGAAGCTCAGAAGCACAGAGGACAAATACCAAAAAGTAAGGAATATCTGAGCAAAGAAAGAAAAGTTGAGAAAGGTAAGGAATAGAAGGAAACTGCAGTGACAAAGTGAATCCAGCAACAGGGTTTGAGACAAAATCAAGTGGAGCTCTGGCAACAGTGCACACACACATATGGCATGTCAGAGGAACAGAAACAAGGGACAGGCACTCTCTCTCTAGGGAAATATTCTGCTTGCATTTGTCCTCAACATAACACTAACAACAAACAAAGCCTTCAGGTTGGCCCCATTAGCTCCTGGGCACCCTCAAGGCTCACAGCCAGCCTTCAACATACCTGTGGATTGCATCCACCAGCAGCATTGTGGCGCTTCGTGAGTCTTCCCACCTCATCGTCCCAGTCCCAGTCTTCATCTTCCTCTTCATCATTGTTGTCATCATCACCATCTCCCTCTTCAGCGTTAACTTCTTCACTTGTGCACAACTGGCAGTTCTCAGGGACCTCACCCTCTTTACACGTTTCTGTGTCTTCTGCAGAATCACTTAAAAGAAACACAGATGTCTCTATAACTAAAAATTACTGTTACAGTCACCAAAATTTCAATACATTTATCCCCACAAATGACTTCACATTTTTGCTCATGTTTTAATTCACTGTTCTAAGGCCATCAGTTCAGGAAGGATACTGAGGGTGCTGGATCAGGTCCAGAAAAGGGAAATGAAGCTGGTGAAGATCAGGAGCACAAGTCCTGTGAGGAGCAGCTGAGAGGTCTGGGGGTGTTTAGCCTGGAGAAAAGGAGGCTCAGGGGAACCTTATCACTCTCTGCAGCTGCCTGAAGGAGGCTGTAGCCAGGGGGGTGTTGGTCTCTCCTCCCGGGCAACAAGCGACAGGACAAGAGGACATGGCCTAGAGTTGTACCAGGGGCATTTGGAAGGATTTCTTCACAGAAAGGGTAGTCAGACACTGGAATGGGCTGCCCAGGGAGGTGCTGGAGCCTCCGTCGCTGGTGGTGTGTAAGGAAAGCGTGGACGCGGCANACCAAAAGCGTGGCGGGCGAGCGCGGCTCGGTTCCCGCTGCCGTGCCCGCCCGCTTCCCGGGCTCCTCACAAGGCCTTGGAGTGGGGAATGGCTTTGCACTGAAAAACAGCAGGGGTAGATTGGGCATCAGGAAGAAATTCTTTACTGCCAGGGTGGTGAGGCACCGGAACAGGGTGCCCAGAGAAGCTGTGGNCCTCTTCAGCGTTAACTTCTTCACTTGTGCACAACTGGCAGTTCTCAGGGACCTCACCCTCTTTACACGTTTCTGTGTCTTCTGCAGAATCACTTAAAAGAAACACAGATGTCTCTATAACTAAAAATTACTGTTACAGTCACCAAAATTTCAATACATTTATCCCCACAAATGACTTCACATTTTTGCTCATGTTTTAATTCACTGTTCTAAGGCCATCAGTTCAGGAAGGATACTGAGGGTGCTGGATCAGGTCCAGAAAAGGGAAATGAAGCTGGTGAAGATCAGGAGCACAAGTCCTGTGAGGAGCAGCTGAGAGGTCTGGGGGTGTTTAGCCTGGAGAAAAGGAGGCTCAGGGGAACCTTATCACTCTCTGCAGCTGCCTGAAGGAGGCTGTAGCCAGGGGGGTGTTGGTCTCTCCTCCCGGGCAACAAGCGACAGGACAAGAGGACATGGCCTAGAGTTGTACCAGGGGCATTTGGAAGGATTTCTTCACAGAAAGGGTAGTCAGACACTGGAATGGGCTGCCCAGGGAGGTGCTGGAGCCTCCGTCGCTGGTGGTGTGTAAGGAAAGCGTGGACGCGGCACTCCGAGCCGTGTTCTGGCTGGCACGGGGTGCTGGCTCACACACAGGCTGGACGCGGCGCTCTCAGAGGCGTTTCCCAACCGAGCTGTGCCGAGACTCTGTAATGTCAGCGCTGTGTCCCGGGTTTCTCCAGGACAGGCACGTCCCAAGGCAGCGCACAGAGAGGGAACGGGAAGCCGAGAGACACACGCGGCTTCTCCTTTCAGCTCCTCCTGTAACCGGGCAGCGCCGCTCTCCCTCGCCCGCTGCCGGGCCAGCCCCGGGGCTGCTCCCCGCCCCACTCCCCCGAGGCCCGGCTCCCCAGCGGCCTCACCCGCGGCCCTGGGCGCGCCCTCACCTGTCCGAGCAGTCCGCATCGTCGAACTGCCCGGGCACGACCTGGCTCATCACCAGCGCTCGGTAATCCATGGCGATGGCGGCGGCGGGCAGGCGGCAAACCGGGCCCGGGCCACCCGCGGGACGCAGGCGCCGGCCCGGCCGCTACGGCGCCCNTCCTTCAATGTCCTTTCCAACCCAGACAACTCTGTGATTCTATGAATCCCCAGCAGCTACCGATACATCAATACTGAACCGTGGTTCATCTGTATAATATTAAATAATATAGCCTTAAAAATACTGCATCTTCAAGCCCTCTTCTCTTGACTGGGAATAAGCATTCATTCCACAGATTCATGGTTATTTTCCCTAAAACACTAGTGATGATCTATGTCCTCTGTAGTAGACACTGACAAGAGCTTTATTTAGTATACTCTGGAATATTTTATTAAAATAAAGCCCTAATTGAAGCCAAAGGAATTCCAAATTTTCAAGCATCTTATTAGCTCCTAACACCTCTTACATTGAATAACATTATAATCTGTTTATATACCAACATAACATAGGATTAAGAAAATGAAAGTGAGTGCCGGGCTTTTGCTATCTGGTACATAATGGTAACATTTTAAACTGCAGTCTCTTTTTTTTTTTTTTCCTTTTTGTAGATGTTTTTCCATTATCCAAGTGGTATGAATAAAAGCTACGAAAAACCTGTGATTGTGCAGAAAATGTGGATGCCTGTACAGAGATACCTTTTAGAAAGATTTAATACAATAGGTATCATTTGCATCTGCAACATTTCCTTAAAGTCAGCTCAGTGAGGGTCTCTGTGCTCATTTTCCCCAGTGCAAGGCCA
Source organism: Notiomystis cincta (assembly GCA_013398075.1). NCBI lineage: Eukaryota > Metazoa > Chordata > Aves > Passeriformes > Notiomystidae > Notiomystis > Notiomystis cincta. The sequence goes on along the minus strand of VZRX01007406.1, from coordinate 2,353 downwards.
CCTACAACAGAAATCGGATTAAGATCACCTGTTTACTGGTCTTTTTCCTAGAACCAGGTGTTGGAGGTCCCTTAATCCTTGAGGGTTAATCCACGTGCATAGAAAAGGTGCTATTCTACACGGTTATTTCACTCTCTAAGAAATTATTCAGTGCACTTAAGTGAATTGTACTGACAAGAGGCTGTTTGAAACACAGCACTGCCAGAGGGTTTCCACATCCACTTTTATTCCTTCTGTGCTTCAGGCTTCCAGATAACGTTTTCTAGAGCCTGGGAGCGCAGCACACTTCGTTTTGTCCCAGGCTTGAAGCGCTCCTTTGGAAGCAGGCACAAACTGTTCTACAAACAATTCATCTGCAACAGGGCTCAGGGAAACAGTCTGCTAGGCAATGGTGATACTTTCAGAAGGGGAATGAGAAAAAAGATGTCAGATTTACCATTTATCACCTCTAATCCATGGGAGCACAGACATCTTTCAGACTGTGTATTTAGCTTGGGCCACTGCAGCTCCATGCTCCCTGTCACACGAGACTGTCCTCTGAAATTGACTGCCTCCCTTACTCTACCTGTGGCTACATTATTGCATTTCCTGAAGATTAAGAGTCAGAATGTTTGCTCATACTCGAAGATGCACTAATTCTGTACTCAACATGGCATATTATAAAGGACAGGCATATAGTCTGATTCACACTGAAGCTGAGGAACTGGGTACAGAGACCATACTCAGAATCCCTGGAAGAACTGCAGTGTTGCTCCTTCCTGGGACAAGTGTCTTTACAGGACCACTAACAGCTTCCTTTTTGTATTTGCAGGATGAAATGTAGAACTCAATGGCAAGAAAAGACACTGCCTGCCAGCTCTGTGAAGCAACTTGTGTTTCTGAGCCCATCTTGGAAAATCTGACACGCAGTATGTTCTTGTTGGTGAGGCTAAACATGAGAGGGAATTAAACTGCCATGTGCTAGGATGAGTTATAATGACATTTTAGCTATCACACTCCCCTCCCCTGCCAAAGGATGCCAGGCAATACTTGGTAGATCAGTGTGGTCTTGCAGAGATTTAGCTGGTGCAAAGCCTGTTTAAATCAACAGACTTTGCTAGATTTTGAAGTCAGCTTCTACTGGCATGGCATGAGTGAAGGACATGAACAACAAGGACTGTACAGAGCACAGGGAGACATGAGAAGGGGAAGTAAAGTATATGGCCAAGGGACTGTTAAAGTTAGATGATTGACATAAAAACCTATAGCATCTATATCCTGAGCAATTACAGCAAGTGGCCAGGAGCTTCTCCATCTCATGCAATATGATTAATATTCCAATATTCTAGGCTACAGCTGGACTTTATTCAATACACTGGTTTAAATGGAAGAGGCACACATATATATGAAAGAGAAATTAGCTAATATGGTATTAAATCCTGGTGTGAACATTCATGTAGTTCTATCATATTTTTGGTAGAGGACTCCTGATGGAAAAGGATACACACTGAGGAGGAGGTCAAGTGACACATTCAGTAAGTTCCAAACAAAATACCTATTTTCCTCAGTAATATTATCTCCATGAATATTCTTTGAAACAACTCTGAAAAACTTAATTCTTCTTTTGATTCCATATAAATTTTGGGATACCTCTTGGAAAACATGAGTCCCTAAGCCATAGAAACACTTGCTGTAGAACCAACATACCTTTCTGCATAGTTGATTGGAAGGAGTCTTTGGGTGTGGATACATTTTTCCCAGAGGAGGAATCCCTAGGCAAGGAAGAACAACCACATCAAAGGAGAATGTTGGGCTGGCAAAAAGAAAACAATACCAAAAAAGAATGCAGGAGCCTGGGAGATGTTTCACTGCCAGAATAATTATCAGTTAAAGCCATTGTAGGTCCTCATGAAGAGCCATTTGCAGGAAGGTGGAGTCACTGCTGGACTGTAAAGAATCCTCCATAACAGACATCTTATTTTCTCACTCAGCCCCCTCTCTCTCTATTCAAGGCATACTCAGGTTTTGATACTGAGAAACAACTTTCTGGAGAAGGTAATCTGAACTCCCTTTCCAGAAGGAGCCATGGTAAGATTCCATGCTGCTTGAACAGAGGCTTGAGTGATGAAATTACCCTTCTCTGCTAAAATCAGTAGTAGTGCTTTTTCTGCACTTATATGGCAAAGTTTCATATGTAAGTGCTGGGCTTCACAGATGTGTAACATAAAAGAGAAGTGTTAAGAATACCAAATGCAGGTGCTGGAGTTGTGCCTTAAATTAACTTAAATTAACTGAGTAATGAATGTAGGGAGTAATGCATTTGCATTGCAGTTCCCATCCTGATTACAAATTATTTAAAATTTTAATTAATATT
>VZRX01007405.1:0-10804 GCA_013398075.1 Notiomystis cincta | reverse complement strand
TTTGAGGTCCTTTCCAACCTGGACCATTCCATAATTCTGTGATGATTAGTTAGAAGTGTATAATTTTACTTCTTTGGGCTAATTACCACCTTCAATTACACTGTTAAAAGTTTCAATACATCTGGTGTTCAAGTAAAATTGATTTCCTCTCCATTATCCCCGTGGATTCAAGATGTTTGCATGGAGCATTAAGGTCCAGTGTGCTGTTAGGAGGGACCTCTGAGCATTTAGGAATTAGCAGCAGGTTCAAGGTATAAGCCCTTTTTTGCTCCCCACAGGATGAAATTGAGTTTTCAGAAGCATTTCCAAAACGATGCTAAAATCTTTCATTGTTTCCAGCTCCTCCTGTGTTCTGTGTGGGAGCAGAGCTGTGGAATTCTCCCACAAAAAATGTGCAGTGGCTCTGGCCAGTGGATAACTCGTGCCCTGTGTGTGAGAGGAGGGTAATCCTGTCCCTGTGCCAGCCTGTCCTTGGCAATTTGGGCACCACTTGGCCCCTCTGGTGCTGGGGGGGCTCTGCAGCTGCCCCATCCTCCCTCAGCTGCTCCCTGCCCAGGCTCACTTTGCTCCAGTTTCTCCCTGATTCCAACAGGTTCCCAAAAGTTTCGGGTCCATCCCACCCCAACCTGCCAAAACCGAGGGTAAAAAAGGGATTTTCTGGCCTGGGTGTTGGTCATTTAAAAGATGCCATCGGGCAGTGACTCCCCAAGACCCCTGAGCAGGGGGGTTAAAGCTACTCCTGCCAGATGAAAAAGGTTAAAAAAATACTGAGGACCAGCTTGATTTGAAATAAACCTTTCTGAAGGAATCACAGTAAACAAAATCTGTTTGCCTAAGGAAAGCCTCGTAGCAATCAGCCAGTAACACAACTGCTTGTGCTAATGAACCCAAAGCTGTTAATGTGGTTTCTTCAGTTAAATTGATTCATGAATTTTGAAGAGAACATTATCTAATGAATTTTCTTTGAATAGAAAGCAATTAAAAGGACAAATCAGTCTGATTAACCCCAAAGTCACCCTACTGCCACAAATGGTGTACAGTTTGAAATTATATCATAAAAAACTAGAGCAGATTTGCTATCTCTTTGCCCTCTGCTAATCCATGTAAATTAATGAACAACAAAGTTAATTTCTTTGATGACCCTTTTCTCGTATCACCTGGATTATGCTGATGTTTAATTTGCTTAATGTTATAATAAAGACTAAACAGATTTTTTCAATGAAGTGATTATCATTCCCTTCAGTTAAGAAGTGATTTTTATTATTTAACACACACATAACACCGTATGGGTTTCCTTTAAGAACAAAATCACATTTCTTTACCTTCCTGCAGAAGGTAATCGATGTCTTTTTTGACAACTAAAGAAAGAAAATGTTTTTCATCAGTTTGTTTCTTTGCCAGAGCAGCAGGCTGAGGCTCTCAGCTGGGGAAAGGGGTCTCTTCTCCTTTTTATCCCCTTTTTTTGGTGGCCAGCTCACTCCTCTCAGTAAGTTATCCACGAGTCAGCTCTTCAAAGCTTTTCCAGGTGCCTTGGAAGAGCAGGAGGTGTTCATCCCAACTCAGATCCAAACAGGACTGTCCCTTTTCCTTCCTTAAAACAAGCCTGGGCTGGGCAACACCCTGAGATGCTGAAGAAAACCCCTCCTAATGCATTTGCTTATTCATGATCTCAGCACCTGGAACACTTAAAGCGATTTGCTGCCAAATTAAAATTAAAACAATGGCCTCTACATTGTATTTTTTGTTCTCCCCCTGTATCAGGAAGGATGTGCAGGACATTGAAGGTCACAGCTAGTCCTTACATGTGTGTGCAGTAGCTCGGGGGTCTCCACTAGAAAATGCAGTCAGCCAGGATAATTCGGAGTGTGCTGGCTCTAGGGCTCTCTGCCACATCCCAGCTGAAGTTGGAAATTAGCTGCAGATGCCAGGCCTTTGTCACATAGGTGCAGCCACTTATTCCTTCCCTTTTAATTTGACTCTATGCTAATTTATACTCCGCCAGTTTAATGGGAAAAACCACATTGTACGAGCTAACGGGATAATTGTACTCGAAGCAAATTAAAAATATAGGAAAATCAAAGCCTTAAATCCCTTTTTTATAGTGATCAGTTCCTGCAAATGCTCTCTCTAATAATCATATGTTTGAATGCAGTCAGGACAGTGCAGGGGCTGTTTCACTTGGAATCAGAAAATGCCACCGAGCCTCACTTCGTGTTGTGTTTTTTAACTTTTTCCACCCTAATTTCTCCATTCAAGCAGTGTTCCCTCCCTCTGCCCTGCAGATTCCTTCACCAGGCAGGTGCTGTGGACCCTGCTGAACGATGTGAAGTTTGGGGAGGCCGTTTCCTACAAGCAGCTGGCAGATCTTGCTGGCAACAGCCGGGCAGCCAGAGCCGTGGGGGGAGCCATGAGGAGCAACCCGGTGAGTGCAGGGCACCTTCCAGCCCAGGATGGAGGGAGATGCTGCAGTCAGAGAGCTCTGCAGGCTAAATGTCTGTAGATTAAATTTATCTGCTCTGAAAACTGGTCTGCCACGAGGAGTAGGGTCAGTAAGTGTTTTTAATCAGCAATAATGCACAGCTTGGTTTAGCATGATTTATGCCCTACCACTTATGGGGTTGGGGTGGGATGAGAAGCACTTTGCTACTCACCAGCCTCTGCACAGTTTGTTGTTCTCCAACTTCCTTACATATTTTTAGGTTGGGGAAGTCTTTTATCCTCCACATGGAACTCATTTGGCAGATCATGAGTGGTTTTGACTGTGTTAAAAACAGTCCATCCACTCTGGCAGAAAATATGACCCTGAAAACAAGGCCAGGAGCAACCTGGGGTAGTGGAAGGTGTCCCTGCCCATGGCAAAGGGTGGAATGGGATGAGCTTCAAGGTCCTTTCCAACCCAAACCAGTCTGGGATTCCAGAGGGGAGTTGCCAGGACTTGAACTATCTGGAGGGAGCATCACTCTAGGTTAGGCCTGTGGATTTGGGGAAAATGTTTTGCTACATGAATCAATCTCTGCCTGATTCCCCAGTAATTAGCTTTCCCTTTTCTTTGTCTGGGTTTAGGGTTCAGGTGTATTTATGCACCTGAGGCAGCTGGGTTGGTGTCTGAAGCTGCTGTGTTGCTCAGTGTACCCTGGTGTGTCCGGGCTGGGGTCAGTCCCCTCCTGGCTGGAGGGTCTGGGGGCTCAGGTGGGTGGAGCTGCCCTGTTTGAGGAGCAGCTCAGTTCCTTAAACTCACAGGATCACAGAATCCCAGAACCATTTGGGCTGGAAGGGACCTTAAAGCCCATCTCATGCCACAGTTCCCCACAGGTATCACCCAGCCAGGGAGACGCACTTGACTCCTTGTGGGGTCAAGCTCTGAGCCCACCCTGGTATTTCCAGCATCCACCACATTTCCCTGTGAAGCAGTTCCTGCAAGCAGCACAAAGCAGTGTTTTGTCAATACCCCACATTGTGCTTGACAATACAAACTATTTTCATATGATGGAATGCTTTCCAATATAATCTGGTGTACATTAAGATAAGGCAATCCAATGCAAACCTACAGGAAACAGTTCTCAAAGAATAACAATCCAGTGTTGTGCAAAAGGAGATGTAATTGCTATCGCCTAGAAATGTACCCAGCTTTGCCCTCAGGCTGCAGTGGAGCAGCAGCATCCAAAGTAGCAGTAACAGCAGGTTGTGGTGTGAAAATTCCTGCTTTTTCCCCTGTGAGGAAGGATGAAAATAGTTCTGAAAATATACAGCAAAGCTACTGCAATTTTTTTAAATGGGGTCCTAGTTATTATTGCCATCTCCCAGCCCATACCGGGGCTGCAGTGGTTTCTGTCCCCAGCAGAAAATTTTTAAGCTATAGTTATAGATAATAATGTATAGCTGTAGGGAAAAGGAGCTGTATTAATATAATACCACCTCAATATTTCATCATAGAAAGCTGATGATTAAAAAAAAAAAAAAATCAGTGCTGTAATGAGAGTCCTGCCCATCGCAAACCACAATTTTGCCACTGCTCATCTCCTGGAGGTAATCTGGAATTCCATCCATATTCCATGTACAAACACACACACATCCTTTTGCACTCCAGTGTGAGCTCAAACTGTTCCCTGCTCCCCAAATTTCCCCCAGAAATGTCTCTGTGGTCCTTCACCTGTGAGCCATCGTGTGCAGGTTGGCTGTGCGTAACACACACGGATTTTATGCATGAGGTGAAGGATAAAGATAAAATGTGGCACTGCAAAAAACCCCCTCACCTTTGTTATTTCTATATATAAAGCCAGCAACTCTTGCGAAAACAGATTTTCTGACCCAATTTGCAACTCCACCTTGCAGCCTCATACAAATCTGATTAAAGGAAATACTGAGAGGAACAATGTGGAAACGACACAGGAGGTCACAGATTCCTCAACAACCACCCAGGGTCTGAACCCTCAGTCCAGACCCCAAACCCATCCCTGGAAGAGCTCGAGGCCAGGTTGGATGGGGCTCAGAGCAACCTGGTGTGGTGGTAGATGGATTTGTGATAAACCTGATTTAGTGAGGGTGGCAGTACCAGGAAAAAGGACCCTTTGAACTAACCCTGAGCTGGGCATCACACACTGTCCCTCAAACACTTGGATAAAACCACAAACTCACCTTTCTCCACCAAATACCAAATGGTCTTTAATTTGGATAGTGTGATTTCCACAGGTTTCCCCTTGCCCCTGGGATGCTTCACATAATTCATGGGATGTCCTTCAGCTTTACAGGAAGGTGGAAGAGGTGCCAGCAGCAGCTGCCTCGATTTATGCCCAGGACAGGGTGGGGATGGTTCACCTTTTGCAGGAGAAACTTCCCAGAGTTTGCTGTGGTTCACAGTGATTGCAAGGTCTGTGGTCCTCAAAGGGAACCCATAAAGTTCAATTAAAAATCTCATTAGACTGGTAGAGGAGGATCAAAAAGAAATCACAGAGGCTCATGGGAAATGGAGAATGTTGGGCTGATTAGTCCAAGGCCATCCTGAATGAGTGTTCTGTGCCTTAAATAAGACATCTTCAGCGGTCTGATCAGAGCACTCCGAGCTGCCTCGCTGGGATTGTGCCCTCCTCTCCAGCTGTGCTGTTCCTGGGGCTCACCCCAGCCAGGGCTACAGCCTGAGCTGGTACCAGTCTGTCCCAAATGGAGGATACTGCATCAGTCTGTCCTGAGTGACAGGTACAACACTGAGCTGAACCATGGATTTTCAGGCAGAATGGTTTGAACGCTGGAGGAGCAGCCGTGTGTTTGTGAGAAGGTTGGGAAGGGTGGATCTGGAATGTTGTGGGCACATAAAACCACCTGTGTGCTCATTCACAGCATCCTGGGATATCCTGAGCTGGAAGGGACCCACAGCAGCCAAAGGGTGCAGGCACTGAGCAGCCCCAAAATGGTCCTGTGGGGGGCTGGGGGTGGATGCTCTGCAGAGGAAAAGGGATTTTAGAGTCCCAGAATGTTCTGAGCTGGAAGGACCCACAGGGACCATCCATCCCAGCCCCTGGCTGTGCACAGACCCCCCAAATCCCACCCTGGGCATCCCTGGCAGCTCCTGGAGCTCTGGCAGCCTTGGGGCTGTGCCCATTCCCTGGGGAGCCTGGGCAGAGCCAGCACCTCTGGGGGAAGAACCTTTCCTGATATTTTCATTCCCAGGATCTTTGCTTCCTTTGGTGGCTGGTGATAAGCTGGGACCCACCTTGGGTCACATCACAGGATTTGTTTCTGCTGGGGAAGAGAGGGAGAAAAAGCAGGGAGTGGAAGGGGATGATCTTTAAGATCCTTTGCAGGGGGTGGAAGGGGATGATCTTTAAGATCCTTTGCAGGGGGTGGAAGGGGATGATCTTTAAGATCCTTTGCAGGGGGTGGAAGGTGATGATCTTTAAGATCCCTTGCAGCCCGAGCTGGGATTCTGTGACACGAGCAAAGCACAAGGCTCCTTTCTGCTGAGTGTTTGACCGTGATAGCTCAGCTGTTCCCTTTATGGCCAGGCTGAGCCAGGAGGATTCAGGAGCTCTCCAGCCCTTCAGCCCTGCCATGGGACGGGTCCCTCCCCTCAAACTGAACACTGGGAACAGCCAGAGCACCAGAATTTGCTAAATGCAGTTCAGAGCCATCGATCCTGGTGTGGGCAGGGAGCTTTCCCCACCTCTTTTCCCTAAACAAACGCGTTGTGGAGGAGTTGGTTTATTCACAGATCTCCAGGAGCGTTAATGAGCGCCCCAGCCTTGTTCTGCCACTCACCCAGCTGGCTGCTGATAAAGATTTAGCATCATGTTCCGAGTGTCAGGGCTGTCAGGAGTGCTGAACCATTTGACCAGAAGAAAAAACGCACAGGGAGCTATTGATTACAGCTTCTCAGTGTCACTTGTTCACCAGGATTTAGGTATTGATGAGGCTGCGAGTGAAAACAAGCGCTTTCCCTCGTGGGCCTCTACCCAGAAGAACAAAAGCAAAGTTGGAGAAAATATTCAGCTGGTGCCCGAATCAGAGGGACTCTGGCATCGATCCGAGGGCTCCTTCATGTTATTTTTTTGTTGGAGACAAATCTCTGGGTTTGGAAGTTTTATAGCTTCTGAGGTAGGGGCTGTGAGTGTGATGGATTCGTGGAGCAGATGAATTAGATTTCACAGCATGAAGATTTCAGCGGCGCTATAACATTATGAGCTGCTTGGTTATTGATAAAAATTACATTAAATGTAGCTGAGGAATTAAAGCTCCAGACTAGGGTAGTTCTCCCTCTAAAATGTCCTTAGGGCCCTAATAAATTTTAGCAGGTTTAATTATTTTAGTAGGCTGAGCGTTGTCACCACAATTAAGCCGAACTGAAACAATATTCAATATTTTTAAATTACAGTGCTGGTATGGTCTTTGTACCACTTCTACATCCAGAGCTGTGGAGGGTGACGGATGGGTGCTTGAGTTGGGACAATCTCAGCATGGAATTCTTTATTTTGGCCATGGAAAAAGTGGCATTCATTCCATACCTCCTCTTTCTGCTTGGTGCTGAGCGGCTCAGCCCCATTTTCCTGTGCTGTGAACAGGTCCTGAACCCACACAAGGATCAGCCAAGACCCCACACCTGAAAATAGAGTACTTTTATTTTTTCTCTCCACCAAGATTTATAGCCTTGTCACCAAAATCTGCTGCTTTACTGTGTGTATTTTTAAAGAATTGCAAATGAACCTCAGAGTTGTTTTACAGTGTATTATTATGGCTTTGTCACTCAAGCCAAGCCTCCTGCAGTAACTGCGGGGAGTGCAAAGGCAGAGAAACCCCAAACCAGAAAAACACTTGCATAAAAACCCCAATTTCTTTGAAGGAGTCATAAACCAACTGTGGGATGGCCTGGCATGGAGCAAAGCTTTTATTGGTACTCACTGGAGCTGTCACAGATGGATTAATCACTTGTGGCATTGCCACCTCCAAGTAAAGCAGATATTGGAAGCATTTTTTAATTTAAACCTTGATCAACAGTAAGAACCTGTGTGTATTCCTATTTAATGTGGGCTGAGATTAAGATTTTAAATTTCAGGCATTGAAATTAGTTAGGAAAACTGAAGGAACACCCAAAAAAACCCCTCTCAGTTTATGGTCTGGCCAGTAGCTGTTCAGCTACTTTGGGGTTTGTGTATCCCAGGCTCAGCTATACCACAGTGCTTGAACTGTAATGATTAAATGGGATTAAAATAAATCAGGGTAAAGTGTGTAATTTGTCTGTGTGTCTGCACAGAAACAAATTACAATTTTTGACTTGAAATATCCAAATTTGTGAGAACTGCCCTTTTGAGTGAGTTATTTTGTCCCAGCTCCACCATTGCTGTGTCATTACTATGCAGTTACCAAAACACACCCGTGATTAGAGATGATGTATTGCAGTTTTTATGGTGTGTACTTCAGCTATGATAATCACCTGTAATAAAAAAATTTTAAAAAAATAAAAAAAAAACCACATTTATGTTCTTCTCTGCATTATCAGTCCATTATGTAACTACTGGCATTGATTTTGCAGAGTCTGTGTCGTGTGGTTATAAATGACAGGGGGTAGAAAGCAGAGAGGGGAGGAAGAAAGGAGTTCCTAAAATTGGTTGGGTCAGAATCAAACTTCTGCTGTTGGAGGTTTTAAAAATTCCCAACCCATTTTGGATTGCCCAGCTGAGAAATAATAAACAGGGCCTTGGACTTCTGAGAATTCTCCTGGAGTGCACATGGAGGTGCTGCAGGAGGGAGAGGATCTGCTGGGGAGGCACTGGGATCCCTTCTCTGTGGTTTATTTATTCCAAAAATGCACCCTCTCCTAATCCTGAGATGGTCATGGAGTCCCAAAATGGTTTGGGTGGGAAGGCACCTTAAAATTCATCCAGTGCCACCCCTGCCATGGGCAGGGGCACCTCCCACTGTCCCAGGCTGATCCAAGCCTGGCCTTGGACACTGCCAGGGACCCAGGGGCAGCCACAGCTGCTCTGGGAATTCCATTCCAGGGCCTCCCCAGCTCCCAGGGAACAATTCCTTCCCAATATCCCATCTAAAAGTTCCTCCTGTGCAGTTTGGGTCTGGGGCATTGCTGGTGTAGGGCAGCAGAACCTGCTGCTGCAGGGCAGATTTTATATATGGGATTTAATATCTCAGGTTTATCCTTTTAAAGACTTTACACCATTTTTATGTATTAAAATTCCTGTCCACACCTACTTTTTCCCAAGAGCTGGGGTGATCTCCAGGGCTGCTGATGGGCTCTGTGCTCTGCCAGGAGCGTGGCCCTGATGTGGCTGCTCCGTGTCCCTGCAAGCCCAGTGCCACACAGCTCCTGGATTTTAGGGTGCTGGATTTACAGACTCATGGAACCACAGCATCCCTCAGGCTGGAAAAGACCAAGCCCCTCGAGTCCAGCCTGATCCCCACCAGGACACCGAGTGCCACATCCCCTTCTCCCCAGCGCCTTCCCCGCACTCTCCCCTCCCCTCACCCTTTGCTCCTGCCGGATTTTTTGGGTGTTTTGCAGATCCCCATCATCATCCCGTGCCACAGGGTGATCTGCAGCAGCGGGGCCACCGGCAACTACGGCGGGGGACACCTGCTGAAGGAGTGGCTGCTGCGCCACGAGAAGCTGCAGCGGGAGAGGCGGGCGCGCTGAGGCGGCGCCGCTCGCCAGCCAAGGCACAACCACGGCTCCTGGGCTTGTAGCGAGCTCTCAGAGCACCCAGCAGAACTCAGAGAAATGGTAAATATTTGAGTGACACAGAAATATAATGCAACATCCAAAGTGAAATGCGTGGTGGCACCACTATATTAAAAAAGCGGGATGCGTCCTGGGGGAGGCAGCTCGGCTGCCCTTTCTTGTTTTTACATTTTACAGCAGAATGACTACAGCGATCCAGGCCTGTTGTGCATGGATTTGTTCCCATCTCCAGTCCTGTTTTGTTCTATTTTTAATGTCCATTAAAGCAGGGATAAGGGAGTGGGAGGGACGTGGCAAATGTGAGGTGGAAGCTTCCCCCTGAGGAGGCGTCTGGCTCGCGGCGGGGGCTGCCCAGCCTGGCACGTCCCTGCCCAGCTCCCCCTCCCCAGTTTGGGGCATAAAATGGTGTTTTACCTGAGCAGGAGTTAAAGGAGCCCAGTGAGATCTATGCAAAAGCAGGCAGCTCTGGAATTCCTTACTCCTGCCTTTTCTTTTTGGACTGGGAGATGGGAATGTTTTGGGTTCGTGTAGAGCAGGGGAAGAGGTGCTGCTGACAAATTGTATATTTTGGATACTCGGTTTGGTTAGCCAAATTAGGCAAAATATTGAAAAGCTCATCGTAGTTGCTTCCTTAACAGCAGCATATTCCTTTATCACTTGAGTTTTCCTTCAGATTTCCACGTTTCTCTGTTATCCAGAGCTTTATTTCCCGTAGCCTCTCCGTAGGAAGGATTCAAGAGACATTAAAGCTAAATTTTGAGGTGGTTTTAGCAGGGTTCTCTGTGAGTACGAGCCACCAGAAGCTGAAATTTCCAGTATGGGAATCGTAAATTCTAACATGGAAATACTGATTTTTTTATGTGTTTTATCATATTTTCATGGATGTCTCTTTAGAAAGGCCATTGCTACCCCCCAAAAATTATTGTGTGGCGATGCCTTAGTTAATCCAGGATTATTGATACCTCGGAATTACTTCAATAAAAAAACTGCTTTGCATGTGCAAGTGTCTTTGGGTCTGTTTATAAATAAAACACAGGGTGTGATATATGGGGAAAATAAACTATACCCCACTGTACAATATAAAGCTGTATTTTTATCAAGGGTTTCTCGTGGCGATATAAACCACAGAAGCAAAGCTCAAGTGGTTTGTACGTGTCACCAGAACCCCGAGATAAAAATATGGCCTTATAATATGTACAGTTTGGGTGTATTTTATTATTTTTTTATATCTCTAATACATGCTGCCACCAAAAGCAGGCGGCAGCAACGTCAACTTTAACCTTTCACACATTTGCATCCCTCCATGGGTTTGTTTTATTCCTGGGTATTTGGGGTTTTCTGGGGATGTGACTTGGTTTTTGTGGAGACAGGGAGCCCTGGGTTTGGGGCAGGTAGTGCCTTTCCCAGGGAAACAGCCAACTTTGGGAGGGAAATCCTGTTCTGGGTCAGAGATTCAGGGTGGGCAGGGAGGGACAGGCAGGGATGGACCAGGAGGGGATGGACCAGGAGGGGATGGACACGGACAGGCACGGGGGGACAGGACAGGGCTGGGCAGGACAGGAATAGAGAGGAATAGATTGGACAAGGACAACAAGAGATGGACAGGGACAGGGACAGGGA
>VZRX01007404.1:14575-33963 GCA_013398075.1 Notiomystis cincta | reverse complement strand
GAAGGAAGGAAGGAAGGAAGGAAGAAAGGAGCTGATCAGGACTTTGCATGGGAATATGATCCTGCTGCCAGGAGCTGGGAGAGCATGTGGGAAGGGGAAATTACCCCTGGTCTGCAGTTGGAGCATCTTAAAGATGGCCCAGAACACAGCACCACTCTCCAGATGGATGCCTGACAAAGCTGTCATCATCCCACTTCCTGCTCCCCAGGTGCTCATTGCCTTTGGATTTCCCTCTCTTGGAAAACTTGCCTGCAGTAAATGAGAGTCCACGTCTTGGGAGCAGCTTTAGATGCAGTAACTGGTAGGAATCAATGCTGTGTCGCCCACAGGAAACCAGAGACGTGCAAATCCATTTCCCTCTGAAGCTGGAGCCAACTGGGCCAGGAGGTCACTGCTGAGTGACAGCAGACGTGAACATCCATGAGGCTGCTCCAGCAGGGCACTGCTGCTCTCTGAGGGGCTGAAACCATTATTTATTGCCTGGATGTGATAAAAATAAAGGGTCCCTGTTCATAGTAGTCTGGAATCCTCCTCCCAATAGTTTTATAACGTCCTGTTGCACTGGAGCCAACCACACCACACCAGAAACTGTTTGCTGCGTCCTGGCAGCGTTGCTGAGAAGCAGAGTGGAATGAGGAATAACAGAACAAGGGAGATTTAGATGGGATATTAGGAAAAAATTCTTCACCCAAAGGCTTGTCAAGCACTGGAACAGGCTTGATATGTCTCACATGGAAGTGACAGAGTCACTATCCCAGGAGGGATTTAGAACATGTGTAGCTGTGGCACTTGGGGACATGGTTTAGTGATGAGTGCTGAGTTAATGGTTGGACTGGATGGTCTTGAAGGGCTTTTCCAACCTTAACAATTCTATGGTTCTGTGATTCTATTACTTGAAGCCGTGAGAAAGCTGTCACTGAACATAAAATGGGGACAGTTTAAAATCCAGAGGAGAAGAGAAAGCCATAGGAAGGGATATGCAGAGCTCAGAGACAGGTTCATCTCACTGCAGTAGGAGGAGCATCATCACAGGGACCAGCTGAGGTCTGCTCACAAGCTAGAAAGAGAGCAGGAAGGAGGGCTGGAATTCCCTTTTCAGCACAGGCCACCCGAAGTAGATCCAGGCTGGATGATCCCCCGGGATCCTGGCATTGCTGATCCCCCTCCAGCCGTGCTGAGTGTTTTGGGATATCTGTGGGAAGGTCTGTCTCCATGTCCAGCTCTTTCTCAAAAGAGCAAGAAATACTGCAGAATAAAAAAGGTGATTTTGATGATTATCATTCTCCCGTTCAGCCTCTTGAAATAGGGAAAAATACAGAAAAATGTCCTCCCTGATAATCTGTGAGTAACATTTTCTCCTGGGCTGGTTCTCCCTGCAGCAGAGCTCTGGGTTGAACATGCAGCCAAGGAAAAAAGCCTTATGGGATGCTGTACACTAGGAAAGCACAAAGTCATATGGCCTGGGTGATAAAATTATGATTTTAGAAGAAAGAGATGTTACAAAATCTGTAGCATACAGGAAAGTGCGCTTTTGTTTTTCTTTAAATTTGATTTTGCCTTGTGAAGTTGTTCCTTTTCCCTTGTAGTCCCTGGACTGCTCTGAGATCTGCCTGGTGTTTTCCCTGGTTACCAGTGTTAGGTTATGGGATAAACACTGCGTTGCTGCCCACAGAGAAGCAACAGTGGGAGGAAATCCAAATCATACCCTGTCCAAGCTGCTCCCAGGCTCATTGCAGGAGCTGTCAGGGACATAGAGGCAGATGGGAGACCAAATTACAGGCTCAGAGCAGGAGGAATCCTGTCTGGACTTCCCTGGAGGTGTCTCAGGAGACCCCCCCAGCCCCATGGGCCATTAGGAGAAGGCAGCTGGAGCACCTCTCCTGAGATTTTTGGAGCATATACAGGGCCAGCTCCTGGGCATCTGTGCCACAGCTGCACTGGGACTGTGGTATGTCCACATACCAGCAACTGAGCAGACTGGGATCTGGGGGGGAGGTTGGGCAGGCTGCATATCTGAGGAGGAAAATGTAGGAAATAAATACTCCAGTGTTTAGGAATGGCCCAGCAAATCTCAATGCCAGGCCTGATGGGGATAGGAAAGATGACTTTGCATTCAGACAAGCCTAATTCCACTCATGTCTATCGTGGCCATGTGCATGCTGGCACCAAAGTGTGTGGCCAAGTGACTTGTCCAGCCATCAATGGTGTCCACATCTCTTGTGATAACTCAGGGCAGCCCTAAGGTGGAGGTGACATGGAGTCTTTCAGTTGTGGTCACTCCTGATAGCAGGAGACATATCCATCCCCATGGAGAAAAGCATTTTCTCTTGTTTGGAGATGGAGAAACATCTTTAATTTAGTTTTATTTTTTCTTCATGATTATTTTAATACTGACTCTGCTGCACCACTCAAGGTCCTTTTTTGCTTTCAGTTGGTTTACCCCTCATTCCAGGGGCTGGGTCCCATATCTTGGATAGATTTTTGAGTATATTGCTCAGCACTTGATTGTGTCAGCTCTTATCAGTGCATTTCAAAGTGGAAATCCTCTAGTGCATTTCAAAGCAGAGCCATCAGCCTCTGGGCTTGGCTGGTCCTCAAGCCCTGTATTTTAGCAGGTCTCACTTCAGTGAATCCAGCCACTGTTCAGATATAAAGTGGAAATTGATAGTGATGATTGCATCTTGTGACATTCGAGCTTTCCATGTGGCACTTTCGTGGCCCTGTCTCTCTTGGAGACCATCAGCCTTGGTCTGTGTCCATGACCTATAAACCCAGGGCTGATGTGGAAAGTTCCTGTCTCAGGTGGGCAATCTCAATTATAAAATGCACAGCCTCTTTCAAAAGATCAGCTGAAAAACATGTGGCAAATATAGCTGGGAGCCCAATTCCTCCTCTCAAGGCTGAACTTCTGAACTGCAGATAATTACTACTCTTCTCCTCCCTTTGGTGGCATCTCCTATCTCAAGCTGTAGAAACAATATGTAGGTGCTTTCAAGTTTAAAATAAGTGAACATCTCTCGGTGTGGCTGAGTTAAAAACACCAGCTTTGTGCTTCCAGATGAAGAGTCCAAGGCTGAGGAGCTGGAGGTGCGAGTGTTCCCAGGAGGTGGGTGAATCACCAGCAGAGCCAAGGGCAGGGTCCTGTCACAGCAGCTCAGAGAATGAGGGTGCTAAAGCACTGGAGAGAGTGAAACACTGGCACAGGTAGCCCAGAGATGGAGTGGATGCCTCATCCCTGGAAACATCCAGGGTCAGATTGAGGGTTCTGAGCAATCTGATCCAGCTGAAGATGTCCCTGCTGGTTGTAGGGTGGTTGGACTAGAGAACATTGAGAAAATCCCTTCCATCCCACACCATTCTGTCATTCTATGGCTATGGAAGCCGGGCTGCTGGCAGGGGACACGGCCCCACTGTCCCTGTGCTGCTGGGCAGTGGCATGTGCCTCAGACAAGCATTCCAGCCTGTGCCCTGCATAGGACAGACCTGGAGCTATGGGGTGGGATGAAGCACCGCTGCCTTGTGATCCTTGTGCCGGGCTGGAGCTGGGAGCTCGGTGTGGAGGTCGTGGCGTTGGTGCTGTCCCTGAGCTGGTGACACTGGAGGGTCCCCGCAGGGACAGTCCCCGGCGGGCCCGTGCTCGCTCCCCGCAGCGGTGGCTGGAGGAGGGCCATGCCCGAGTGACAGAGGCAAGCTGGCGTGTCCTGCCGAGCAGCAGGCAGCAGATGGCAATGTCGCCCTGCCGGAACGGCAGGGATACAGGGAGGTGCTTGCTGTGCTGACAGCTTGGGCACAGGAGACAAAGCGACCCCTTTGGTGGGTCCAGCTCCTTTAGCAGAAGCCGTAGGGTCTCTGGAAGCATTGGGTATCTGGTGGAGGTGCTCCTTGGCCCTGTGCTGCTGTGGGTCCCTGCTCCCCATGGCCACCCAGGCAGGACAGGTGAGCAAGGGCACAGGTAGGGACACTCATTTCTGCCTGCTCCCTCCCCACCTGCCTGGCAGAGGCTGCTGTGGGTTGGTCACAGCTGGAGCAGCTCAGATGTAAAAGAGCCCAGATTGGCTCTTGCCAGGCCTTGGGGTGGAGTGATTTTGACAGATGTGGAGACTGAAGCAGGGAGCAGTGCCTGTGAGTGGTACTGGAGCTGGTCAGCTGCTCTTTTAGCAATGGTGTGAAGCTGCTCCCACTGCTGAGCCTTGGCATGGCTGGGGTGTGACCTTTGGCAAGGTGTTGTGCCTCTTCCCCTCGACTCACCCTGGTGCCAGCAGGGGTTTTCCAGATGCAGCAGCTGGGAGGTTTGGATGGCCACATCTTCTCCCTGTGCCCCACACAGCCCCAGTGGGATAGGAAGCTGGATGTTCCCTGTTGCTGCCTGACTTGGTGCTGTCCCAGGGTCACCTCAGAGTCATCTCAGGGACTTTGTGCTGTGCACTCTTTATCTGACGGGAGCAGAGCCGTGTTGGAAATGTTTTCTCCTTCTCTCCAAGCAGCTCCATCCCATCTTTTATCAGTCCGGGCTGCTGAGTTCAGGGAAATGGGAGCCCTGTGCCTGCTTGAGGCGCACTCCTGAGGCATGGCCATGGGTTTTGTTGACTTCTCTGAGCTGATAACATGCTAGTGACTGTGGCAGTGGTACAGAACATGGGGCTGGCAGCAGCCCTGGGTGCAGGTGGCAGCTCTGGGTCCTGCCCCTGAGAGTACCATCAGCAGCCAAGGTACCTCATCACAGGCCTGGGAAGGAGAGGCCAGAAGGTGCTACAAAATAATTCTGAGTTGCCTAAAGGGGTACTGTGGATCTCCTTGGCCTCCCCATTGCCTGGATCCAGCACATTTCATAGTGGTTTGGAACCAGGCTGTTCCTGAGGGTGCAAGGCACTGAGTTACACATTGTCTGCTTCCCAGGCTGTAATGCTTCCAATTGGCACGGGGCCATGCAGGTGCTAAAAACCAAATTTATTTCCTCCATCTGAGCACTCCTGACTCAGCATTCCTTCAGTCAGCACTTTGCAGCAGGTGTGAGATAACAGGAAAAGGCAATGCAGAGAGGAGAGCCCGTTGTCCTGGCCAGGTACCTCCCCATCAGGTACAGCCACAGAGATGCTGGCAGTGCACTCTCAGCACATGTGGGCCAGGGCGTGGCTTTGGCAAAAGCCTTTGTGGGTCATGGCACTGGTGTCCTTATGTCCCCTCACCCACTCCCAGCTGTATCCCTGGCTCTGCTAAAGGATGTGAGTACCTTGGAAGGTGCTGGGTTTGGGATGCTCCCAAAGAAAATTAAGGCTTTATGCCAGGAGGCATCAGGTCCGTGTGTTCTGAGCTTAAATGCTTCCTCTCAGAAAAATCTGTGGGACTGTTTTCTTTACCTAAGGCATGGCTTTGTTGTCATTGATTAGATGGTGGCCAGGCTTTGCCACAATGGCAGCTGAATTTTGGGAGGAGTGTCCTGGGCTTGCATGAAGTATGGTGAACAGTGCTCAAGAGAGAGAGGTCAGACTGAACCAGAGGTACTGAGAGAGGCACTGGGGTTTTGGAGCCAGCCTCTGTGTTGATGCTGTGTGTGAGTTTATGTGCTCCTCCCCCTTGGAATTATGCTTTGGTTTCCAGGAGAGGCTTGACTTGACACATGAACTTTGTCACTTGTGTCAGTTGTAGGAGCTCCCAGGAGATCAGGGCACAGCGTGGAGGCACAGAAGGCTCCTCTGTCCTGGAGAATGGCCAGTGTAGGATACAACAAGCAGGGGCTGATGGCAAAGAGGGGGGTGTGGGCACCTGGAGTGCTGGAAAAGCCATGGCTACAAACAAGGAGGAAGGAAAGCCTGCCTTGGAATAAAGTACAAACTGAGTCAGACCCTTTTTCATTTGATCACCTAGAAGTCCTGGAAAAAGCAATGGAGCAGGGAAAGCAATCAAAACTGAATGCACTGCATCTTGGCAGGGATGTTCAGACATAAGGAATGTGCAATCCTTGCAGTCAGGGGAAGGAGCCCCAGCCCAGGGCCAGGAGATGCCTATCGGGCTGGACATTGCTTGTGCCACGTACACCTGCTGGGGGGTCAGATTGCTGCCAGTGTTATAAACCCCTATCACTCTCCAGGTGCAAATAAGCCTTATCTCCTAAAGTGAATCCTGTTAACCAGGAGTGGACTTTGCTGCCTGCGTTGTGCCCTTTAAACCTCAATTCGAGCTTTTCTCCCTCTGGTGAGTTGGGGGAGGGTTGAGGGAAAGAAAAACAAAGTGGTTTCTTCCAGTGTGAGCTGCTCTGAGCTGTGAGTGTCCTGCCAGCCCCATGGGTGCTGTTGCAGGAGCAGCTCCATGTTTGCTTTGGTGCAATGGTGGAGGTCCAGGGGCTTTGCCAGCTCCAGCCAAACCAGTTGGGATGTTTTATGCCCAAGTTAGGAGCAAGAAGCTGCCTTCACTCTGCAGTTCCTTTGGCTGGCTCAGGAGAGTTTGTCAGAGGCACTTGCACATCAAACTCTCCTTGCAGTGCTAAATCAAGTGGACTTGCAGGTAACAATGCTGGGCTGCAGCTGCCCCTGCCTCCAGTCCTGCAAGCACAAACATTGCAAAGGACCTTTGTGGTCCTTTGTTTAATTAATGTCTGTCTTTGTGTTCCCAGGAAGACTTCTGTAGCAGGAACAGTAATTTATGAGGTCTTGGTATGGGCAGTGACTCTGTTTTGCATAGGATTCATGCAGTTCCCAGTAAGGATCCTTTGCTCCCTGGGACAGTTTGGATCACCAGCCTGTCTTTCCTGTGAGGTTGCTTCTTTTCACTATTTCAAGGAATGTCATTCACTATCCCTGGTTTCTCCAAGCCCTGTCCCACCTGGCCTTGAACACTTCCTGGGATGGGGCAGCCACAGCCTCTCTGGGCAACCTGTCCCAGATATCCTGGCTTCTTTAGGTGTAGCTATAACTTGCAGGTGTGAAGATGGAAGTGGGACAACCTGGACCTCTTGTACCAGCCTGGCTCCTCAAACAGCTCCACGAGCTGTGACAAACACCAGTTCAGCAGCAGAGGAATGTGCTGCCCCTGCCTTGCCAGTAGAGAGCTCGTGGGTAAACTGGAGGCTTGGCTGCTCCTTCAGAGCTTTGCAAAGCTGCTCTTCCTGCATCTCCCTCGGCGGTCAGATCAGCAGAGGGCACTGCATGTCCATGCTTGATCCACCTGGGAAAGGAAGGAAGGTCTTTTCCACAGCTCCAGCTTCAGGCATGGACCAGCAGGATTTGCTGATTGACACCAAACCTCTCCCCCAGCTCCCTGCCAAAGAGCTACGGGCTGCAGGACTGCCTCCCTGATGGAAAGATCGGGCCTGATGAAGGAAATCGGGAGGCATTCAGTGAAAGGACAGGAAAATTTAGATCAAACGGCAGGAAATCCACCCCCGGGCAGCAAAGAAGTGCTGTGCTGTGGAAAGCTCTGCTCTGGCAGGAGGTGATCCAAGACAAACAGGGAGCTGCCTTCTGGGATGGACTGGCTGGCGGGCAGGATGGGCGAGAGCCGGGGATCTGGGCAGAGCCATAAAAGCAGTTTGGCTTTGTGCTCTGCTGCGGTCACTGCAGGCGGTCAGGGAGGAGCTCCCAGCCTGCCCAGTCTGCAGGATGGTACCCCCCACCCCTGCAGGAGCAGAAGGAGCCTTTCCCACCATGGCCTGAGGTGGATATTTATATTTATAACTTATATATGTGGGTATTTACAGGGTATTTACCAGCCCAAAGTGGTATCAGCATGGTTCCAGCTGGGTTTGGTGCAGATGGTGCCCTTCTTGGTGAGGTGTGGGCTGTTTGGAGGCTTTGGGCTCTTCCAACAAGAGTATTTGTGTGCAATCAGAGGTAAATGTCCCAAAGTGGATGTTCCCATGGTGCCTGTGGAAGTAGCTGCTTGCTGGAGTGAACAGGAAGCCAGGTGCTACCTCTTGCATTGCTGCAGCACTGCAGGTTTTGATGCAGTAGTGACTTCTCCTTGGTGGAGGTCCCTGACTGCAGAGTCAGCGGGGAAGATCAAAGACTCATGGATTTTCTTGGATGGAATGTTCTGCTGCCTTTTGTGGGGCAGGAAGGCAGAGTGATGGAATTCTGGAATGTTTCCCCTTGAGTTTCTTCCCTGGTTGAAATCAGGGCTTGTCTGAGAGCTCTCGTATGATGAGTTGGCAGTACTTGGGTGACCACCCCATAACTCCCACCCGTCTGGCTGGTTCCTGCAGGGCTGAACCTCTGCACGAGAGCAGGCATGCACATCTCCACGAGGTAGCTGTGGGTTGAGCCAGCCCAGGGCTGCTCTCAAATGTAAACTGATATATTTCCAGCCAGTAGGAAGTGATCACTGCCTGGGAACCTGCCTTGGGGGTGCATTTGTTGACTGAAACCTTTATCAAGAGAGTGAAGGTGGTTTCCAGACTTATTGATGTCCTCGAGATAGCTTTCGTGGAGGCTTTCCAAGACACTGCAGTCTCAGCTATTGCCCTTTGACAGCAGCAAAGATAAAGATATATGAACCTCCTGTTCAAAGAATCTTCCTCCTCCTCCTGCAGTTCCTGAGATCAGGCTGCTCCGGGGCTCTGTCCCTGGAACAACCAGCTGGGGAATCACATACAGCCCTAATCATTCATGAAAGTCCTCTCTGCCTTGTTTCTCCTCAACCTCTTGGAGCAGAGGCTTGTGTGGAGGTGTCTGAGCTCTGCTCAAGTGTGAGAAATCCTCGAGGTGGAGGTAACTGATCCCCTCTGACTCTCCAAGCAGAGGGGTGGCTCTCATCCTGTTGAGGCTGCCTAAACAAGTCGGTGTTGCTCAGAAGAGATGAGAAAGCTGAGTTGAAACCACATTTCCTGGCACAAGAATGCCTGAAACAGAAGTGTGTTCATTTAGGACTGTAAAGGAGGTGGGAAATGCTGCCAGCCTATCTACGAATGTCCTGGTGAACCTCCTGGAGGCCATAGCCTCATATCACTGGGACAGAGTGTTAGACCCAAAAGGGAGAGAGGTCTGGAAGGGGGACCAGCTGGGGAGCTTGAGGTTACACAGACCTGCCATGAGAAGGGGCTGTGGCAGTGCCAGTCAGTAAAGATGGAAGGGGAAGTGAGCTCCAATGAGCTCTGTACCACCTCCATTCTGCAGATGGAATCACAGAATCATTTAAGCTGGAAAAGACCTTTAAGGTCATCAGCCATGTCCCCAGGTACCTTGTCTACACTCCTTTAAATAGCCCCAGTGATGGTGGCTCCATCACTTCCCTGAGCAGCCTGTTTTAATCCCTGACAACCCTTTTCATGAAGAAACTTTTCCTAATATCCAGCCTAAACCTGGTGTGACTTGAGGCCCATTCCTCTTGTTCTATTGTTGTTGCCTGGAAAAAGAGACCAACCCCCACCTGGCTACATCCTCTGATCAGGGAATTTAGACAGTGATAAATCCTCTCTGAGCCTCTTTCTCCAAGCCAAGCCCTCCCAGCTTCCCCAGCTGCTCCTGGTGCTCCAGACCCTTCCCCTCCTCTGTTCCCTTCTCTGGACACGCTCCAGCCCCTCGATGTCCTTCTTGCAGTGAGGGGCCCAGAACTGGACACAGGATCTGAGGTGTGGCCTCCCCAGTGCCCAGCACAGGGGGATGGTCACTGCCCTGGGCCTGCTGGTCACACCATGGCTGGTACAGTCCAGGCTGGTACAGTCCAGGTGCCCTTGGCCTTCTTGCCCACCTGGGCTCATGTTCAGCTGCTGTTGACCAGCACACCTTATGGTCCCCTTAAGTGACTGCTTTGCAGATCCTCCCTCTCAACACTTAGGAATCTTCTACAGATTTCCAGCACAGACTATCCATGGCCGGCTTTTTCCTCATTTGTTCCTGAGCCAGAGGATAGTGCTGGCACAAACAGCTCCTCTCCCTGCCTCTGCTCTTCGATGTTGATTTGAAATAGTCTCTCTTTGGCCTTGGGTTTCAGAGGGATGCTTTTCAAAACCAGAAATAAATGGGCTTGAAATTTTTCCCATAATTTTGCAAGATCTCAAGTCTCTGATAGCCAGCTTAGAAGAAGGATAACAAGGAAATCAGCATTCAGGTTGGAACCACTATTGTTAAATAGACACCACCGTAAAGTCAGTTTGTTTACAATTGTTTCTTCTTTTTTACAATTACTTCTTGTTTACAATTGAACTCATGAATTTTTAGATATTAATGTATGAGAGATTGAGTAAACAACCACTGTGCCTCTGAGGAATGAGTCCCAGGCTGTCCTGAGCTGGAATACTTTGTACTTTTCTGATTGCCTTCCAAGAATTTCAAATTATTTGGTAAGAGAAAAACAACCTGGCTTCACGAGATGTTTGTGAGGTTTTCTGGATGGACTTAGTTCTTCTGCTCTGTGATGGGGCTGGTTTGGGGCAGAGCTCTGGGGCTGGGCACCGTGGGACGCTGAACACCTGCGTGTTCAGGGACAGGTGGGAACTTCATGTGAAGGACAAACCAGCGGGGTCAGGAGGGTCAGCCTGGGTGTGTTAAAACCCTGATGCACTGCACAGGTCTGCAACTGGTGTGCAGTCAGCATTCCCAGTTTGTTTGGCGTGGAAGCATCGTGGACACTGGCACAGAGAAGTGAAGGGACAAGTGGGAAGTCACACAGCAGTTCAGGGCAAGAGCCAGCAAGAAAAGGACTCTGCTTGCCTAATTCATGAACCTTTCAGGAGCAGCTCGATGCTCTTGGGTGTGGGTCCATGGGAACACCTCCAGTGACAAAGTAACAAAGGGATGTGTGGCCAGACCGTGTCCCCTATGCCATGGAGAGACCATGCCATGCTCTCCAAGGAAGCTATGGCCCATGTTATGTACTCCTGGATTCTCCAGGCTTACCCACAGTGTTTCTGTGCCAAAGTGGCCCTGACAACTGCAAATTGTCCCTGTGGGCCTGCCCAGACAATCCTGCCTTGGGCATCCTGGCCAGCATTTGGTAAAGCAGGCAGGATGGGTCCCTCTCTACCTGGCTTCTTCTTGGCTTTGGTTCCCAAGCCGGCAGCCTGAAGCTGTGGAAAGTCATGAATTCGGGTTACCAAACCATCTGCTGGCTGCATTTTAAGAAGCAATTAAAGCAAAATTGTTTCCAGCCCTTCTGTTTGCAAGATGTAGTCTAAAGAGAGAGAGCCAAGCCAGGATTTGCCCGATCCTGCCACTGCTCCAAGTATGAGTTAATTTGATTTAATTCCTCTGCTGTGCGTGCTGGAAAGTGAGGAGTTCCCTGCTGAGGGCCCAAGGAGCATCCAGGTAAAGAGGGCTGTGTGCTGCTCAGTTTAAATGATGGGGAAACCCAGGAAAATGGCATTTTGAATCTTTTAAAATTGCTTTTAATTATAAATTATTACACAGAGTTTTAAAATGTAGGAAGTAGGAATACTTTCACATGGTAGAGGATGATAGAATATTGCTGGAGATGGACAGATGGCAGGTCTAGGCAGAGTTGGAGCATCTGAGGAGTTGTTCCTGGGCTACCTCACAGGGCTGGGGAGACTGGTGTGGGGACAAGCGGTCCCTGAGAGCCACTTCTGCTCACACAGTGACTCCCAGGGACCTCTCAAAGCACAAAACTCTTCTTTTTTCCTTCTCTCATGGTGAAGGGCACACAGGGTGTGGGGGGGAAGGAGGTAGGGATGAAAAGAGAAGGTAGGGTGACATCATTCTTCTTTGTCCTCCTTTGGCAGCTGTCACCCTGCCAAATCAGAGGATGACCTTGTGCTAGAGGGGAAGGTGAAGCCATGTCTGGTGGTGAAGGGCACAGACGTAGAGGATTTAATATTCTTTGTGTTTTTATGTCTGCAGGGTTTTCATTCCTGTTCCGCTGAGAGGTCATGTCCAGGAGAGCTGGGGAAATGAATCCTCATAACCCACGCAGGACACGGCTCTGGGGACACCTGGGGACTGCCTGATAGCCAGAGATGACAGGATCAGAATGCTCTGGTGCTTCAGGCTGTGCTTGGTGGAAAGGTCACCCAGCTCAGCCACTGGTGACAAACCTGTGGTGCTCTGGGAGCAAAGGAGAGAGGGAGCAGATTTGGGACAAAGCACCACCTTTTTCCAGCAGGAGAAGGTGACATGCCTCAATCCTGAGTCTTGGAGAGGGTGAGATGAGATGAATCTAAGAATTCCAGAATGGTTTGGGTTGGTAGGGACAGTAAAGATCATTTAGTTCCAACACCCTGCCATGGGCAGGGACACTCTCCACTAGACCAGGCTGCCAGAGCCACATCCAACCTGGCCTTGGACAATTCCAGGGATGGGGCAGCCACAGCTTCCCTGGGAAACCTGTGCCAGGGCCTCACCACCCTCACAAGGAATAATTTCTTCCTAATATCCCATCTAACCCTGCTGTTTTTCAGTTTGTCCTGTCACTATGGTTCTTGATGACAAGTCCCTCCTCGGCTTCCCTGTAGGTCCCTTCAGATACTGGAAGTTGCTGGGAGGTCTCCATTCCACCTTCTCATCTCCAGGCTGAACAGCCCCAACTGTCTCAGCCTGTCTCCAGAGGGGAGATGCTCTCATCAGCTTTGTGGGCCTCCTCACCAAAGTTCCATGTCGTTCTTATGCTGGGGACACCAGAATTGTTGAGATAAGATGAAGTGATGGTGCTGCCTTGAGTCTGGGGAGTGCAGGATGCTGTGAGGAGAGCCCGGCCTGGCTGTCCCCCGTCACTGTGCCAACAGCCAGCTGAATGTACCACGGCTGTGCATCGAGGGGGCAAAACCCCCAAGAGCCTGGCCAGGAGGTGTTCCCTGATGAGCAGAGGGCTTAGCACAGCTGCAGGGCTTTGCTGGGGTGCCTGCTTGGTTTACAAGGAAAAAGCCCCAAGCGCAGCCCCGGGACAAGCTTATGTAAGAGCTGGCAGCGGGGCCGGCGGTGCGGAAACCCAGCAGGGCGCAGCCGCCTTTGATTCTCTCCTGTTTGCTCAGCAGCTTTCATGCGGCGGGGGAGCAGGGCGAGGACGCGAGATTCCTGCACACTGAACTCCTCTGTTTCTCTCGGCAGGATAAACAGGACATAAAACAAAGCCCCGAGCCAGCTCTCGCCTCGGAGGCAGTGTGCTGCCAAACCCCCCACGGGACAGCCAGTTCCCCTGGGGAGCAGCCACTCCATCCGGGGTGCCACAGGGATGCAGGAGGCGCCGGGGGGATCCTGGGTGCTGCTGCAGCCGTTTTGGTGGCTGGGTGAGGTTTGTCCTGTGGCATTGATGAGCAGGGAAATGGGGCAAAATTCCCCAGCAGGACTCAGGTTATGAGTCCTATGAACTTGGAGAGCCCAGGATGGGTTCTCCAAAGTGACACCAGGCTGGACACTGTGTGGCCACTGTTTGGGCTGGGTGTCACCTG
Source organism: Notiomystis cincta (assembly GCA_013398075.1). Classification (NCBI taxonomy): domain Eukaryota; kingdom Metazoa; phylum Chordata; class Aves; order Passeriformes; family Notiomystidae; genus Notiomystis; species Notiomystis cincta. Next base: position 20,630 of record VZRX01007404.1, on the reverse strand, counting down.
TGCAGGTGCCCCACAAGATGCAGTCCCAGGCAGCAGGACCGAGCCCTGTCTGACCCACCATGGGGTGCAGCAGGGTGAGGAAGAGGCCAAAATCTGCTCCTCTCTGCAATAGGCTCTGTCTGGGGGTTTCCAGTGCTCCCTTTAAGTTGGGCTAATTGTTTTATCATTTCCCTTGAGGAATAGTTTCCAGGCTCTCTTGCCCCCATACTGATCCCTGCCAATGACAGAGGGCAGCAGGGCTGACCTCTGCCCTTTCCCAACATGGGATTAGCTAAGCTGGCTCCTCAGAGACACAGCCCAAACCCAAGCCAGCTCCCCTAAATCTCCAGAGAGCCACGATTTCACCACACTGTCCTGCTGTGGGACAAGGTGAGAAGGCAGGGGGCACATGCTCGCTGGCAGGGTTTGAAACCTTTCCAATGGTTTCAAGTGGGATTTACTTGGGAACAAAGTGTCCTGGAGCCACCCTGAAGTCACTTGGCTGGGGGAAAGCATTGGCCTAGTGTGAGGATGCAGCAAAACTGCTCAGAAACAGGATTGCTGCTGAAGGAACATGAAGGGAGGATGGCTTGGTGCTGTACCCCTGTTCTGCCAGCCATGGTGGGCAGCGATGTCCCCTCTCTCTCAGGGCACTGCTGGTGAATTATCCTGAGCCTGCCCCAGCTCTGCCACAAGCCTTGTGCTGCTGCATGCACTGGTGTTGCCAGCTTCTGCTCCCAAAAGGAAGAGCTGTGGCAAGGGAAAAACCATTTGGGCCAAAAGCTGCTTTCCTGGCTGGGATGTGGGGGCTCTGAAGCACACACACATAAACCCATGGAAATGAAGAGGTAGGAAAGGAGGTGCTGCCTTGAGGAGCAGCATCCCTGGGTACCTGCTCCTGAAGTGCCTGAGCTCTGCTTCTCCAAAATCCTTGGGATCTTGGTGGCAGGGAGGATGCAAATCCTGGGACCACTTTTCCAAACCTCTTGGCCTGGGGTTTTGTGAGAGCCAGCTTTCTCATAGGATTCCCACTCTGGGCTTGATGGGTTGGAAATACTGCAAGAGCAGCCCTTTTTCTGTTTTGGTTTGTTTTTTTGTTTTTTTTTTTCTCTGATGTTTGTGTCTTTCCACTTCTGTCTCTGGCCAAGGCAAGCAGTGCCAAGGCACAAGGGCCAGGCACACCCAGAGGGAGGAATGGGGAAGCAAAGCACCCTCGACCCACAGGACAGCGGGGACAGAACACAAACCTGGTGGTGGGAGCAAGGAGGAGGAGGAGGAGGGTTTGCTTTCCAGCTCTGACTGAGGGATGGCTCTCCTCACAGGGATTCATGCAATCATCAAATGGTTTGGATTAGAAAGGACCTTGAAGATCTTCTAGTCCACCCCCTGCCATGGGCAGGGACATCTTCCACTTAGACCAGGTTATTCCAAGCCCCATCCAGCCTGGCCTTTAACACTTCCAGGGATGGGGCAGCCACAACTTCTTTGGGCAACCTGTGTCAGTGCTTCACCACTCTGAATAAAGGATTTCTTCCTAACATCCAGTCTAAAACCATTGCCCCTTGTCCTATTACACAATGTCCTTGTCAAAAATCCCTCCTCAACCTTTGTGGAAGCTCCTTTTCCATGCTGGAAGTTTCCTGGACTCAAAGCCAGTATCATGGCTCCAGTTCAGCCCCTTATCTCCTGCTCCTTCACTGATGCTGTGTCACCTTGGGAGAGGTGAGGGGGGTCTGCACAGGGGGTTTACACCGGGTTCCCACCCCTTCCCAGCCCCATGGATGGCTCTCCCTGCCCCTGCTTTGAGCAGGAATATGGGCTCCAGCTGCACAAGTGGAAAAGGCTCCAGCTCCCAAAAAGCAGTGCAGGATCAAAGCTTTCGAAACACTCAGGGCATTTGGCCCAGGAGGTTTTGTTCTGACTATTTATAGCAGTTGGGGCCAAGTGAGTTCAGAGTTGGAGGAAAACTTTTCCAAAGCTGGGGGCCATTTGGATGAGGGAGGGGGAAAGGGAGTTCAGCCAGGCCCGTTTCCAGCAAATGTTGACTCCTTCCCTTAGGTATGTGTTGCTATCCATGACACACTAACAACAGCTCTGCACACAAGTGCCTGGCTGGCCCTGTAAAGATCGAAACAAAAATGTGAATTGGCTGGGAAGGAGAACATGGAAAAGAGAAAGTTTCCAAACAGCAAAGCTGTAGCATTTGAAAGCAGAAAGTTTCCTCAGCAGCTTGTTTTCATCCTCCAGTCAACATCCTTCAATTACAAATACACCGGGATTGTTTTCCAGGGGAAAGCTGGTGATGATTTCAGGGCAGAAAGATCAAATTATGGTTTCCTGAAGCTCTGCTTGGAAATGGAGAGAAGGGGCCTTTTTATTTTCAAAGATGAATTTTCTTGTGCTGTTGCTAAAAGAGCATTTCATTTTCCTGTCCTACCCAGCAAAGCCAGGCTTAAACTGTGAGCAAGCAAACCAGCACAACATCCTTTAAATCCTGTCACCCAGACCATGAAGGCAGAGCTGGGGTGTTCCTGTCTGCCAAGTGAATTGTGCTGCTGCTACTGTTTAGTCATGAGGAGCACGAGCAGGGTGCTTTAGATACACACCACAGCTTTTTGCATGCCTAGTTCTGCCCTCTTGACTCAAGGCACTCAGTATAGGTTATAAAAATATCCCTCTAATTACCAGTAGCTTCCCGGCCACTCTCAGCATCTCCCTTTCTCCTAGGAGAAGGGTGCAATTAGGTTGGCAGGTAATTATAATCAGCCTAATGAGTGGATGGCCCGAGGGAGGTGGGTTTGGCAGCTGGGTGGTGTCTGGCCCAGGTGGGCTGTTACTGGGAGGGATGTTATGCTCTTTCCTGGTATGGGATTTCTCCGTGCTGTAAGAGCTGGGTGCTGCAGCAGCAAATAGCCCAAGCCTTGGGTCGTTTTTGGAGAGAAATTCCACAGCTAGAAGATTTCCTTTCCTACCATCAGAGAATGGTTTTGGGCCTTAGAGATCATCTAGTCCAACCCACTTGCCATGGGCAGGGACACCTCCCACTAGACCAGATTCCTCAATGCCCCATCCAACCTGGCTTTGACATCTCCGACAGCCCCATCAAATCCCATCCTCTGCTGCAGAGGATTCCTGTCCTTGCTGTGGATGGTCAGACTGCACGGAAGGAGCCAAATTGTTCTCCTTCAAGGAAGGCTGGAAGATCCCCAATGGATTTTGAAGTATGAAATGACCTCTGTGTGGTTGGAGAGCTGGATGAAGGTGGGTCTGGGCTGGCTGCATATCTGGTGGCCATGGCTGGAGTTGCAGGAGGAACTGTCAGACAAAAGGGAAGGTTTCCCCTGAACCTACTCCATGTCAGCTTCAGGACGTGGCTTATTTCATATTTCTGTGAATTACCCAAAAAAAGCAGAAGAGCAATGTTGAGTTGTGTGAATGAGGCAGAGCTGAGGGAGTATCAACAGCACTGGAAGTATTGGGTGTTACAAAAAGAGAATTGGGTGGCCTGGAATACAGGAGCAACAAGAATGATATGAAGAGCAGTGCTATAAAACACAACATCTTTGAGCTTGAGGAGCACCAACACATGATAAGATAGGACTGTGCATTGTATGGAGGTACCAGAGAAGGTCTTCTGGCTGTCTGTGGATCTCACAGTGCCTGTGAGCCACTGCCTCAATGCTGTCATGAAAAAGGTAGATGCATCCTTAGATGACTCGGGTGACAAGGCCTCTCTGTTGACCTTAAAACCCTCAGGGCAAGAGCCTCCAAGACCTCCACTGGAACAGCAGATCATCCTTCCTGATCATCCTTCCCTAGGAAATGTAAAGAGTGGAGTGAGTACAAAGGAAATCAACTGTCCTGGTTGTGCCGTGGGTAAATTTGTTGTGAGGCTAAGCTATGTCTTGCTTTCATTTTGTTTTTTTTCAACATGGCAAAGATGTGCTCTGAGCCCAGTTTCCACCCCTACCCAGCAGAAGAAAGTGTTCTTCTCATTTTTTTGCCTCCTAATGATGATGATGATGACCATTCACCTCGTTTTGTACGTGTCCTTACCATGAAAGACCCTTCTTGTGCTCGGCACTAATGTTCCCAACTCTTGACTTGGAAGGGCTAAACTGGCCAGCTGGACAGTCACTGGTTCACTGAGAGGCTGTCTGCTCTGCAATTAACAGACTAAATGCCCACCATTGTGGTCAGAAAGAAGTTTTAATTAAAATCCCTCGGCATTGGCTTTGGCCAGCCCATGGAGTGAATGGGAAGAGGGCGGAAGGGCCAGGTCAGTGGCTTGGGTCACCCCAGGAGAGCACCCACTGAGCTGAGACTGAGCACGGGGAAGGCCCTGGTTTATAATTGTGTGGGATTTTTATTTTTTTTTCCCTTGAGTGACCTGCCCAATGGACAATTCCAAGCTGATAGGAACACAGATACTGCCAACCCAAAGTTGGGATAGGTCCACAGGTTGTTTGGGCCCTAATGAGGAACCATGAATAGAAGCTCACATCCACAAGGGAAAAACACCTCACTTCCTTCTCTAATGAGCGTGGCTCTCCAAATCTTTTGTCTTGGGCTTTGCTTGGCTTTCAGAGGTGCCAAGGGCTGCATCTTCCAAGCTGTTGCCTCCTACCCCATCTTCTCTCTGATGGCCACCGGGAGACCTGCAGCATGTTTGTGGTGGTGGTGTGGGTTAAGCAAAGTCCTTGGAGGGTGACACCCCCTTGGGTGGGCCCTGGTTGGTGTCTCCTGGCTGGAAGTTGCCCTCCTTGTGCTCACCAGGGCCATGCTGAGCTCTGGACAAACCACAAGTTGTTGGTGTGTGCACCCCGAAAGTGTAACCATGGGTGTTCCTCTAACGAGTGTCAGCTCCTCCTCATGACAAAGTGCATCAATTAATGCAAACATCACACAGGAAGTGCAAGGGAACTGGAACCAGGATGGCTTTCCTGGTTGTCTGCATGGAACAAGTCCTGCTTGCTTTCATGGCCCTGCTTATATTCCTTCTGCTCAGGATGGGGTGATGAACTTTCTGGTTTGCACACTAATGAGCAGGCAAAATTAAGAAATATAAAACACCTAATGGCTGTTAGCCCCATAACTTGTCACCTGAAGTCCAGCATGAGGGTCCTATCAACCTATGTTTTCCCTTGACAACGCACCAGAGCCCTGAAAATGCTCTGCAAAATGTTACTCCAAAACCCCTTTTGATTTTTTATTTTTTTCTAAGCTTGCTAAGGTAATTTGGGGGGTTTTCCTCCCACCCCATCCTCTCTATCTTGGAGTCCTGCACATTTCCTTCAGACTTTTTCCAGGGGTACCCCAGACCTTCATGCAGGATGATGGAGGGAACATCTGGCACAGCCTTCTGGGAATGGGGTTTAATTTTCTCTTGGGCTCTGGCCTAAAGAAATCAATTTGCTTTCACAGGTTTTAAGGAAAGAGGGAAAATAAAAAATGGTTTTCTGCTGCCACTGAAGTTTCTGGCTCCTCTTTAAGGTTTAATATTGTGCTGTGAAGCTGTGTGGGAGCACTGAGCAGCTTTGGAATTTCTCACCCCGTGCTGATGGTGGATGAGACCTTATCCAGGTGACTCCAGGCTACACCTGCACGTGGCCAGGATGGAGGTAGGTGCCCAGGGTGCCCCTGCCCAGCACCCATCCTGTGGGCAGGAAGGGAGAAGGGGTAGTTTGGGTGTCAGGGGATGGAAAATGAGGAGATCCCCAATGGTAAAGCACAGTGGTGCTGCTCAGAGAGGCTTCAGGACTGGGTGAAACATCCTGCTGGGATCAGTTTAGCCCCGTGCTGGACCAGCCACCTGGGATGAAATTAGCATTTGGGGGCAAGTGGCAGGGATTTTTTTTTTTTTTACTGTCCCCGTAGAAAAACGCCATTTTTACTGCCCAAGTGTAGCAGACAAAGAGGTTGGCTGTGTTTTCCCCTTTCCTTTCAATACCCTTTCTGCACGGTAACACTTTCTACTTCCAGACCTTGTTCTTTCTCCTTTTTTTAACTTCTTTTGCCCCTCCTATTTCCTCTCCCTTTCCCCCCCCCCCCAATACCCCCTGTGGGGCACCGCCCT
>VZRX01007404.1:0-14542 GCA_013398075.1 Notiomystis cincta | reverse complement strand
CCCGTACTGGCAGGGTGCCGGGGAGGTGCCAAGGCGATGCCAGCGCTTCCTGCCCCCTCCCTGGCAGCACAATGGGGATATTCAGGCGGGCACCGCGTAGCCCAGCACCAACCCAGAGCCCCCCCCTCGCCATCGCTGTCCCCCCTATCGCTGTCGCCCAAATAGCAGCATGAGACAGAGAGCAGCTGACGCCGTGTCCCAGCGCGCCGGCGGAGGCGAACTGGAATCCAGCATCACAAAACAAGCCCTGTGCGCGCTCCCCTCTCAACGCAGGCGCGTGTGCCCGCGGCCCCCTCCCTCCATCCCCCCAAAATCTCCAAGTCTGCCCAGTAACACCAAACTGGGCTCCCTTTCCCAACCTCTCCCCGGCCAATCCGAGCGCTGCCAACCAGCCAGGGCCTCCGCCGCGGAGAAGCGAGAGGCAGGAGCTGCTGGAGCCGCAGGAACGGAGTGTTTCCCTTCTCCCCTTCTTCCTCCAGAGCCCGTTGTTTTTCACGTCAGGGTCGGAGGGGAGGCGTGGGTTGGAGCTTGGAGGCAGCTCCCGTCCTTTCCCAGCAAAGCAGAATACCCTCCAAAACATAGGATGAGATTTCATCGCTGCTCAAGGGAGCCTTGTTCTTAATCACGGGCAGATCAGCGGTATTTTAGGAGTGGGATGGAGGAGAAAGGACGGGGGATGCAGCAGAAGAAAAGCAGGGCTTCGTCCTCCCTAGCTCCAACTAGATATTTTCAGGCTTTCCTGCTGGCTCCGAGGGATTTGTTTTCCCCCCCTCCTTTTCGCTTTGCTGTTTTTCCTCGTCTCTGCCGGTGCTTGCAGCAGCTGCTGTGTTTGCAGAGCAGGGCTTGGAGCACGGGCTGGAGCAGGACTGGTGTGATTCCTGTGCTCCTGGGGCACTGGAGGTGAGGGATAGGGATTGTCTGCTGCCCTCCAAAACTCCTCGGGAAGCTGCAGGGATGAAAACACTGGATATGCTGGATTTTAGGGGATGCCTTGCCAGTCCCTGTGCCTCCTCCCCTGCAGCAGGGCTTTTTTGCAGGTCCCTTGGGCTTAGCAGCCATGAGACGTGAGTTGATGGTGTCTGGGAGCAAAATAATAAACCACATTTTGATCTTTCCTGGACTGTTCCTGGGGCACCACCTCAGGATGGGCTTGCCACACCTAGAGCATCGAGGTGTCAGGGATATCCAGTGCCCATCCCTGACATAAAGGATGGGTGTTTGGACCCAAGACTGGTGGTGCAGGCAGGATAATGTGTCCCATGTTTCCTGCTGAGTGCAGAGTTGTGGTGAAATGCAGCAGCACCCAGTGTGTGGTGGAGGCCAGATCGTAGCTGCTCTTCTGTGGAGATGTAGGAGCTCTGCCACGTCCATGGCACTGATGCCAGTGAAAAGGCTGCCCAGGGAAATGCAGGAGTCATCATCCCTGGGGGTATTTAAAAAATATGTAGACATGGCACTGGACTCAACCTTAGAGGTCTTTTCCTACCTAAAGGATTCTATGATTCTCTGCTCTTCTGATTTGCATCCTGCTGAAGCCTCAGCCCAGGAAGTTGTGTCATGGCTTAAAGCAAAGAAATCCATATGGGATCTCAGTAAGCTGAGGATTTGAAGGAAGTGGCCTTGTTGCAAAGGGTGGAAAGCAGGAGGCCAGGTCACCATGCAGCTTATGACTTGCAGGGAAATTTCTGCCAGCAGTGGTGCCAGCCAGAGGGGATTGTCCTGACATCCCAACACTTTGCAGCCACCTCTAGAGCAGTGCCACACTCTCCAGGTTTTTTGGGATATTGTGAAGGGAAGACAGGACAATCATCTGCTTGGCTCTGGGGATCCTAAAAAGGACTGGGGAGAGAACATCTGCCTGCTGTAAACTGGTGCCCTGGAGAGGGGTCAGGCTGAGTTCTGCAGGCTCTGTGTGGGGAAAACCACAGGGACAGAGATGGTGTGGGGCTGCAGATGTCCTGAGAATGCTGGCTGAGCCGTGCCAGTGGTTGGGGGGTGGCTGGGATGGCTGGCAAGGGCAGCGTGTGCCTGTTCGTGCTGCTGCTGCTCCGCCCCAGGGAGAGGCTCAGTCCGGGGCTCCTTGCACAAGCTGTTTGTGTAGGGGGCAGAGCCGGGCCCGGGGGAGCTGCTGGAGCTGGGCAGGGACCACGCTGCAGCTGCCCGAGGGGAACTCCAGGAATTACAGCTCCCAGGAGTCAGGGCACTGCCAGGAGAGTGGGATTAGCTCAGCACCACGGGCTCTTCCCTGTGCTGGGATGGGACAGGCAGTGCTGGCAGGAGTTGTTATTTCTTAATAACAGAAGAGGTGTTATTTCTTAAAAAGGCATCAGGGAGTGTTTTTCCTGTGTCCTGCTTCCCTCATCTGTTTCTCAGCATCTGTCCTTCTTATCAGGACAGAGTATCTGGCCCAAAAAGCACAAATCTTGTGTAAATAATCAGCACCACCATCGCTTCCTGGCTCTGCACACAGCCGGCGGAGGAGGCCTGGAAGATGGAAACCCCCAGGGTTCATACAGCCCTCCTGAATGACACCCTTGGACATGGGGCCCACAAGGTGACACAGGAGCAGCCAAAGCCCTGCCAGTGAGGACAGGCTGGTAAGTTGAGCTGGGAGGAGGGCTGGTGTCAGCCAGGTGAAGAAGGACAGGTACGGTCACAGGTTGATTCAGCAAACACATTGCTCTGTTCACCCATGGGTGGTGCAGAGCCAGGGACATTCCTTCTCTGCCTCAGGTCCAGGTTGGGGATATAGATGGGTTTTGCAGTAGGATGAGGGTCCTCCTTGTGCAGGACAGCTCCATGTTCATGAGGCAACAAAGGTAGGGGCTGCCTGTGCTCCAGCTCACGATGGGAAAGGGCAAGCAGGGCGTTGGCAAGGGGGCATCCAGCTTTGCACCAGGGTTATGAGAGGGAGAACACCTTCAGGAGAGTGCTTGCTGAGGCAAGGCCTATGGCAATTCCCATCCCTGCCAGTGATCCAAGCTGCACCTACTGTAGGGCAGTGACCAGTGCAGAGCATCAGGGGCAACCTTCCCTTCACTTCTCAAATCTCAGAGGAGACTTTCCTGGAAGAACGACTAAATATTTTTGGAGCAAAGAGAATCTTCCCCTCCTCCCTCAGCGCTGAATTCTCTGGCATCACACCAAATAGCAAAGACAACATGAAATACACCCTCATTTCCTCGGCCTCTCTTCCCAGCCATCCCCCAGCAAAGAGAAGCAATGCAGCATCTGCGTTTCTAGCTGCAGCTTTCTTCCAGAGCCTGGTCTTTGTCACTTTTTTTGGTGCCAAAAGCTTTGAAATCTGTTCAAGCCATAAAACAAGGAGCGAGCAGCAGAAGCAGCACTGCCTGTTAAGCCCTGCCTGCTGCTGGTAGTGTCCCAAAGGGCCTCCAGTTTACTGCTCAGGTTTCTAAGGTGCATCACTAAGGCCACCACAATCCCATGGCATTGCTCAGCCTCCCTGTTCAGTGCACATGGGGAATGAAGCCACTCAAATCTCTTCCCTTCCAATGCAGGTAAAAAAGAAAGGCTGGAATAAGGATGTCAGCCCTGCCCCACTGGAAGCTGCTGGCCACAGTCATGATGCTGAGTCTAATTTATGGGCTAAGCAGATTTGGGAGAAGCTGATCAGCACAGAGTGATCCTGCTGGTGTATGCCAGACCATTTCCTTCAGGAATTGGAAGCAAGATGGGATCAGAAGTATGTGTGGTATCCACTGTGCCTTCATCACACCAGATTCTTATCTTCTTCCCTGTCCTCTTGCAAAGCAACTCAGAAGACAGAGAAGTGGCTCTCCCCATCTCCATCTTCCTGGCTTGCTGCAGGGACCTTCCCAGGACTTTGGTCCCAGCTCCTCCTTGGCTGATGCCGTGATGGATGGGGAACACAGGGATGAGCTCTCACCCATTTGCAGTGGACTGTGGAGGACACAGGGGGATGGACCCACCTTAAACACAGGAGTGTCTGGTTTGGGGGGGATGGGAAAAGCAGGGGATTTATTAAATCCTTTGGAAGGAGGATTTAGAGACTGCAGGACATGCCTGCAGAAGGAAATTATTCAGTGGTGGGCTGGTAATTTTCCCAGCTTCAGTATCTCTTGCTGCCCATTCCTTTGCACTTCACTGAGCCGCCCTCTCAGCCACCCCCCTGAGCTCAGAACCCTCTTGCAGGAGCTGTAAATCTCTGCCATCAGCCCCGGGATTCCCACGTCCTCCTGATTGCCACCTTCTGCCCTGGACACTCAGACAGGAACCAGCCTGGACAGGGCAGGAGGATTAAAGAGGGAAGTAAAATTAACAGGAGGGGGTCTTTTGGGAATGACATGCTGGACAGGACTCAGGTGAGGCTCTGTAATGGGCAGGAGAGGTCCCAGAGGTCAGATACCACATTTGGGTGTCAGAAAGGGAAGAGGTGTGAAGGTTGGCATGGGGATGTGCACACAGGCATATTTATTGCCTCTTCAGAGTTGCCTTACAGTTAAAATTTATGGTATATCTTGTCTTCCAGCAGCAGGATCCAGCTCTTGTTTCCAGGACTGCAAAGATGACTCTGGAAAATGGCATGCAGTGAGTTTCCCCCCAAGCCCTGGCACTGTGCTGCCTGGGGTGAGGTTTTCCTCTGCTCTGCCCTCTCCTCCCTTTTGTTCCCATCCCTCCTGCTTGTTTTCCATGTCCTGCAGAGCCAGCTGAGCAATGTGCTGTAGTATTTTCTTCCAAATGAAGCTTCCTACAGTAGTAAAAAGGGAAAATGTGGTTTGTGCTGCAAATGAGAAATGTCCATGGCCTCCTGCTCTATCCCATGTGCTCCTCTTCCCTGGAAGCGTGCCAGATCCACCTGTGCAGGTAGGTCTGGGAAAGCTCCTGAATCACTCTGGTCCCCATTCACTCCCAGTTGTGCCCATGGGCCTTGGGGAGATGGGGGAGCACTGTGCCCCAGTGACAACCTCCAGGTGAGTCTCCAGCTGCTGGAGAAGCAGGTGACACCCTCGTGATTCCTCACTGCCATCAGCTCCAAAAGTATCATCCTCAGCACAATCCATGCATGAAATGGATCGTTTGCTGATCCCTGCCCTCAGGCCATTACCTGTTCCTGTCTGGGGACAATGGCAGGGGTGGGCAGAAAGGGGCAGGAAGCTGAGTTATAAAGGGAGGAGGGAGCCATGGGCAGAACAGGCATCTCCTACACCCCAGATCAGGTCACTCCATGTCAGTATTACTGGGTTGTGGGGTGTTAGAGTCTGTCATTCCTTCTCAGATGTCTCCTCGCAGGCTCTTGAAGCCTTAGCACCAATTAATCCAGCCAGCAGGAATATTTAGAGGGAGAAAAGTGACAAAGAGGCAATCCTGGCTGGAAAGGAGCCTCTGCTGCATGTTCCTCTAGGCTGAAAACATCTTGTTCCTTGCAAAAAAAACAAACCAGGGGATTTGAAACATCTGTTTGCAACCCCTTTTTTGCCCTCCTGGTGTCACCTGGTCACTGCTTAGGCAGATGATACAGAGGAAAGAGTTTCCCAGTGTGAAACCCAAGGGATGTGTGGATCGTGCCAGGGAGGCACCAGCTGAGCATTTTGTGCAGCTCTCATGCAGCCAACAAACCTTTGACTGGTGACATGACAGGACATGGTGGCTTCAGAAAGAGATCAGTCTCCAAGGACCACCAGGCCTGCTCCTAACTGGTCTGGAGCAGCCTCTGAGCCCCAGCATGGGAGCTGACTCCATGCCCAAAAATCCCACAGCAAATTCCCCATGAACCTCTCTAGGAACTGGGCTGCTCCATGGCCAAATACCACCTTCACTACTGCAAAACTGCTCATCCCCAGGGTGTTTGCACGTCAGTGGAGAGCTGCCTGGCATTCCTCCTTGCCTGCTGAGTGCCCAGCACTGGGCAGAGACTCCTCCTGGGGTCCCTGTGACTCCCCATCCACGCTCAGCTAATTTGCTAGATTATAGTCCTTATATTTAACTGGATTAGATGACTGTTTCTGCAGTTACTGTTACTGTTTTGCACTGGCCATATTTATAGGGTGCTCTGGTCATATTTATAGGGCTGCAGAATCAAGTTACAGCTTTAAGGGCTGCAGCCCTATAGGTCACAGCAATCCTGGATAAAGTGGCGGAGCATCACCCATCAGTGCCAGCACTTCCAGGGTGGCTTCTGTGGTGGCACCACAAACAGAAACCCCACCTCCCCTGTGGAGTGTGCTGAAATCTTCTGCTTTGGGGCAACAGGCCCAGGGAGACAACCTGAAACCCTCCTATCTGAAAGGGGGGCAGTTCCCAGGGCCCCTGGGGTCCCTGTCCCCCCCCAGCCCAGCACACTGGGAAGGTGCCGGCCTTGGAGCTGCCATTATTGTGGCAGCTGGTCAAAGTCCAGCCAGTCCCACATCCTGCATGCCACAGCCACCCTGCTGACCCTGGATGGAAGCCTCTCTGCTCCTGGAGGGAATAAGGCAACCCCTCTGCTCATCCTAATCCATGTCCAGGGTGGACCAGGAGAATAAACCCCACAATGACGCTGATTCAGCCCCAGCTAAATGCTGGCTTTCACTTTGCACAGGCCTTGCTGGTCAGGACACCCTGGTGTCCATCTTTCCTGAGTCCAGAGGATGTCCCTGGGGGCACACACATTTTTACCTGGACTTAAGGATGATGAATATTGAAGCATATTTAGCCAACAAGCCCCCTCCAGCAGGATCTCTTTGGCTGCAGCCGATCTCAACCACGCTGCACGTTCTGAGGAGCTAAAATTAGCTGTGTTCCCATGCAGAGGCTGTGCTGGAGCTGTGCTTGGAGCATCACAACTTTAGGAGCTGCTCCTGGTGGTTTGGGTGTGAGTGCATGGCCACAGCTCTGCTGCTGGTGGGCAGCCCTTGTCCCAGAATTGAGTTTTTTCAAAAGCTGCTTGCCTAAAGGAAAGGGTGGGTAAAATAAATAATCTTTGTGCAATGGTTGACATAACAACACCAATCACATGGGCTTGTGGAGCATCTCCTGCCTCACTGCAGCCCCAGGATGCATGGAAAGACATGCAGAGCTCCCAGTGACTCAGTCTCCACCACCATGCTGCCCCAAACCCACAATCCCAGCAAAGGAAACTCTGTCCCTTTCTGGGGTGAAGAAAGTCACCTCCATCGCTCAGACACTCAGCAGGTACCATCCCTGGGGACAGGGAGTCTCAAATAAGCTCTTTTTGAGTAATGAGGAGCTCCAGAACATGCACTAAAAATAAAGAAGCACCAGGCAGCAGATAAATCAGCTGCAGGGGCCCCCGGCCAGGAGGCTCCCACGCGCCCAGCCTGACGGAGCCCTGATCGCTGGACTCCTCTGGCCCCGGCTCTCCTGCAGGCAAACCGAGGAGAGGAAAAAGCAGGATGTCAAGGCTGAGCTTAGCTTTCCCTTCTGCAGATAAATCACTTGGAGATGAGGAAATTGGCTGTGTTTGTGTGCCAACAACTCACTCCTGGCGTGCCAGGCCTGGCCGAGCATGGCGGCTGTGCTGGGCAGGGCACGCAGCCGAGGAGGGAGGATGAGCAGAAACCCTTTGGTGTCCTTGGCCTCATGGGGAGGGGGTGGAAAGTTATGCAGTCCTCAGCAGCACGGTGGCACCCAGGAAGAGGGAGCAGGATGTGGAGCAGCCACGTGCAAAGGTGAGAGTGGAGGGAGCCTCCCCGTTCTGCCCTGCAACACCAACATTCTCCATCACTGCACAGCTACCAGGAGAGCTGCATAAATCACCCTCCCAAAAAACCAAGGTCTTTCTTCAAGCATTTCCCCATCACTAGTTCAAGTGTTGGTGTTTTTTCCATTCCATGCAAGAAATCTGTTCTGTGATACCTCACATCCCACACTATGTTTTGTGGGAGCAGAGTTGGTGTCCAACAACCTTGCCAATATTCCCCAGGCTGGTTGGGGTGTAGTATAAAGGCACATGCAGCTTGCTTTCCCTTCTCCAGCTGATGGGAAGTCAGGAAGGGTGATATATTTTAGCTGGGGAAGTAAATCAGCCTCATGAATATTGAATCATAGCAAGTATCTGTATTTTTTGACAGCAAAGAGTCTGTCTAGAGGCACCTTTGGCACCAGCAAGGCTTGATTTGAGGTGTCTCAGTCATTAACTGCTTAACAGGGAAAGCTCAAGGAGGCAGAGAGCGGGAAGTGCACCTTTCCCATACCCATTTTCCTCGTGGCTCCCAGCAGCAGGAGCAGTTTGCTGCAGCTTGTGTTCCCATCTATTGTGGAGCTAAAGCCGTGAAGACAAAAGGAGGCTGATTACGCCCTGCTCTGAGTGGTGGGGATGTGAGAAGCAGCAGAAAATCTTGCTCACTTGGTGTTTTTCTGAGTGCCTGCCAGAGCTGCATCTGCTCCTCAGCCGACGCAGCCCGGGATTGCTGCCTGGCTGCTAGAAGAGAGGAATTTGAATCGTTTCTGTCACGTGGAGGAAAAGGGAGCAGAGACCCACCCTGATGGCCTCTGGGAGCTGAAGACTGATGCTCGTGTTCATTGACTGCCATATAAGATACATAAATTTTCTTTTAATTTTTTTTTTCCTTTTAGCGTAGTGCTTTCCAAAATGTTTATCATTTCAGGGGCTGAGCTTGAAAGGCCTCTGAGGTTGTGCACCAGACACCCTTTTAGAAACCTCAAATCCTTTATTGAGCAGATCCTAAAATCCTACTCCTGGTGCCCCACTGTGGGAGCATAAATCAAATCCCCCCTCTTCTCTCTCATGTGTGTACTCTGAGTCTCCTTATTCCCTGTGTTTATACATGGAGATGTCCATATGGATCAAGCCTCCTCCCAAATGGACTATTCTGAGTACTGGGCCACACAAAAGGCAGAAGTATCCAAGAAAATCAGACCTGCTGAAATCAAATAAAGTAAGAAATCTGCAGGCAGAAAAGCTCTGCAGAATTGCAGCAAGAGCTGCTGAGAGGTTTTCTCCAGTGCCACCTCCCAGATCTCTTAGCAGATCTTCTTGTGGTCTTTCTTGGAACTGTGAGGGAGGGAAGAGCAGGAACAGATGTGATTCCTTGCAGAAGAAGGAGAGTTCATGGTGAGGAGACCCTCAGGACCTTCCAGCCACTGGGCTGGGAGAGCCTTTCCCTCTGCTGCCCTTTTCCTTTCCTTTCTTCATCTCTCAGCACCACCTCTTCAGAGAGCTGGGACCAGTTAAAACCCATTTATTTGAAGCCAAGGAGGGAGGAAGGTGGAGAAATAGGATTACTGGGCCAGTGATTTATCTCCTGCAAGGTTCCCGGTGTGCAGCGTGTCTGCTGGAACAAAAATCACCATTCATCTGGCCCTGATAATTCCATAAACAGCTCCAGGTCCAGAGATGATACAGAGCCATTCCCAAGGAGGTGTCTGTGTTTTGATGGATGTCTCAGACAGCTGCTCTCTCTGGGATGAGCAGTGCTCTGCTGCAGGACAGAAATCAGCAGCTCCATCTGCACCCCAAAATGGACCCTTTCTTTTTTTCTCATCCAAAAGGAAGGTGCTGGGGGATTCACTGTGATCCCAGTGGCTCTAATCCCTAGGGACATGCTGGGTGTGTTTGGAGGCTGGGAGGGATGTGGGTCTCTGATCTGAGCTTTATGTCAAGTGTTTTAAATCACATTTTAAAATGCAATATGAAAAAAAAAAAAAAGCATTTAATGAGGAGGATCCCAAGGCCTGCTGTGCTCTGGTTTGGCCAGGGGTAGGGAAAGGAGCGGGGAGCACACAGGGATATAACAAGCAGTAAAACTTAATCCTGGGATTACTGGCAGCAATTAGCACCACGAGTACGTCCACGTCACCCTGTGCTCCCTGTCTGCAGGGTTTGGGATAAAACACAGGGACTGGATTGTGCCTCCATCCCTGGGTTTGGGCTAAGGCAGGATTAGACCCGTGCTGGGTTCCTGCAACATTTTGGCACCACAGCTCCTTAGGGAAAATAACACCTGGATGAGTCCAAGGAGTGCTGGTCTGGCTGTGAGCAGGGGAGAGCTGTTGGCAGCGGCAGGAGGTGCAGGAGAGATGCTCCAGAGGGGCAGGATGGAAATAGGAGAACATGAGCTGCAGCCAAGGCTCTGCTGGGTAAGGCTGAGCTGCCCAGCATGTGCCCTGTGTCCACCTGCACGGCTCAGCCCACACTGGGTGGGAGCAGGCAGCACCAGGCACATCCTGGGCATCTTTCCAAACCTGTGCATTACAGCTGGAGTGGGTCCCTCCTCCCCAGAGCAAGGCACAGCCATCCTGACCTGCCAAAGCCCCCCAGCAGCACCAAGAGGCCTCTGGGTTTGCAGGCAGCCAGGCTGTGCCACAGCACCATCGAGCTCCTGGGAGGTGGGGGCAGATGGAGACAGCACAGCCCACTGCAGCCATTCACTCCTGGTCTGGAAAATGGAAAATTTCGCGTCAACAAAGTGGGGAATTCAGGGAGCCATCGGTGCTTACCAGCCAAGGAGGCATCAGGTCACTGCAAATGATGCAACACTTCCTGGGTTGGAACTAGATGGTCTTTAAGATGCCTTTTAGTCCAAACCATTCCACAAATCCGCGATTCAATGCTGCAATCCTTCTCTGGCCCAACCAGCCCTGTGTGAGCTGCGCCCCTCAAACAGCTCAGGCTGTTTTCTCGGGGAAGGGCATTTAAAAATCCCGGATATTTCCCAAAGGGATCGGCTGCCAGCGAGCCGGTGTCCAGGAGAGGGCAGGGTGAGCCGCCACACCGCAGCACAGCACCTGCATTTTGGGTCGTGCCGAGGCATCATTTCCAGCCCAGACACAATAGCTTTGCCTTTCTTTCTTTCTTTTTTTTTTCCCAGCTTAAACCCCACTTAATCTCTGAGGTTTGTGCCTTTCCTGGTCCTTTCCAGCCCCAGGTGTCCCTGGTGAGCCAGGCCAGCAGGCACCTTGTTTACAGGGTGTTCCTGGTGCCGAGCCACCACGGCTGCTCTTTGGAGAGGTGACAGAGGTGACATGTGCCTCGGCAGGGCGGGGAAAACGCCCTGTGTTAATCCAGGGATCAGTTGCAAGGAACGTTGCCCTTCCAGGAAAAACAGGCAGCTCTGGTGATCCAGCCACCAAGCAGGGGTTTGCCGTGGGCTCTGCCCCATCCCGAGGTTCTGGAGTGGTACCAGGAGCTCAGGGGGGCAGTGGGGGAGTTGGCATCACCCCGGGAGGGTCAGCACACACCCCCAGCCAGTTCAGGCAGTGTGGAAAATATCCAGTGCATGGAGAGATGTGCTGGGCAGCCCAGAGCAGACTGAGAGGTGGAGAAAGCAGCTGGGGAGCTGAGGAGGAGGATGATGGAGGGAAGTTTTCCGGGAGCAGGGATGGAGCTGCAGCAAGGAGAGGGTCACTGAGCAGCACAGTGACAGAGGAGGGCACTTTCCTAGCACTGCTTTCTCCAGAAATACCACCCTTCCCCAGACACTCTGGAGACTCCTCTGGCCTTGCAGCCAGTTAATGTTTAACCCCTGGACAGGGACAGCCTGTTGCAGCCAGCAGGGAGGTGGCGTCAGCCCGTGGGGACAGCAGTGGGTGGCTGGGCACACGCGAGGTCACCTCCCTGCACCGTGGGACTCCCATGGCCTTGTGTCATCAGCAGCTCCTGGCTCCTGCACTGCTCCCCAAAGCTCAGGGCTCAGGGGGAAGTGGCTTTGCCAGGGAACAGTTCACTTGGGAAAGGGGCTGCTGAGGCTGTGGGACCTGGGATTCCTTGGCTTCGCTGGGGGTGAAAGGAGGAGGATGCTGGGTCAGTCTCCCCCCTGAACTCAAAGCTTGGTGGGTGGGCAGAGCCTCGGGGTGGTGCTTGGTGTGAACCCCATGTGTTTGTGCACACCAAGCCCCTTTTCCCCCAGGAACATCACCCCTAGGAGCCCAAGCAGGCCCGGGCCTTCCAGGGATGGTTGGTGCCATGTTTTAGGGTGAGCTCTGGCATGTCAGGGGAAAAAAACCCCACAGCTTCCTTGTACGCAAACAAAGCTTGACTTTATTGCCCTTAAAGTGCAACCAGCACAAACAGTGGCAAAAGTGCAAACACTGATAATGCTCGGAACATTCTGGGCTGTGCAAACAAGCTGGAGGTGGAGGAGTGTGTTGAAATGAAGGGGTGAGGAGGCCGGCAGGAGGAGAGGTCCCTGCCCCAGCAGCCCCCCAGGCCCCTCATTCCCTTCCCCGAGGTGCCCCAGGCAGTGATGCCGACTCTGGGGTGGGGTGGGAGCGGCCTCAGGGTGAGCAGGGCTGAATGGGAGCTCAGCAGAGCACAAAGCCCCACGGAGATGGGATGCAGATGTTGTTACAACATTTTTAGCCCCAGGCCCAGGCTGTGCCCTGCCCTGGCAGAAGGAAGAGCTCCAGAGCTGGCACAAAGCAGAGCCATGCATCCCCTGCCTGATGCATTGCACAGAGCATCCTACCCTGCTTCAGATGCCTTGTGGTGGTCAGAGTGCTGCCACTGCCTTGCTTTATTCCCTTTTCCCCCTTATCCCACCTCCTTTTAGCTGCATTACACCCACATGGACTCTCTTGAGCCTTGCTCAGCATTTTCTGTCCCATCCAGCTCTCCAAAGCCTCCTCCAGGTGATGAGCCAGCGGTAGCTCTGTTTATCCCAGCTTGCCTGGTGGCACAAATCCCTGTTTCCCACCACTCCAGGCCCCTCAGGGCACATTTTGTCCTGGATAGGGGAGGATGATGCACAGGAGGCTCGGTCCTGGCAGAGATAAGATGATTTGCAGGGAGACAGAGTACCAGTGTCATAAAATCCAGCTCCTCAGGAAACATTTTAGGCTTCTGCCTCCTATTCTTCAGGATTACCAACCAGGCTGGGAAAAGCAGGCCACTGAAAGATGGATGGAAAGAAGAAAGGGAACACCAGAGGATCAGGCAGGGTGCAGGGAGCTCAGCCCTTCTCTTATCCCCAACCCTCTGGATCCCAATACACCAGAGAATCCTCCCAGGCTGTTTTTGCTGGCTGGCTGGGAGAGGAAGAGGTGCCTGGAGTCAGGGCAGCCCCATCTCAATGCCCTACCAGATGGGAATTTTTTAGGAAACCAGGGAGCCAACAAGCCTTTCCCTCACTGCTTGAGATCAAGCCAACCTCCAGCACCAGCACTTATTTTCATACAGCCAGGAAGACCGGAATATTGGGAGGAATTAATATCCTTGCCAGACCTACCCAAAACCAGCCAGTTCAGCATGTTACTGAGGGTTGGGACAGGCAAACAAAATGAGGATCCACTTGCTTTTGTAAGGCTTGGGAAAACAGGCTGGAGTACAGTACATAATGTAACAAAAAAATAGACGTACTGGGCTGAGTTCAGTTGCTTTGGGACAAAGTGATCTGGTTTTCAAATTTTTTTATAAAGCCAAAGCTTCCTTTACTTTTGCTTCTAGTTCTGCCAAGTCTCTTCTGAGCAAAGTTTTGGGGATTTTCCCAGCTGGACTCCCTGTCTGGTAGGAGAGGCCAGGAGTGCCTGCAGAGCCCAGCCTGGGAGCAGAGGGGTGACACACATCAGATGTGACACACATCAGATGTGACACCTGGGCTAGTGTGTGGCTTGTGGATATAACCAAGGCTGGAGGCCAAAAGCAACAAGGGATTAGAGGAAAACAGGCGTTTTCTCAGGCGTGTGCTGGGTGCTGTTGCATGGCTTCAGCCTAAGCCTTCCCAGGTTTAAACGGGATTTTGGGAAAAAATTCTTCCTTGGGAAGGTGGGGAGGTCCTTGGCACAGGGTACCCAGAGGAGCTGTGGCTGCCCCATCCCTTGAAGTGTCCAAGGCCAGGTTGGACAGGGCTTGGAGCAAGCTGGGATAGTGGAAGGTGTCCCTGCCATGGCAGGAGGTGGAACTGGATGATTTTTACTGATGATTTTTACTCTCCCTTCCAACCCAAACCATTCCATGGCATGTGGGTGATGCTCCCACGAGAGGGACATTCGAGGGAGAAGACAGACAAAGCATTCCCCGGGTGCTCAATGCTCCCAGGTTTTTGGAGCAAGCTGTTACTCCCAAACGAGCTCTTTCTCTCCTGCTGCTCACCCCAAACACTTTCCTTCCCAAAAATCACGATGAGCATCATACAAGCCCCAGGAGCCCTATTTCCCCCAGCCCTGCCCTGCAGGCCACCACGAGCAGCTGTACCTCACCTGCAGGGGGCTGGAAGCTGTCAGGCCTAAAATGCTCACAGCCCCCCAGGGAGCAGCCAAGCTATTTTAGAGGCTTCAAAATTGCAGCAACCAAAATTATTTCCTGCAGCCTGCATTAAGTTATTTAAGCATCTGGCTGTGCAGGTACAAAAATGCTTTTCCCCAGTAGTTTTCTTCAGTTTTCCCACAGCCACGGTTTTCTCTGTGCTACTGGGATTTGGGGAAATAACCTGCTTTTGGTGAGCGTGTTCAGGATGGGACAGGATGGGACAGGATGGGACCCAGGCCACCGTGTCCCTGGAGCACTTGGCACGCCAGGGATTCATCCGCGGGGCCCCGGGGAGGAGCAGCCGGGTGGGTGCCCTCCCTGGCGGGCAGCCCGAGTCCCAGCCCCTGTCCCAGCCCC
>VZRX01007403.1:842-25717 GCA_013398075.1 Notiomystis cincta | reverse complement strand
GCACCAACTCCCTGTGGCAGAGTCGGGGAGGACTGTCCTGCCACACTAGGGTCTTAGCAATCACAAGGATCACAAAAAATTTTGTAGTACTTGATGGTGCTTAACTTTTTGTCACACTGTAGACTCCTCAGATTTATGCGTAACATGGTTTTGGCAAAGCAAGTCAGAAGTAGAGGAAGCAACTGTATTTCAGCTTTCTTGCTTTGAAGGGAGGTGCAGAATCTACGTGCTCCCTCAGAAGTGATCTCCATGGCATATTTAAAATACAAGACTAATGGTATCTAGATGTATAAGTGGATACCAGACAGCTTATTTTCTAAAATTACAGGAGTGTCCCTAGAAAATGAATGGTGTTTTAGTGTGAATAAGGACTGCACTGTAGAAGAAAATCATCTAATTCCCCCTTACTGTGCTTTGTTTTGCATGACAATGGAAGCCCAGAGAGTGTGAATTAAATTGATTCCAGATGAAATTAAACCAGAGCACATCTTATCATGCCAATGACAGGGCATGCTTAGTCCTTAGGGCCATATTTGAGTTAATCTGACGTCAAGTCTTTAAACTACACTTAATGTGGATGTCAGATCTACAGCACTAGTTACTCCACAAATTCATTCTGATTTTGCCATGCTACTTGTTACCGTGACACAGACACAGATCACAAAGCCAATACTCTTCCACAGGTGTCATGGACTGATTTATCCATCAGCCTAGAAAGAGAAGATCAACTTCAGATTACAAATTCTGTGGGAGGAGAAGCAAATTTGTCAGCCACATTTCCTTGGTGTTCTAGTCTTTGAGGGGCTCTAAGCCTTGATGAAATTGTAACAATGAACTGAGATAGCAAGGATGAGCAGCAATAGTGTTGAATCTTTCCAAATAAAATATAGACCTGTTTTAATACACTTCTTCAATAAGACTTTCAAAAAAGACTAAGAACATAAACATGAAAACACTCTTACTTTCCCTGTTGTCCATATCTCTTTAAAGTAGAGTTACCTGAAAAAGGCAATGTAACTACATATTCTTGAGAATCTATGGGAAAAAAGTCAGAAGAACAAAAAAGGTGGAGTTTTCACATTACAATTATACACCTGTCAATTTCCACTTCCAGAAAAACAGCTAGAACAAATTAAAATTTGTAGCCATCTTGTGGATTGCAAGATGATGAGCAGCAGGTTTACATGACTTTGTCAATACAATATTAGCATTCCTCCTGTGATAGGAAAAGCAACATAACTCAAGCACCTTGCCTTTTGTTGCGACTCTAAACTGGTTCATAGTACTTTGCATGAACAAAATAATGGAGTATTACAGAGTTTACAAAAGCCTACAAAAGTGGTTGCAAAATCTTACTTATAATGATTACTAGTCTCCATTACTCTAGAAATAACTAAACCTGGCATGCCTTAGTATTTCTGGTGAAAATTTTGATGATGAAAAATCTGTCTTTGCTTAAA
This sequence comes from Notiomystis cincta, assembly GCA_013398075.1. Classification (NCBI taxonomy): domain Eukaryota; kingdom Metazoa; phylum Chordata; class Aves; order Passeriformes; family Notiomystidae; genus Notiomystis; species Notiomystis cincta. The sequence goes on along the minus strand of VZRX01007403.1, from coordinate 24,257 downwards.
GTGAATGTATGTTAAGCTGAGAATTACTGTCAGGGACCTGAAGTACACGGTTATAAAATTTCATTCATAAACAGCAAAAATAAAAATTGTATAAGAAAGAAAATATCTTTGTATGATTAAAATAAAGAGCCTATTTTACTAAAAAGACAGCAATCAGGTAAAAGAGAGAGAGGTGAGAGTTTTTCAGAGAAAAAGGAAAATATTTTTAATTGGAAGCTGAATAAGAATTGATCAATAATATATTACAAAATATGTTACAGGATAAGGACAGGAATAAGTATAAAGATAACACTTAATTCTTGGTGAGTTTCAAGGTGTTTAAGAATCAGAGATTATTAATGATGGTTTAGAAACTCCATGTCAAGTATAATAAAGTTTATACTACAGAAGTTCAGAAGGGAACAGAGTAAAGGGTCTCTCTCCATTCCTTCATTGATTTTTAAATTATCCTAAATTAATTTTTTCCCCACAAAATCTATAGGAAATAACTACAGTTTAGGAGAACCTACTCAAAATTTTGAAAGGTTTAAGAGAGTACCCACACCACAATCTTCTTCCCTTGAATGAGTCAAGATGTCCAAAAGACCTAAAAGTTAATGAGATTTAGGCATTTTATTACCAAATCTTCTGAAATATCTTCTAAGTTTGCCTTTTATTTTTTGAGTCAGCAGGAGTTAAAAGCATGCATGAACTGTCCAAAAGTGTTGTGAACCAAACATGCATGCATTAATAAAATGATATGTAATTCCATTTGGAATTGGCTTTTTTGTCTTAATGAGGTAAATAACAGATGCTCAGATGTCTTTTAATCATACAGTTATTATTATATTTCTTGGTTTTCCTCATGACTGTCACTGTAAAATAAACAATGAACTTGAATTTTAATGATTTAAAAGCCATCTATGATATAAAATATATTTGTAGCTATCCCTCTGTTCAGGAAGACATTTCAGTATGCCTGTTCTATAACTCTGGTTTTTTAACCACAAACCTTTTTTTAAATTGTTGCCGAATGTGTTTGGAAAATGTCATATTTATTTGACTTGGTTTCAAGTTATTTCAACTTTTGTTAATTTTTTCATATCTCCAAGAGTTTAGTATGTTTTTTGTTTTTTCTTTTTTGTTTTTTCCCCTGAGAAATATCAGGTTTAAGACAAGCAGCAGCTTGATGCCGTCCTGGTATTTTTAAAATACTATCTGATTTGGATCAGTAGTGATGACCAAAACTATTAGAAAGTTCCAAAACACTGAAAAATTCTACTGGATTTTTTTCCCCCTGTCTACTTGTTTCTTGATTTTAATGTAAGAACACCAGGTTTTTAGGATATTAAATTCAAGAGAACATTTTCTAGTGAATTCAGTAGGATTGGGTGAAGTTCTACTATGTAGTTCTATGAAGTTCTACTATGTATCTTACTATGCAATACATCCTCTATGTGCAAATTGAATTCAACTGACAATTTACACTACTGACAAAATAATAACAGATGCAAATCATGAAGAAAGTTCTTAGGCAGACTGAGAGTGGAAAAGAAATTCTGTTTCTGAGTGAGCATATAAATCTCTACTCTTCTAACAATGAAACACCTTTAGCAGGCTTCAATCAGACGAGGATTAGCCCTCCTTTTTTTGTTTCTTAAAGGTCTTTTGAGTTCAGCTACCCTGAACATATCTTCTCCACATCCAGTGCAGAATGAGAAACTGAGTTTTTACTTTTCAATTTTTAATAAACTGAAGCCTAAACATAAATATCTGTCACTCTTAAATTTATATTCTGCTGAATATAAACATCCACACATTAAAATTTATTCATTGTAGCTGTATTTGGAAATAAACTCCCATAGTGATAAGATCACTGCGCAAAGCTTTAGTTCAGAGCCAATGCTGGGTTATACCTCCTTGGGATAAAAGAGTTAAAATGGACATGCCAACAAAACCTTAAACTACACTACTGCTGTGTAACTCTATTGCTAAAATAAGTTCATTTGATTTTTCTTGAGAGGTATTATAAGATTAAGGCATAATCATAATTTCCCCTATGACAAAAGATAAACTACTTCTCATTGATCTCTCAGAAAACAGACTAATCTTTGGATATTAAATAGTCATTTGCAGCAGCAACAGGTATATTATCATTCCAATAACACAATGTCAATGGCACTCTGACTTTCAGAGACACATACTGTAGTGGTCTCTTGAGAAGCCTGATTAAACTCCTGACCCAGACAACAGGCAATAACAAGAATTAACCAGTTGCTTGAGGGATATCTTATGAATTTTGTTTACATTTTTAATGATTTACATAAATCCTCCCAACAGGATAATTGTCTTTGGTTAAGTGGGTACCAAAGCTACATGGATTGAATGAGGACCCTTTTTATTTTCTGTTGCTGTTGTGGCATTTAGAGCAAGATAAAAGTGCTTCAGAAGTCTTTTGTCACACCTTTCAATAAATTAATACAATCCTTACTACTGCATTTACTGTGTAGGCAGAGTATCTTTAGATTAGAGGAAAGGTGTATACCTAGGTAGTATTACTGAACATGTCATTCCAATCTTCCCTGGTCAAGCTTTTAGGATATTTTTTTATGTTTTGTTATTTCTATTAAAATTCCAGTGGTGTTATTGAGTGGAAACATGATAAAAACACTCATTGTTTGTCAGCCCATGAACCAAGCATCTTATAACTTGAATATTCAGGAAAACAGACAAGAGTACAAGAGAATTTCTACCCCAGCTTGAGAAGAAAAGTCACAGTAATTTGCAGGGGAAATGAGCTAGAAGCAGTTGGTATAACTTCAGTTTTGACGTTATTACGGTAATTTCATCCAAAACAATTTGCCAGTGATCATACAGGAAGCTGAAGAAAATCACCAGAATTAACCACAAATTTCTTATATCTCCTGGCAGCACTGTAATAAAAAGAACATCTTCCTTTGTCCTATCAAATAAGACCATATTTCCATCATAACATCAACTCTCTAACTGAGAAAGACACCAAGAAACATGCAAAACTCTAAGAGATTGTATTAAAAATTCAGTGTAACAAAATCACATATAATTTCATTACTCTAATTCAAAAATCAACCTGCAGAAAGGCAGTCTTGAAAAGGCAAGAATTCTTGAATCCTGCAGCCTTTATGTATTCAGAGGATATTACATACCATAACTTGGTTAACAGTAGAGATCTGACTTTTAAATGTCAAACATGATGCTAGTCTTCTCCAAAGAAGTCCACATCTAAAATAAACAGAAATCACTTTTAAAACTCATTTCAAAGTGAAACTGACGAGATGTCTCAACCTTAAAAAAAAAATAAAAGCCTTGATGCAATCAAAACAGCTACTGAGAGTAGTAGTGGGTGAATTGTCTGCTAATGGAGAGAAGACACTATCCTAACATTGAACTTGAGTGCAAATTATTCTCTTAGTTCTTAAGCAGGATTTATTTCTTAAGTCAGATATGAGTTCTCTTTAAAAATCTGTATGATGAGGTACACCTAGGAAATTCTATGACCTCTGTGAACCATGTGTTCCAGTGCCTGACAAATCACACAGTACATTTTCCCCTTAGGTTTAAATGGAATTTTTTTGCAATTCAAACTGTGCACATTGCTCTTTCCCATCCACTGGATATCACTGAAAAGATACTGTCTCCTCATTCTTTACTCCCTCTCACCAGATATCAATCCACATTGCTAAAGTTCCCCTTGAGCTTTTTCCTCTCCAGGCTGAACAGTCACAGCTCTCTCAGTCTCTCTTCATATTTCAGGTACTCCAGTCCTTTAATGATTTTTGTGGCTCTTCAGTCAACTTGCTCCAGTAAGTCCATGCATCTCTTGTACTGGGAACTGGACACAGTGCTTCAGATGTGGCCTCACCAGTGCTGAGTAATGGGGAAAAATAGTCTTCCTTGACCTGCTAGCCCCAGTTTTTATAGCCCAAGAGGCCACTGACCTCCACTGGTACAAGGGTATATTGCTGGCAGATGTTAAACCTGACATATTCACTGAGACACACAGTGCCTTCTCTGTAAGGCTGTCTTGCAGCATGGCAGGCCTGATGTTATTCTGCCTCAGATACAGAACTTTGCATTGCCTTTTCTTGAACTTCATGAGGTTCCCATTGGACCATTACTTCAACCCGCTGTGTTTCCCCTGGATGGCAACACAACCAACTGGCATATCATAGTGTTACCTTACGCATCGCCCCGGGTTGAAAACAACTTAAAAACTTGTTCAGGGTGATGTCTCTCCAGTTAACCAGGTCCTTAGTGAAAATTTTAAAACAGTATCAACTTTGAGGTACACTACTATTGACTGGCCTACGGACAGCTTGTCACAATACTTTGAGTCCAATTTTCTGTCCACCTCACTGCTCACTTATCTAGCCAATGCTTCATTCTTTGTCTATGAGTATGCTAAGGGATACAGTATCAAAAGCCTTGATAAAGTCAGGATAAAAAATATCCATCCTCTTCTCTCATCCCCCTAAGTGATCATTTCCTCATAAAAGACACTTGAGTTGGCCAAGCACCATTTCATCAAAGCCACAATAACTATGCTGAATCATGTTCTTGTTCTTTATAAATTTGCAAAAGTTTTTTAGGTATATTTGCTTTGCCACTTTCCCCAGAATAAGGGGGTGACGAGCCTGTAGTTCCTTTGATGCTCCTAGGTCTTCTTCAAGATAGGAGTCACATTTGCTTTCTTCAAGCCCTCAGAAACCTTTCCTGATTGCCATGGCCTTTCAATGACAAATGACAATGACATTGACCAGCACTCTTCCTAACTGTAGGTACATAATATATCGGTCCCTAACATCCAGTTTGTTCAAATTTTCCCTAGCTTAATTTTCTTTCACCCAGGCTTTCATATTGTTGCAGGTGCCCAGTATTCCTGAAGATAATTCGTGCTGGTAGAGAGTGAGGCAAAGGTGGCCTTGAGTACCTCAGTCTTCTCCATATACTTTGTCACTAGGATTCCCACTGAGTTCAGCACAGAAGCCATGGTTTCCCCAGTGTGCTTTTTGCTATCTGTGTATTTGTAGAAGCCCATCCTATGGTACATCCTGTTCCCCTCCAGATTCAATTCCAGATGTGTTTTGGCTGTCTTCACCCTATCTCTTCACACTTGAACAATGTTTCTGTATTTCTTCTCTGCACAATTACCTGAAACAACTTCAATCTGTGTGTTTCTTCTTCAGTCTGAGTTCAGTTAGGAGCTAGTTGTTCAAATACGCAGGTCTTCTGCCATTCTCTAGCATGTGGGTTTGGACAACTTTTTAACTTAGTAGTGGCTATCCTTGAAAACCTTCAAGCTTCTACAAACTCCTTTTTTCCTCCCGGATTGTCTCCCATGGCATACTTCCTATGGATCCTGAACTCCACTCCTGAATTCATAGTCTCTAGAGCCAAGACTTCCCTCAAGCTTCACATCCCTGGTTTTTCTGTTTGGTTTGTTTTTTGATTTTTCTTGTGTGTATTTTGGTTTTTTTTTGTTTTGTTAGGGTTTCTGTTGTTGGTGGTAGTGGTTTTTTGTTTGGTTTTTTGGTTTGGTTTGGTGGGGGTTTTTTGTTGGTGGTTTTTTTTGCTTGTTTGTTTGGGTTTTTTTGTAAGAATAAGATCCATCACAGCATCTCCTGCACAAATTCTTGGTCACTTGTATCAGGAACTTTGCAGCAATGATCTCCAGGAACATCCTGAATTGCTTTTGCCCTCTGTGCTGCCCTTCCAAAAGATAACACTTCCCTTTTTCTCCAAGAGAGAAAGTGATTCAAATCTTTCTCCTCACAAATTTTGTGGAACTTGAACGTAATTCATTATCTTGGAGGTATTTTTCACATTTTTCAATTTTTTTTTTAAATTGCCCAAAGGGTTCATATTTTTAGGGGGCATTATGAGGATGACAGAAGTCTTGTCTTCTTTTCCTTAAGAGACCAGATGGAAAATATTCTCAAACATGGTCATTTTACCATCACAAAATATGGTTGCATGCATAGGCAGGTTTATCAGTCAGAATAGTATTTTTATTTTTGCTTCCATGCCTAACAAACAAGGTGTCATTTTGCCCCTAAGCAGGTCAGCAAAGCTTCTTCCACTTCTGGTCTGTAAGCTCAGACCTGAAGAAGCAGCCAGCAAGGCATTAACTGCCTTCAGCAATTCCTTTAATCAAGAATAAGGCTAAATCTCACTGAATTATCATATCATTATCATAGTGTATTCTAATGAGGTTAAAGGTATGGAGTCCTTTAGCTCCTGATAACATCTATCAGCACATCAGTTGGCTACCATTGATTGCAGCATCTTAAAATAATATTCTCATTTGCTGTAGAAGCAGAAGCCTGTTCTCTGAACTGCTGTTGTTTTTTACATCTGAAAATTACAATGATTTTACTGATGGGAGAATACTATTTCCTATCATATACTAAAAAGTCCCAGAAGCAAAGAGCCAAAGATAGAATATATACAAACACCTGCCAAAGATACCAAACTTACCCATGTATGGGCCATCAAGCATCTTTCATCAGGAGATCATGTCTTTCAGGAATTGTGACCTTGTTCCAAAATGGCAAAAAATGACTGTTCTGTACCAAAGACTGAATCTATAGCAAAGATTAAGTAAGCAGAATACATGGCACTGACAAGAATTATATTCTACGCTTGACATCTTTTTCTATAAGGTTTCCATGAAAAAAAATATTTTTGTATAGGTTAAAATCCCAGACAATTCTTTTTTTCTTCATTTCAGTTAGTGGGAGCCACACAAACATCTGAATATGTTCCCAAATTTGGAAAAAATATTTCCAGTATTTCCCAATGTTTCCTTCTTATCTGCTCCTATGGTCCCTGACAAAAGGGAATATGAGAGAAAGCTGCTGTAACACAAATATTGGAAACATGCCAGGGGCATAACAAATTACTGGAGAATCATCAAACTTCAAAGACTCAAATTATAATTGTGAACAGTAATGTACTATCTTAACATTAATAAAGAATTTCTCCCCCAAGTGTATGAGATCTAATACCTCATCTTATTTTAAATAACACTGCAGCTTTTCATGGTGTAATAAACAAGGGAAGCACAAAGTGTTTCTTCAGATTCTCACACCTCTCACACCTAAGCTACATTTAAAGATAGCCAGAAATGCAATTACATAGAAAAGTATGATAAAAACATCAAATATATCAGTTCATCTGGATGTAATGCAATAGTACAAGAATGGTATGAAACACAATCAATATATATATTTACATTTGCAACCTGAAAGTTTTTAAGTTGTTTAATGTATTTCTAATGTATTTTTTCACTTTCATTTTTTCACAAAAGAAATGTGACCTTCCCTATGATAGGCAAAGGATAAATTTTTTAAACTTCATTTTAATTTCCTAAGGAGAGCTTTGGCTTTCATAGGTGTGCATTCCCTGCTGTTTGCCTTACCTTGAGAGACATACTGGAAATAAAAACAGGTTCTGCCATACAAGGCACATCAATCACATTATTTTTATGCATACAACTAGAAAATATTTTCTGTAGATTTGTCTTAATTTTGATTTAAAGCCATTGTTTTTCTTCAAGTCTCACTTAGAAAATATTATTTATAAAGTAGTCTACTAACTACAGTTCACTTTAAGTCATTTATCTAAAGAAAAAATTTGTAAATAGCACCAGTATGTAGCTGCATGAAGTATACTATTGATTAACAATTCAGTCTAATAAAATGTTTATCAGAATCTCTTCAGAGTTTTCAAGCAGACTTTCAAAGCAGTGGTGTGTGAGAGTTGATTAAATGCCTCTTATGGGCTACATATCTGTAGTATTAAGGTCAATCGAATTCTCCTCAGCACAAGCTGGCAACTCAGATGAAATTCAGTGGGATTTAAGCAGCAGCTATTCAGGCATTGAAAGCTTACCAAATTCTGCTAGCTTTTTCCCTCACTACAGGGATGTATAAATAGCAAGACACAGTAAACAACCTGAACTAAAATCACCAAGATTAGCAGGCTTTAAACAGAAGGAGATGAATATGCAGCACCTATTGCTAAACAGTACTTGTTAGATTGAGAAAACCAGTTAAAAGATGATGCAATTCAAACCAATGCAGAAATATTAATTCATGTCTAAAAAAATTAAAATCACTATGCACCAGCCTAGCGAGCCTTGTATCTGAGCAATTTTAGCAAGCTTTTACAGCTCCATGCCATTAGCACCTTCTTTCTGCTCCAGAACTCAGCAATGTCTTCTGCTGTTCAATCCTACCAGCCCTGTTGGTGTCAGCTGCCAGACTAGTTTCACTGGTTTCTGTGCTCAATACATACATCCAAAGTTTAGTACTTCTCCTCCAAGGAAAGATTAGAAACACCAGCCTGATCCCTTTAAACAGCAAAGATCATACCCAGGCCAATAATGGGATTTTTACATGATGAATACCCCTTTCAGCTTCAAAGGAAATGTCTGCAGAGGGGTTGCCAGAGTTTGTCACGATTTTTTTTCAACAATATAAGACAGAGAATAAGAGTAGAAGTGAATTAAGAATCCATACTGACATCTTGTGGACACAGAGGCAGCATAACATTTCAAAGCACTGTCAGCACACCACAATGGTGTGTTGTTTAATCTAATAGATAAACTTGAACAGTACAGGGAAAGGAATATGATTTCCTGATACTTGTTAAATAGGACACTATGGAATGTACCAAGCTTGTGCAGGATGGTGTTTCACACAATAAATATGAGACCCTGGATATTGATAGAAAAATGTTCAAAAATTCATTTATTATTTTTATTCCCAAGCCTCAAATATAAAAATTAAACATAATTGGGAGGGAAAAAAAAACCAACAACCAAAAAAAACCCAAACGACAAAAAAACACCAAAAAAAAAGCCCCAAAACAAAACAAAACAACCCTNCAAAAAAACCCACCCAAAAAAAAAAAAAAAAACAAAAAACAAAAAACCAAAACCAAACAAAAAAAAATCACAAAACACACAAGCAAACAAACAAAACCACAAACCAAACCAAACCAAACCAAACAAACAAACAGAACCCCTGAACCACAAAAAAAAAACCAAAAAAACACTTTACATCATTTACGTGATTATATTAGAATAGGAGCAGTGATTTAGCGAGGAAGTTGACATCTGCAAAGTTGTCTGTAACAGAAGCATTTTCAGAATAGCAGACAAACATTGCTGGTCTGAAACAGGTCTTTTGTTAATTGTTTTTTTATGTCCTGTCAATTTTTGTAGAAAAAAACCAAACAATCTTTGAAATATCTTGGGAAAATTCTTGTCAACAGGAAGTAGAATTACNCACTTTACATCATTTACGTGATTATATTAGAATAGGAGCAGTGATTTAGCGAGGAAGTTGACATCTGCAAAGTTGTCTGTAACAGAAGCAGTTTCAGAATAGCAGACAAACATTGCTGGTCTGAAACAGGTCTTTTGTTAATTGTTTTTTTATGTCCTGTCAATTTTTGTAGAAAAAAACCAAACAATCTTTGAAATATCTTGGGAAAATTCTTGTCAACAGGAAGTAGAATTACAAATTTTATTGAAATAAATATTCACAGGAATGGTTCTACAGACAGCAGAGGAAAATATCTTCCTTCCATTAGAAGGAACAACATAAAAGGGAATGTTTTTAATCTCAGCCTTTGGGAGAAGCAATTTCTTCCAAGACTTCTCAATGTATCTCATTTTAGACAAGGTGTGCAGAGAATACAGAGATGAAAAGGAATCTTAAGCACTATGTTTTCCATAACATGTCCTGAGAGATTTGCCTCAGAGAATTATTAACACAGACACCAGAACAAAGGTGCTAGCAGGGGAGAACACACATTGATATAGAATATGCCTCCAAGATAAATTTTAATAAATGGTGCTAAATATTGGGTCCAAAAAGCCCTATAATATAGCTCATCTTCATAAGAATTGCTCATTTGATGACTTTAGAGGCAAAAAATTCTGAACTAATCATAATATGCAGGAGCACATTCCAAGAGGCAACAAAGTTTCAGCATCACCAAAGGTTTCGCTTTAAACATAAGAATTTAGTTAACTTTCAGCAAACCATTTTGGAAACACATGTGGTCCAGTAATATTCTTTTGAATCACATGAGATTGCTCTTTACCACATCTCTATCAAATATAGGACTTGCCTCATAAAGACATTTGCTCTTTATCTTGGTATTGCCCAGGAGATCCAAGACAAAACTGAATCATTGCTCATTTGCACCATATTTGGACTATGTTAATCCTGTACTTTTCAATTTCCTGCAGCATTCAGAAAGGATCTTTCCTTACAATCTCCCTTCAATGTATAAATTCGAGAATTTTGGGGGATGAAGAGACTTTTCTGTGTAGGTCCATCAGAGGCTTAGTTGATAGATCAGGCTCATGATCCCAGTGTTGACCACATTTGTATCTAGGGTTTCCAATTTCCTTGCTATTCTATTGAAATCTGACCTTCCTTGTTCTATTCCTCTGGCACATTTCAAGGGTTGCTATTCTTTCTTTCTTTCTTCTTGCTTTTAAGCATTCTGTAGCTGCATTAAGTGAGGCTATGAAGATGGGATGTTCTGTGGATCCTTCTTGATTAAAGCTCTAGTGAAGTTACCAGTGTCCAGCCAGAACTGGATTGTAAATTCCTGTCAGCTCCTTGTGCCTGCATGGATAAGGATCTCAGCTCTTCCCTATGTTTACATCAGTTCACTTGGCATTCACAGGTGTGGCTTCTGCTGAAAAAAAGACACCTCACCAAAAAAAAAAAAAGTTTTGCAATTTCAACCTGTCAACAGTGAAGAATGAGAAAGGATTTAGCTGTGGGTCACTGAATAACCCATGGGGAAAACAAAATTTTTCTATATTAAATATTGCAAACATTTACCGCACTGAGGAAAGATAATGTAGTATTTGTCTTCCACATACAGCAATTATATGTGACAGGGATCTTCATTCTGTGTCACATGAAAGGACAGATATATTGCATATATCACAAACCACAAATGATTAATGAAATTCCTAATTTATAAATTGATAAAATCACATTTTTGCTTTATAACTCTATAGAGAAAAATAAGGAAATTTATTTCTGCTCATAGTGATGCTTCTCTACACTTTAAAGTGCAATGAAACATATTTGTATTCAGCTTATCTCAGTTTTCAGTAACTTAAGAACCTGTCCTGCAAATAATTAATCTTTTGTCTCAGCAGTTTATATACATCAGTCTGGGCAATATTGTTAAGGGTTTCCATGACTTTACAACTAAATCTTCAGATTAAAATATAGATTAATACCACAGCTGGGTTTTCAATCTCAAAAACACTTAGAAGAGATACTGTGTTTCACATTGTTCCCTTCTGCATTCTGAAGCTCCATTAAAACTTCTAAATGAGTTATTGTTTAAGTGTCATCTTGATCCTCTGAAAACTTAACCATGCATTAAACTTACAGGACCTGTTCCCGTGGGGTTACTGCAGTGCTTAAATCTGGGCACATGCTGAGAAATATATCTGTATCTATAATATATATATCTATGAGAAAATTGATTGAAATTATGGAAACTGAAAGTAGTCATGTTGAAAGTTCCAGTTAGACCAAAATATTACTTCCATAAGCATATGACTAAGAAATGGTAAGACAGCACAAGGAAGATCCTCAGTATAACATCCCATCTTTCATCTACTGAAGTTACTTACAGCATTTCCCCCATCTGTTTCACCAGTCTGGACATTCTGATGGTTTTATTTTTTAATTTCAAAGATAATTGTAGACAAAAATAACCTGATTCCACTTCAGTTTTTAAGGAGTCGATTGCTGAAAGATAAAGGAATGTATGGCACCACCACAAGCATTTTATGTGTCATTTTTCTTAGTTCATTAAAGATATATCAGAGATATATATATACAAGTTATATCAGAAATTTGGTGTCTCTCTAAATTTTCCTCTCTCCCAGTTTTTTAATTTATGTCCCGGTTTGGACAGGTATTTCCCAAGAAAGGCGGGAGCCTCCCTTGAAATGAGAAATGTGAACCCCCCTTCCCTCCAAATCAATAATATTTTGAAATCAAGGGGCTCTCAGGCAAAAGATAGGGAAATAGGAATAACAGATCTTTACTAAGTATTTATATGAGGTAAACAGACAGCAAATGTAACAGCGACAACAAAACCAGACCAGAGCCCGGGGCGGCGGTGGCCACGTGGTCCGGCCGGGACCGGGAGAAATGAGTTCGAATCTCGGGATCCTCAGGTGAAAAGAGTTCCCGGGGGTGCCTCGGCAGGCAGGGTGGAGGTGCGAGCTGGCACGGCTGGAACTCGGAGTGGCGCTGAAGAAACGGCGGGGCCGGCGCGGCGGCGGCCACGCGGTTCGGCCGGGACTGGAGAAAGGCGGGCTCGGGATCCCCAGGTGGAAAGAGTTCCCCTCTCAGCGAGACACCAACGGGACACGAACCTCTGCGGCAGGAGAAAGACAGGCTGGACTGGAACTGCAGCGATGAGCGAGCTCCTCTCCCCCGGTCGCAGCTACACGCGTCCTCCTCCGAAAACCCAGAGCAGAAACCGCAGCAGCAGCAGCAGGGCAAGGGCGGGGTTCCGAAAGGCGGAACTGGCGAGCGGGACCGGGCTGTGTCCCAGCCCCCACCAGCTCCACCCCCCGCGGGGTCTCTGTCCCCTCCTGAGGAACCCCCAGACAGGGAGGTGCCGCACCCACATGGCCGCTGGGCTCAGCCATTGTCTTCCTTAAGTATCGTATTTAGCATTTCTAAAGAGGAAAAAATTTCTCTAAAACCGTCAACAATTTATTTTATACTTTTACATATTATCCATATTTAAAACTCAATCTCCCTCAAAGTTAATACGCAATGAAAAGCTTGAAATTGTGATATTTCACGTTATAGAAAGTACAAGCAGTATCTTTTCCAAGAACTGCATACACTGAACACAGAGTACATCATAATTCCTTGTGCATAACATGTGATCTATATGTAAGGAAATTCTGCCTCATTCAAGCACGCTAACTGCATGAGAGCACTAAAAGAACACTGTTTCAGATTCCAGAAAAGACCACTAACTGGCAGCCCTAAACTTTAACAGCCCTTTGGTCAAATCACTTCTTTCATTGTGTTTGAATTTCTATAGGTTAGTTAAGGTTACATGTTATTTGAGAACTTATTTTTTAAAAGCCTTTATTTCAAGGAGATACAGATCATCAGAGACAGAGAATTGTATACAAGAAGGTCATGTAAGAAACATCAAGAAAGCTGGAAAATGGTAGGTTTCCTTCCTCTGGCATTTTCCAGTGCTCCTCCATTACTAATTGAACATGAAGCATTTCCATTAGAAAGGATATCTGTAAGTGCCTAGACCAATAAAGCAGTTACATGTTGCTTAACTAGAGCAACCATTCTACATGAAGAGAAAAAAAATCCTTTTTCAGCCTGTTTCTGGTGGCAAAGGAGCAGCAATGTGCCTTGGTTTGTGCTTTCAAACTAAAATTCAGAAGTAATGGAGAACCAGAACGGTTGCAAGGCCTACCTGTGACCAAAGGAAAGAGACTGAGGCTTTCATTTGCTTATAAGAAAGCCTTGCAAAGATATAAATGAGTTCAGCAGCATTGAACTGCTTGCTTTACCTCGTTTAAACATTATTTGGGGTCTAACTCGTCTAAAGATCTTGGACTTCTGAGAGCCTCCATTCCAGCTTTGAAGGCATCTTGCAAATCTATTGGCCTCCTGTTACAAAGGTAGCATTTCAAGAGATACGAAGTTTCAAAACTAAGGTTTTCTTCAGTCATGCAGAACTGTGCATACAAGTGAGTAGGCATCTCTTCTGTCAAAACCAAAACAGAACAACCTGTGAATTTTAACATATTTCACAGCGTGGCAGGACTGTCCTCCCCCTCTCTGCCACAGGGAGTTGGTGCAGATATGCAGGAGAGAACCCAGAGGCTGAACCGCCCAGCAGGGGGTCATCTCTGGCACCAAAAGAGCCCAAGTCCCAGCTAAGAATCAACATCTTAGTCTGGAGAGGAAAGGTGGAGAGAGATGAAAGAAATACTTTTGACTGAGAGACACTGTTTTACAAACTATAAAAGACACAGGAGTTACCACAGAGGCAGAAGCCTTCTACACTCACACCCTGAACGTGTGGGGGACTTCTCCCCGGAGTTTGGACGCAGATTCCGTGGTTACTTTCCTAGGAATTGAGGGAAAGGATCTCGATGTGTGCCCCATCAGCAATTGGATGGTAAGATACATTGACTCCAAAATTATATTATTTCTTTACTAGCTGTAAAATTAATGGTACCTTTAACCTCGTGCTGTATATACCTACTAGTAGTTTCTTTATTCCCGGATAGTATATAGTGTGTTTTAAGTCTTATGTCTGTTAGTTTTATGTCTATTGAATAAATATTTCATTCTATAATAGACTGAATCAGTCATTATTAAAGAACCTATGAAAGAAATTGGGTTTTGGGGTGCTGGCCACCTCAATAAAGCCACTGTCTGCTGCCTGAGGCCTGCGCAAAGGCAAGGACTTATCTATACCCCCACATCCATTCGTAACACACAGATTTTTACAAAAATTAAAATCAATTATTTTCAAAGAACTCCAGAATGCTAAAGGATTTGTACAGCACAGTATGGTTCCAGCATTACCTTTTCAGAGATGGTGACATGAAATGCAAAGATGTGATGCAAGCTGGCCTAACACTAAATCACAATTCTCTACCTTCTTTGACAAGCAATACATTCAATTAAATATTGCTACAAAATCAGCCATATAATTTATACTGAATGAATGGGTAAATCTAAGGCAGTCTAAGTGGTGAAAGATTTCCAGACACTCAAGTAAATATAAGTGAGCATATGAATACGACTAATCTCAAAAATCATAGACACCAAGAAAACAAACAAAGAAACAAACAAACCACATAAGAAAGCACCTACAAATTAAAGAGTGAAACAAATATATCCAAAAACACCGAAAGAAGTCAGATTGATTTGAATACTGAACGTTGTATCTGTGAGAAGCAGTAAAGGGAAAACAAAATTTGCTAGGAAAAGCCGTATTTTTCAAAACATGAGTATGCTTTGGTGAGGAAAAGAAAATCTGTATCCTATTTTTTCTTTTTATTTTATTTAATTTGATAGAATCGAAATTGAAATTGAAAAATACATGATGCAAGTCATTCTCTCCTTTAAAAGAGAAAAGTATATATATATTAAAATTATTTCAGTGAGTTTTTACAGCTTATTAAAAGGTTACAAGGAACAGTAGAGACTCATTAGACCGTGAAATAACGTGTCAGTCTCTTTTAGAAAAATCTGTTTCTTAAATCTTTCCTTTTCTACATTATGTAAAATTTCATTTCAGTGACTAAAGATAGTGAGAAGTCATGACTGAGATTTTGATGAGTCCTTTTTTTTCTTTCAGTCTAATTCTAGTATGTTTTATTTTTGACATATGCTTAGCTATATTAAAGTCTTTCAGGAGTGAAATAGATATTAGCTACAGAAATACCAGGTTCAGTCTCCCAGGAAGAAACCTAAAATTTTACACGAAAACATAAACACTGTGAATTTTATTCTATTGCCCATGTTTAAACTACATTCATAGTTTCTTATTGCTGATATCCTAACTTCAAGCGAATCAGATGTTTAAGAACTATAGAACTTCCAGGGCACATCCAAACGTGATCAGCAGAAGACATGGGACAAATATCAATCTGAAATGCATCTTTTCAGCTGGCAAAATTATCCAGAGATTGATGTTGGGCTAATGTCATGTGTTATTTCTAAAAGTATCTTTGCAAAATAACTTTAATATTGATTTATTAACACTGAAACTTTGGGCAGTGGAGAGTAAAAATCTTTTGATTAGAATATTTACATCCTTATGTCCTTCTGACACAATCATATGGACTCCCTTGCCAACTCAGAACACACAGGCAGGGTTTGATAATGTGGATTCATCTCCAAATCACCATATTTCTGATGGGTGATTTTTAAATGTCATGCATACAAAGGGATGAAGTCTTCTGGCTTGGTCTCCATCAGAGTGCCACTGTACCTCTTTTTTGCTGTACTCACCCCATAAATGCTTTCCACTGCAACTCTGGAAATCTGCCTGAAACTATCATAAGCCCTTTCTCTGATTTCCTCTGAGCTGCCCTTTGTCAGATCAGAAATTAAGCTTTTCTAATGCTAGTGTAATTTGCAGTAAGAACATCAGTCTTTCTCATGTCTGTAAACAGCCCTTCTTATCCTGGATCCATTAGTTTTATTCTTTCATCTCAGCAATTTACTACCAAGATTGAAACACAGCTAGGAAAAGGAGCTGGACTCTACATCCACAAAAACTCCTAAAACAAGATCCTACCAGACATCAGAGTGTTACTACAGGAGTATGATCTAAACCACCTTTAGTCACCAGCCATATAACACTCAGTAGGTCACATTCCCTCCCTGCCTCCTCTATGAAAAGAAGGTATTAAACATTTGTTTCAGGGAATAGCTTAATAACACAGGAGGAAATTCCTGGGCACAGCTCAACTTTTAAGAGCCTCTATACCAGAGGCTTCCAAGACCAGTCTTGAACCAGTGCTTTACAGACACTCTGTGAAGGAAGAAAAAATTTCCAACAGGAAGCACAAGTCTCTTTAAATGTTTTCAAATTTAAGAAATCAACTTATTGTTTATATATTTTTATTTTTAGAGCAGTCAAACAATCAGTTATTATAATTATTAATTACTTTGGAAACATGCATTGTCATTTGCATGTGACATTAGCAACTTTGGCAGTAGCACAAAAATAAAATCTTTATGTTCTCATTGCTTAGATTAAAACATCTAAAGTTCTTTCCATAACTATGCAGGCAGCCTAGATACCCACTCTAAAGAGATAGCTTCTTATGTCAGAGCGAGGCACCTACTTTGATATCACATGCAGTTTTTATTATATTTTTCCCTTCAACCTCACTTTTACCTTCTTCCCCTGACAAGAGGCAATTTGATCTTTTATATTCTTTACAGGGGGATGGAAGTAGGAGGGTGTCGACGTTTTTTAGAGAAATTTTTTCCTCTTTAGAAATGCTAATTATCAATTCTTAAGGAAGACAATGGCTGAGCCCAGCGGCCATGTGGGTGCGGCACCTCCCTGTCTGGGGGTTCCTCAGGAGGGGACAGAGACACCGCGGGGGGTGGGGCTGGTGGGGGCTGGGACACAGCCCGGTCCCGCTCGCCAGTTCCGCCTTCCGGAGCCCCGNTTATCACCGTTACTGTTGTGCCTGTTTACCTCATATAAATACTTAGCAAAGATCTGTTATTCCTATTCCGTATCTTTTGCCTGAGAGCCCCTTGATTTCAAAATATTATTAATTCGGAGGGAAGAGGGGTTCATATTTCTCATTTCAAGGGAGGCTCCCGCCTTTCTTGGTAAATACCTGTCCAAACCGGGACAGAGGGGCAGGGACTGAGAGGGAAGGTCGAGAAGAGGGAGATCTTCGCAAAAGGAAAGCTTATGAAGGCTATTTAACTGATGTTCTGAACTTTATGAATGAAACTAGCAGTGGCAAATGCTTGCATTTAAGTCTTTGAGACTGTTTTCAGAGGAAATGGGTTTATAGTTTAAGATATTTTTGTAAAATTTTAATTTGTGTACCTGTTGAAAACCTCATAAGTCGGGACATAATCCCTTTAATAGCTCTTATAAAGTAATGCATTGCCCCTGTGATTTTTCCCTCTCTTTGAGCTCATGACCAGTCTTCTCAAAGCCACCACTTGCCTGGAGTCACAAGGCCCCAATTTGACTTTAATCACTGGAAATTTTGTCAAGAGTTTCATTTTCGACAAGTCTATTTTCCTACACTTTATCTAATATTGAGGCAAATTTAAAAGATCTCAGAAGTTTTATCTTTGAATTTATGTATGATTTGCTATTCAGAGGCACTTAGCCTTACCTCACTACCTTTCACTTACCCATTACCATGCAGCACTTACTGTTTTACCTCTTCTTCAAATGAAATATTTTATCTGTGGTCAAGGAGGTTAAAATTATTCTAGTTTTACTTCACATTCAACAGAACAGGACTGTAAGCATGATCATCTACAGGATCCAATAAGAAGACATCAAAATGCTGACTGAGGGGTGATAACTAGCAGATGTACTAAGCTGGTTACTTAACCCACTGTAAAATGATCACTAATATTCACCTGGACATGCCTTTATTAATATTGATGATATCTGCACACTTATGAATGAGGCTTTTGTTCCTACAGATTACTAAATCGTGTCTATGCATAAAATATTGCCTCAGTGTTAAAGCTGGATGAATTCCAAAATGAGAGGAATAAGTAAATCTAGGAAAATTCTGAAAGTCAGTCCCACTGTAAGTTAAGCAGGAAGTTAGCATTTTGGTAAGTCAATTACTCTGTTCTACAAGGAACAAAAAACAAATTAGGAAAACCACTACATATTTAATTGTGTTATTTCGATTAAGTACTGCACATTTCATTAAAATAAATGGGGAAAGGAACAATTCTGTTCTGGGATAGCAGAAGAAGGCTGGAGGTGGGTATTCAAAGTGCTCACAATTTAGTTTATGCCAGCCTTGTAATTTAACATAAACAGACTTCAACAATTAGAGTAATAGAGTGTAGAAACTCAGTTTTGTTTATGGTTTGCAAAAGAAACACATAAATGTAATCATACACAACGGAAAGTATTCTTTGCAAAGTAAGGAACTGCGCTGCTGAATGATATTCCCTACCATGTGCTTACAGCCTCAGGAGCCTAAGACTCCTGAAGGCTAGTTTTCCCTGTAAAGACTAAGGCAAAGAAGATATTTGATACTTCAGTCTTTCCATGGTTTAGGAAGTCGTCTTGTCCGACCATCTAGGAGCCACTCTGGGAGTCACAATCACACCACCCAACACTTTCACTGATGGGACCCAGGACCTTTTGCACTGAGCCAATGGGTCCCCATTTGACACCCACCACACACCACAAGCACAGAGTCAGACAGGTTCCAAAAATACATGCCTAACACAGCTTTCCTGCGCATGTGTCTAGCAATATGAGACTCTCCATTTGAGCTGGTCAGCCCTGGCTGCATTGAGAGTCAGTTGACAGTCAACAGAGAAAAATAAACATTTTTAAATCGCAAATCTGGTTTTGAGACACAATATACTCAAGTGAGATTAACTTCACCTTGAACCAAGAAGTATCCATTAGGCATAACCACTGGGCATGGGCACTCTGAAAATGTCAGATCATACATTGAAAATCTGTTGGCATTTTCAAGCACTATTGCACCTGTTGACAAGATATTTTCAGTGAAAAATTGAATCCTGGCAAAGGCCAAGAAAGCACTCTTGAACTGCAGTGCAAATTCACTAATCAGTTTACCATCACACTCTATGAAATCAATGACTTTATAAATAGAATCTGAAGAAGGAAATCTGCTCCATACTAGACACAGCACAAACGACTGTGATTTCTATACAGGAGGGTGTTGCTACATTCACAAATCATGAACTAAGCTCTGTAGATCCTGTCAGCTGTAAGATAACTAAAACAAGAAAGATGGCTGTTTCCTGATGTTTGTCTTCTGCATTAAGTTTACCACCAGATGCCAGTCTTACACCAGACTTACAAAAAGCTAACTTTGCTTTTTTTTTTTTTTTTCCGAAGTGGTAGATCTGAGTGCAAGATAAACCAAATTTTGAATAAAAATTAGCAAATTATTCCAAAACATTTGAAGATTACTTCAAATGTGGGTTTGGGTTTTTGTTCTGTTTTTTTCCATTTTCTCTATTACTATTACTCTGAAGCAAAATCTTTATTTAAAATACATTACTTCTTTTAATGTGTGTTACTGAACAGAATAAGGAATTTGTGGTTAACAGGCAAGGCAATATCTTAATTTAATCACTGGAAAACTCAGAGGGGCTCCCAGTACTCACAAATCAAATGGTCTGCCTCTGCTTCACAAGGTAATTCTGAAAGTCTCTTTGACTGAGTAGCTCTTGTTTATGCAAATCAAAAGTCTAAAGGGAAGGTGTTAAAAGTGTCTTTTGTAAGATTCAGTTCCCCTTTAAATTTCATCCCCATGGCTCTTAATTCCTGGAAGTACTATTCTTATAGGTGACTTTGACAAGCTATGATTTATGAATATTCTCGTTCAATACATCATCAGAAACACTTCTTTCAAAAATATACCATCATTTTATTTGCTTTGAAACAAGTAATTTCTTCCTATCTCCAAACAAATGAAATGTCAAAATTAATTCCCTTTCAGTGCTGCAGAGGATATATTAAAAGGGTCTACCTCAACAACAGTTAACTGATATTAAATCTAGAGCAAATGAAGATAAAGAGCCCAAAGTCCCTAATTTACATAATTGATTAAACTGCCAAAAATTAGGACATCAGATATAAAAAATACTACTCAACATCCCACTAAACCATTTAGTCTAAGTTAGTTCTTCTATATTTTCTGGATGCTCAGGGAAGAAAGGCACCTTGACAGTTTCTCCTCTAAAAGGAAAGACTTAGAAGAGATACATCACTGTGTGCACAGATGCCTTTCAGAATCACAGAGTCCTACAATTGTTTGGATTGGAAGGGAACTTCAAAAACCATCTAGTCCAATCCCCCTGCCATAGCCAGGGACACCTTACATTAGATCATGTTGCTGAAGGCCCCATCTAACCTGACCTTGATCACTTCCACAGATGGAGCATCCCCAACTACTTGGGCAGCCTGTGCCAGGCCACTGACTTCATGGTAAAAAATTTGTTTCTTATATTCAATCTAAACCTACTCTCCTAGTGGTTTTAAACCACTACCCCTTGTCCTGTCAATACAAGCCCTTGTAGAATGTCTTTCTCCATCTTTCTTATAGACCCCTTTATATACTGAAACGCTGAAATATCATCTCCCCACTGCCTTCTCTTCTCCAGGTGGAGGAACTTCAACTCTCTCAGCCTTTCCTAATAGAAGATGTGTTCCAGATCCCTGGAGTTCCAGGTCATCTTCATGGCCCTCCTCTGGACTCATTCCAAGAGGTCCAGGTTCATATGTTGGGAGTCCCAGAGCTGGAAGCACATGGGGTCTCATGAGAGCAACCTGCTGGCCACAGTTCATTTTGACGCAGCTGGGGATACAGCTGGCTTTCTGGGCAAGTGCACATTGCCAGATCATGTCCAATTTACCATTCACCAATATCCCCAAATAATTCTCTACAGGGCTGCTTTCAATCTATTCATCAACAAGTATCATCACCTGTATTGATACTGAGGTTTCTCTTGATCTAGGTGAAGGACATTGCACTTCTCCTTGTTGAACTTCATGAGGTTTATATGCAACCAGACTGGCAAGGTCCCTCTGAACGTCATCCTTCCCTCCAGAGTATCAAGAACACCACTTGGCTCAGTGCCGTTTGCAAACTTGATGAGTTTGCACTCAATCCTACTGTTTATGTTGTTGATAAAACTACCAAATAGTATTCCAGTACAGGGTCTTGAGGAACGCCACTCATTACTGTTTTTCCACTTGGACACTGAGCCATTGACTACTACTCTTTGGATGCAGCCATCCAACCAACTTTTTATCCACCTAATGTTCCATCCACCAAACCTATATTTTCCTGATATAATAACAAGAATGTTACGGGACACCACATCAAAAGACTTAGAGAACTCTGGGTAGATGACATACAAGCACTTCCCTTGTTCACTGATGTAGTCGTTCCATCACAGAAGGTCACTGGGTTAATCAAGCATGATTTGTGTTTAGTGATGCCATATAGGCTGTCACTAATCACCTTCCTCTCATACATGTATTTTGACATATATTTCAGGATGATCTTTTCCATGACTTCTTTCATCATTCCTTCAATGATGACTGAAGAGTTCTTGACATCCAGCTTTAAGGTTTGACATTTGACTTTTAGATGGCTAGAAATATAGCGAATTATTGCTATCAAAATGTTTATTGAATGTCACGGGTTACTCTGCAAACAAGTGCTGACTGAGACGCTGTCATGGGGTGATTCTGTGACAATCTTGTATTCCCCATTGCCTGCTGGAAGTTTTTTGTACCTTTGGACTGCAGCCAACAGGACTCTTCAAAGCGGCTCACTTGACCTTGCAGCTAGAATGTTTACATATTTTTACCTGGCTGGAGATATTTTTCCCTCTGCTAGTAGTTGCTGTCAACCTTTCAGCTTTCAACTGGACAGGGATGGAGATCTGCCTTCTTGGACTGTTTTCAGCTTGTTTTCTTCATCCAAGACCAGCTCACCATCTCTGGGACGCGTGGTTAGGACTCTGCCTCAGACCTTGTGGGGCTCAGCTCTGCTTAGGCCTTGGGCCTGGGACATGTGAGAGAATAGAGGGAAACCCTCCGACCTCCACCTCTGAGACAGGAGGGGGAACTCTCTTTGTTAAATAAATAGGGTTTTTTTTTTCACTTTCGTTTGAGAAATTCTTTTCTTGAACCCATGGGGGAGGGGCTGCCGGGACCTGCTGGCTTGGCTGGCAGGAGAGAGGAGAGAGACTCCCTTTCGGGTTGTTTCCTCCTGGATTTGTGTCCAAACTGGCACAGATGCTGAACACAACTTGCCCATTTGTCTAGATCTGAGACCTAAAACTGGCTTTACACAGCAAGAAACCTTTCCCAAATATGTTTACAGTGTTCCAAATACATCTGCTTATACTTTGTGTGTACACCAGATCTCTGCAACACATGAGATGTCTTTTTTCTTCTGTAGAACAGGGAGAAATTTCTAGAAGCTAAAGAGGAAAGAAAGGTGGTATCTGGAAGGGATTTGTTCTTACAGGACAGACCAGTGGGTATGAGGGGAAGTGGGGAAACTATTGTGCCTTCTACATCTTGAGGCCCACCACTATGCGATCCCTCTGCTCATTACACATGAATCAGCTGTGAGAGAAACCCAGCAAGAAGGTACCCAGTGAGCCCATACCTGAGCTACTTGGTTAACTTCTATTAGTAATATTCCAATGCAGAGAACACCTTTATTTGCACTTAAACAATTAATAGAATCAAACCTACCTGGAATCTAAAAAGCATTACGTATATATAATACATTTTTGAAGACACTTGCTATTAGTTACCTAAATATAGACTTCAGTTAGAGATGTACCAGAGCACAAGTGCAGAATGTGATAGAGAAAATTAATGGCACTGAGCTTTGCTTGCAAATTTGGATGTGTCCGACTTAGATTCAATATACTATGAAGAAAGACAGAGAGAAACAGTTTGTCTGGGAAGCATGCTTTGCATCCAGCTGGAGTCAGGCTTTCAAATGTTCTTTGAAGTCGTTTTCCTTTTCCTTTTTCTTTCTTTTTTTTTTTTTTTTTTTTTTTTTTTTTGTGTTTGGAACTCCAC
>VZRX01007402.1:58869-85996 GCA_013398075.1 Notiomystis cincta | reverse complement strand
GCCCGCGGCGGCCTGCGGGCGTCGGGCGCGGCGGTCGCGGTGTCCAGGCAGCGGCAGCGACCGCAGGTCGAGAGGTTTGCGGGAAATAGGGGTTGGAACGCGCGCTGCGATGTAAAAGTGCCGTAGAATCACAGAGCGATCCGGTTTGCCGTGGGCAGGGGCACTTCCCGCTGGGCCGGGTTGCTCGGAGCCCCCCCCAGCCTGGCCTGAAAGCCAATCTGAAGAGAATCTGCGGCGCGGGCAGCCAAGATCAATTTCCTGCTTCACTTTCAGACCTCTCTGTGCGTGGGACTGCGGGAGGGAAAAGGACCCGGGGCTCACAGATCGAGTTTTGTTGTCCGTGTCAGAGAAAACGATTGTAGAAACTGTGGGTTTCTGATCTTGTCTTTCTTTTTGTGTGCATGAAATTGAAATCTTTACTTTTTGTAAAGCCTGTTATTTCTAAACATTTTAAGTGATGTTGGAACAAAAGATACCATAGCAATACTTGTGTTAACAGTATAAATATTTATTTAATTCGCAGGCATGTGGGGTTATAGTGGAGCTGATCAAAAGCAAAAAAATGGCTGGCAGAGCAGTGTTGTTGGCAGGACCTCCTGGAACTGGCAAGGTATTGTTTTTCTGTTTTGTTATGAAATACAGCATTTCCAAATCTGTTTTAATTTGTTGTCAAAGCCCTTTTAGGGTAGTGGTTACAAAATGTTTTCATATACCAGAATTTGTTTTCAGTCAATGTACTGATATATTTTCCTGCTTTGTATTTTTACTTTTGCCATGTCATTGACACTGGCAGTACCCAGTGGTGTGTTCAGCATCTTTAATGTTGAACAACCTCTTGTAGTTTACTAAACACATAGGTAACATGGGCTCTGAAAAAGTTTTAGGAGTTATTTTTATATTAAAAGCCAGATTAGTTTTTGTTTGGTTTACTTTTTTCCCCCCATGCTATTTAAGGCTTTTTGCATCTGTATCAGATGTCAAATTCAAGTGCCC
This sequence comes from Notiomystis cincta, assembly GCA_013398075.1. Lineage (NCBI taxonomy): Eukaryota > Metazoa > Chordata > Aves > Passeriformes > Notiomystidae > Notiomystis > Notiomystis cincta. Next base: position 85,003 of record VZRX01007402.1, on the reverse strand, counting down.
AGACCAAGTCTTTGGCCAAGGTCACCTGTGTTGGAGGAGGGTTATTATATGTGAGAAATTTATGTCAGACAGAAGAGTTTTACCATTAAGTTGATAGTTGGTGTATGGAAGGTGATATAATGAGGAAAATTAACTTTATGCAAAAAGAATCCTCTCTTAATTCTCTTCAAAATTAATGTCTGGGTTTTGTTTTTGTTGGTTTTGGTTTTTTTTCCTTTTAAAGACTGCTTTGGCTTTAGCAATTGCTCAGGAGCTGGGAAGCAAAGTTCCCTTCTGTCCTATGGTTGGAAGTGAGGTCTATTCCACTGAGATCAAGAAGACAGAAGTTCTGATGGAAAACTTCCGACGTGCAATTGGTAAGTTTCAGGAGAAGAAGAGTTAAGTATTTGCATGGTACTTACCTTGCTTGTTCCCAGTCATCTAAAAAAGAAAACCTTCTCAGTGGTCATGATGGTCTCAGATTTTTGTGTGTTATTTTCTTCAGTGCTGATCCTAATTTAGTGAATCTCGTTCACACTTAGTGGAGTCAGGTTTTCTGTTTGCAAACTGTAGCTTAATTATTGGATTTTGGCTTATACTTTACTAAATCCTTCTCTCATCCTCCACATTCACCTCTCCATTTTGCCTGTGACTGAATAAAGCTGAAAGAAAAAATAATGTTTAGTTTCTTAGCAGAAATACTTACAGATAGAAAAATGCTTCTCCTGTTTTTTGTTTCCAGCAGGATTTCATCCAATGAAACAAAGTCTTAATCAGGGGCTCCCAAACAGCAGCATTAGCCTGACTCACTGTTCCAGCAAGCACAGAGAAAGTTCCATGCCAACTAAATAAACACTTTAACTTAATGTCTTCCTCAATTCTATGGTGCATTCACAAGTTTGATGTAAATTGCCTTAATTTGCAGTACAGCCTCAGTGACTATCTAAAATCTCTGATAGGATTGCTGCTGACAGCTGATAAATGCAGATAGAAGTGGTCTTTGTTTGAATGAGGATTGGCTAAAGAGAGCCCAGTTGATTTTGGTCCTGAAGGTATTAACAGTTAATTTTCCTGTTCCAGTACCATGTTTCCTCTCAGACTTCATCTGGCAGCAGCAGGGTGAAGAAGTCTCAGTTCTTCAGTGAAACAAAAGTATTCCTTTGACTTTTACAAGAAAGCAACTTTCAGTAGTCTCTGGTCTTCTGGTTACCACGAAACTGGCAGGGCCTGGGGGAGGGAAGCCTCAGTAATCTGCAGAATTTCCTTGATGTGATGAAGTTCCCTGTCAGAGATTTGGAAACCTGAACCAACAGATGAAACTTATGCCATCCCTGTTGTCAGTTCTAGAGATAGCAGAGGTTTAACAGCCAGCTACATTGTTAGTTCCCTGCATTCCCTGAATGTCAGTAGAGAGACACTTCTAAACAAATATTACTGGTAATGAAAGATGGAACTTCTTTATTCCTTTCTGTTGAATTCCACGTCACATTTTCATAACACCTTTATTGAATATTGTAATGAGACACTTTCCAGTTGGGTTTTAATCTCAGGTAGGTTTTAGCTTCCCTGCTTGGTAAAGAAATATTTTACAAGGGTGCATTTTTAAAAAAAATTATTCTGTGCAGTGTAGTTGGGTCTGGGTGCAAGGGAAGCTTCAGTTCACATGTCCATCAGTACTTAAAGTATTCATTTAGGTTTTATTGAGTTTTGTTTGTTTGTACATCTCCTTGGTAGCAGATTCTGTGTACATCATCATTGCTCATATGCATTTTACTTTAAAGGGGTTTAGCCACCTGAATTTTTAAAAATTACCAGAGATATTAATACCAGGTTTTTTTTACTTAATGCTTGGGGTTTTTTTTTGGTAACCACAGAATCTGACTTGTTTGGACCCATCACTTTATAAGAAAGTAGGAGTTAGAGCTCTGAGTTTACAGAATTTTTATTGTTGAGAGTGTTTTAATAACAGACATAGTGCCAGGGCCAAGTAGTATTTGGGATGCAGTAGAGAGGTTATGGTATGTAAGAAACATAAAAGGACAGAGTGGGAAATGAGGAGATCAAATTGTTGTATGGATTAAAAGAAATTTAACCTGGGAGAGATTAATCCAGTGTAGAGCTCATTAGCAGCTGGTAAGGGTGATGATAGCAGCTAATGTTAAGAGCTCAGTTGCAGTAAAAAGTAACTGCTGCAATACCAGTTCAGTGGTGTAACTGTTCTTGTGTTGCCAAATTGTACCTGCCAGTGAGTCAAGCAAGCACTGTTTAGCTCTAGGGAGTGCTGTCAAACCAAAACATGAAATAGCCCACAATTGCTGCCTTGGATTTGTGTCTGATTTGGAAGTAGGAGATTTCTTCTGAGAATGAAGTTCATAGTTGACACATGGAGATTCATTTGAAATCAAAGGATAATCAGCAGCAAGTTCAAAGCATCAATTACCTTTGTTCAGATCATGTTCATCTGTAAATATTTTCTACAGACACACCTCTAAGAGCACATTAGGCTGGATTAGAGAAAGGCTCCTGAAGCAAATCCCTAGGTTTGCCCTCACTTACTTGGCTTTGACTTGTGGAACAGAGCACATCAACTGGATTCTTTCCAGACGAAACAGAGCTGGAAGTTTCATTGCATGATTCAGCAGCATACAAATCATACCCCAAACACAAGCAGGCTGCCAGGTTTGCAGAGCAGAGCTTGTGCTGCAAGTTTAAAAGCAAAACTAAAGAATAAGCAAACCTGGTCCAGTTTATGGCAACAGCAGTTTCAATGTGCAGATTCCCATATTTCTTCACAGTCCTTGCTTTTGAGCCAGGGTGATGCAGCCTTGTGTAGGTCAGTTTTATAACTCAGAGGTTCATTCATTTCTGTCTGGTGTTTTGGCATACCTGAAATTTAGAAATCTAGGATTTAGTGGAATTTTAACTCCATACACAACTTTTTATGTTGTCTTAAGTAAGAGAAAGCAAACATTTCTTACCAAGAATTTGTCATGTTATCCACAGTTAAGCCATTTCTTGCATTTCAGATCCTGGTCTGAATTTAGGCCCAGTAGAGGGAGACAGACTCGTATTTGTCAGTTCTTTATAGCCCCTATCAGCAGCTCAAAATTACTGGTGAAGTGTGTGATCTATTTCAAAGCAAAATGAAAAGTTACAGAACAAGGAAAGGTTTATAAAGTCCCAGTACCCTCAGACTGGGCAGGATGACTTCCTTATATTTTGTTACAACCCATTCTTTATTTTTGGTATGGCATGTGTGTGTCATAAAATAATTTATAGAGTTTCTTCAGATGTGGATTCTTTGAACTTCTGTGTAGTTAGAACGTACATAATTGTAGTGGTGATAGTGGGTTTGCTTTGAAAAAGTCTGCCTGTAAATCTCTTCAGCTCTATATTATTTATTGATTTAAAATAACCTAGTTAATTACAGTAATTGTGACTAGAACAGAAGATAGCCAGATATTTTGAAGATTGCTTGGCTGTCTGGAAAATAAAACGTTGAAGATGTAATTTTCAGCTATTTTGAAATCGTTTTAAATTTGCATTGTAGCAGTTTCTGCTAAATTTTATCTAGCTCACCTTTTTCTATTAACTTGAAAAAATACTTGAAATTAGACATTAACCCTTTAGTAATTTTATGATGTTCTAGCACAATACCTGTTAATCAATTTATGTTATGTCTTTAGCTCAGTTGCTAAAATGTAAGGTTTTTATGAAGTTCCTTTTTTTCTCATGTCTTTTTGTTAATTTTATAGGACTTTTCTGATGGTCCAAAAATTGTGTAAAACTCCTTGTTATATTAATGTCACTGGTTTCAGCAGATGATGTGCATTTCTGGCTTTAGCATAGGGGAACAAAGCAAGCAAATTCCCTGTTTGTGGAAGGGAAAAGAGACAGAGGATCCTAACATTTGCTTTGAGAATTAATAACAGTGAATAGAAGAAAGTAATTTCTAAAAGTTTAATAAATTTCTTAGCAAGTCAGAACTTGGGCTGAGCTTTCATTCTGATGCACAGGATGAATATTCTCAATATTGAAGAAGAAAATAATTAATCTTTCTGCCTTGAAAAGTAAAACTTTACCATGAAATGTAATGCACCCTAACAATATGTTACATTTTGTTGACAGTAAAGCAGCATACTTCTAAGTGTATACTGAAACTGTTCTAAACAATTTCTTGCAGGGTTGAGGATTAAAGAGACCAAGGAAGTTTATGAAGGAGAAGTCACAGAACTAACTCCCTGTGAGACTGAGAATCCTATGGGGGGATATGGCAAAACCATCAGCCACGTAATTATAGGACTCAAAACTGCAAAGGGAACCAAACAGTTGAAGGTGTGTGTGGTAAAGTCTCAGAGATTTCCTTAAGTATTTCAGGTTTGCAGCTCCTATTTTTAGCACTTCTTATTTCCATTTCAAGCTCTTGATCCCCATCTCTGTCAAGTGGGGCTGCCAGGAGGCTGCTTTCTTTGGCTAGACAACTTTATCATGACTGTTTATTTTCATCTGCTTTATGTAGAATATTTAGATATTGGTCTTGTCTCCTGCTAATTGAAATAGGAGATAAACCTATCATTACTTGGTTAGCAGCTGCTGTTATTTCTCTCTTTGGCAGCACACACCTGTATGTCTTCAATTAGTTAAAAGTGAGTTTTAGTAGGAAGAGATCCTGATGCAGTTTTGTAGATCAGTAGTACCGCAAAAACTGACTGAGCTGGCAATCTGAACATTGTTCTATCTAAGTCTGTGATACACTCTGACCCTGGCTATAAATTAATGGTCATAGTAATAAACATGAGAAAGGCCTTGTTTGGTTTTGTTTTCCTGAGTGGCAGGAACCAAATTTTTGAGGATGGCTAGGGAAATATTGCCTGTTTAAATATAAATTCTTCTTTCTGTCACATCCGTTCTTTCTACATGGGGTGTCATGCTCTAGTGAATATTTGATAGAGAACTGGAAATTGAGCTGGTGTGTTGCCAGCTCAGGCCCACTTTCCTTTTGTTTTCTTGTCTCTATTCAATTTCCCTGTCAGACTAGGAGAGAAGTAAAAGCTGTCTCTGTTGTTAAATATCATCTTTCATTTGTTCAGTCTGAAAACAAGGAAATGAAGAGCAAAAGTGAATAAACATGTACCAAGAGAAACAAAGGCATCTAATATATATTCCACACCCACTCTCCCTAACAGAGCTCCACAGAGGATAAGGACTCAAGAAATCAAGGAACATAATTCAATGCTATAGCCAGATTTTTTATAAAAGTTTTCCTAGAAAGCTACAGAACTACTGTTTCTTAGATATAAATACACTGTCACATTACTCAGAGATATGTTTTGTAGCTGGTACCATTATGGGTTTGGCACTTCCTGTTGGATAGCAGATTTTTTTTGTAAGACAGTAAGTTCTGTGCATCTTTCCGATTTATTCTCTGTCACTACTGCAAACATTACAGCTTTATAAAGTCCTAGAGGTATTGTTGGGGTGAGTTGCAGTTTAATTTTGTCTGATGGGATTGACCTTCAAACTGCATTTCTTTACCTTGATTACCATAACAATCTGGAGCTGTTTTGACCAAGGGTGCTGTGTGCTTGTCTCCAGCTGGACCCGAGCATTTTTGAAAGCTTGCAGAAGGAGCGAGTGGAAACTGGTGACGTTATTTATATTGAAGCAAACAGTGGAGCTGTCAAGGTAAAAGAAAAGTTCTGTGCTTTTATGCAGGTGTATGTTTTTTGCAGACCTTTCTCTGCTTTTGTCAGAAGGCTCTGATTTATTAACCTTAACTGACATGAAATGCTTACATGGAAATTTTAAAAAGAGCCCGGTGCTTTCCTTATCTAGAGAGAAAAGTCTCTTTTGCACCCAAAGAATGTGGTGATCTGGTTCACAATTAAGGTCATCTGGCAAGGGAGCTATCACTGATGCTGTCTGGATGAGTTTTCTGTAAGATCAAGGCATCTCTGAGGGAAGAGGGGAAGAACCAAGCAACTTCAGTCATTTTCAGGCTGACATGTGCAGCATATTTAATCTTTCTTTTATTGCTCTGATATTTTCTCCACAAGATATATATACATGTAGAAGGGAATACTGCATTAGTTAGCATTCTTTTCATATCTGATTTAGAAAGTAGTGTGTAGTGATACTTGCTGTTTAATGGATGAGCATAACATTTTCTATCATATAATAAATCACCCACCTACAAAGGAAGTTCTCCCAATCTCTGGTTAATCTCCTAGATTTGTCCTTTAGCAAGAATTGCATATGGTAAAAGAAGGGGAGAAAGGAATGGAATATTCTTGCCACTGAAAATATCAGGTGTTTTTCAACAGAGTTTCTGAGCTTTGATGGGTAGATAGGGCATGCCTGTTGCTGAGGGGGGAGTGGGATGTCTGGATTGTCAGCTGAAGCTTGTCAGAACTGGAATTGTGAACTAACCCTGTCATCGAATTCATGTCACTCAAGGTTTTGGCACTGAAATTAATTCTGTACTTGGGTTTCTCTTTGCTGTTCCTCAGAGGCAAGGCAGGTGTGATATCTATGCTACAGAATTTGACCTTGAAGCTGAAGAGTATGTTCCCTTGCCAAAAGGTGATGTGCACAAGAAAAAGGAAATTATTCAGGATGTCACCCTGCATGACTTGGATGTGGCCAATGCTCGACCTCAGGTATCTTGACTTCACAGATGAAGTATTGACAGAAAAATTATTTGACATAGATAGGATGTTACCAGAATAATTGAGCTGTAGGAAGTTGAGCTAACTCACTCACCCTCAAAGATTCCACTGTAGGAAAAGCAGTAGGTGTTACACCTTGAAGGCCAGTCTGGGTCTCCTCAGGGAGGAACTGGCTGCCTCAGGGTCCTGCTATGGAGGTCAAAGAGGCAGTTGCTTCCTTAGGATTCATGCACCTGGTCATGGAATACTGGTCAGCAACACTCCTAGAAGTACAGAGAATGGTGTGGGAGTTGTAGAACAGCTTCCACACAGGTATTTGGGATCCACCACCTTCACAGTTAATGCATAATCTAGACCCTGCTCTCTTTCCCTCCACCACTGTGCCCCATCACTTGCAGAATAATAGCATTTGGGGCTGTTGCCTTTGACCAGAAAAAGAGATTATTGCTTTCTCTCCAGAAGGAAAGCTACAGGTACGAGGTAGCAGCAGCCAGACCTGCAGCATTTAATTTACTGGAAGTTCTGAATGCAGATTAATGTATTCTGCTGTGTTTATGGTTTCATGGCCATGAAATGGAAACTGCAAGGACTGTGATAAAAGGTGTCTCTTAAGTATTTTTGACTGCTGTGGATTCTGTTGATATCCTTGCTTTCTTCAGAAATGCTTCATAGCCATTTATTAAAGTTCTTTGTGAATTTCAGTAGAGCTCTGCACATATTGCAGCAGAAAAAAAACAAAATAGGAGAATTACTTCTTGCTGTGTCTTAACATAAATCCACTGTTGAGGGAATTCTGTCTGAGTCAGAAACAGAAGTCACAAGTTTAAAGGCTAGAATCTCTACAGTAAAACAATACAACTCTTTAGCTTACTCAGTTTCAAAGCAAACCTCCTTATTTACAAAAAAAATAATTTGTTTGATAAAACCCATGGCATTAAAAAGGAATAAAATTTTAAATAGTTCTTCCTGTGTTGACAGGCTGGACACCTACTGTGCATGCAGGCAGTCCAAGTCTCTGTGTTCCCTGACAATTTCATTCCTTAACAGTTCCTCTGTGACAGTTTTTTCAAGAGAGGATATCTCATTTTGATTTTTTATGCTCTTCAGATGAGCAAGGATGAGGAGGTAGCTAGGTGATTATGTTTAGAATACTCCTGTGGTGAGGTGACCTAAACTTTGACAGATTATCAAAGACTGCTGATATAAAGTATCAAGTTAACTGTAAGAAACAACTTCTTTAACCAATTCCTGATCTGTAAAATTCCCAGGGTGCTTACTACATGACCTCATAGCTGATCTGTCAATTTCTTTTCACAGGGAGGACAAGACATCCTTTCTATGATGGGACAGTTGATGAAGCCTAAGAAAACTGAAATTACTGGTATGAAACCTGTATGGTATTTTGAGATTATATAATATATGTGTTTACCAGTTAGAAAAAGATTAAAAAGAGTTACTGTATTTAAATGAATGCCTACATAATAGATATTCATAAATACTCAGATTTCAAAAAGCAGTGATACAATTGCTAGAATTGCAGAGGCTGGAGACAGTACAAGTTACTGGTTCATGCACGGGGTGGTCAAATGTATACAGTGCTCTGCACCCATCTTCCTGGGAGAGGTCAGAATGCCAGTGCCAGTCCCACAACATTCCTGCCACAGTGTGAGGTTCAGGCTTTCAACAAAGAGCCAAACTAAACAGTAATACACAAGTTCTAAAAAATGTTGTAGCAATCATACTGAATTTTGGTGGAATAGAAAAATGGCACCTCTTTAACAGCTGTCGAAGGACCTGATGCTCCACATGCCCTGCTGCTCTTCCTACCAGTATGCACAGATTGGCTCTCCTTTTTCCTTGGAAAGAAATGATGCTTCACTAAGTTACTGTCTAAATTTAAATCAAAATCAGTTTCAGTACCTAACTGAATGGTTGTCTTTTGAAGTATTTTATCTGTCCCAGAAGTTGCTTTGCTTATTCTAGTACCAGATATATAACATTTGGCATAGCTTTGAGAGCAGTAGAGTAGGTTCACAGAAACTTATATAGCCCTTTTTTTTTTTTCTTTTTTGGTTAAACACAACTTCTTTGCTGAAATAGAGTAGCAAGATTTCATTCTTTCAGTGATGTTCTTTTCAGCCATGCTTGGAAACTTCAGTAAGTTTCATGTTTAAAATGAGGTTTGACTGACTTCTCCACCCCCTACCGAGCTCCACAAACCTACAACAGTCAGTTTTTCACCTGTGTGTGTATTTCAGTTAGAAATACTTTGTTGCACAGATGTCTCCCCAACACAGTATGAAATGTCACAATATTTTAGTGTCACAGATAGTTTCCTTGTAGCAGAAAGATAACAAACCACGGAAAAGTTCAAGGAGAATTTTCCCTGCTTCAAGCTTTACCCTCTGACCTGTAGTTCACTAGCAGAACCACTAACAGTTTCTTTTTGTTATTAGACAAACTTCGAGGAGAGATAAATAAGGTGGTGAACAAATACATCGATCAAGGCATTGCAGAGCTAGTGCCAGGTGTGCTCTTTGTGGATGAGGTTCACATGCTGGACATTGAGTGTTTCACATACCTGCACCGAGCACTGGAATCTTCTATTTCCCCCATTGTCATCTTTGCTTCCAACAGAGGAAACTGCATTATCAGGTATGATGTCTACATTGCAATTGTCCACTTTGCATTGGTCCAGAAACCTTGGATTAGCTGTGTCAGTGGAGTTACAATCTTCAAATGCTTTTGTCTCTGACACTGACACCTGTGAAAATCCTCTGCATGTGTTGCAAGCTACATTGGTGTCAGGAACTGCTCATGAGCTTCATGATGGGACAAGCATTTAACACCAGGCTGACTGGAATTCCTCCTTTCCCCTAACAATCTCCTCCTCTAACAGTGTCTGAATTGTTTCACTTCCTGGGTGATCTGTGACAGTTACCATTCCCTTGTGTACCTCAATACATCTGTTGCCTGCACATTAGGGACATCAAAAAGCCCCAGAGCTACAACCTCTAGTATCATTGTTTCCTGCTTCTGGATTATTTTGCTGCTTGCTATCCTAATTCCATCAGACTTCAGCTGCTTGTTCTTACTAGTAAAGTGTTTCACAGTTCAGCCTCTCCCTTTTCCTGCTATGTTGATTTGGCTTTTTGTGATTCTTCAGTCTTGCCAACCAACTTGTTTTTCATCTCCACTTCACTTTGTGCCTTCACTTTGATATTTTGCACCCACAAAATGCATTCTTTGCATGTTCAGTAAAAGTGCTCTCCTCTTTCAGAGTCTGCTGTAAGTTCTAATGCTAGTTTGTGGCCTAGGTCTAATTATGTCTAAACAAGCTGTCATTAGCAATGATTGCTACTCTTTGAATTGATTTAATTCAGCTGTATAACCAGCTTTTCCTTTCCCTCATAGTGGCTCATCTGGTATTAATCTTTCTCTGTTTGCATTGCTTAGAAGTGAGAAGCCCTTCAGAAATGTTTAAGGTGGACATTACAGCATTCTCTTTGTAAAGATATAAAAAGGCTGTCTTGTGAAAGTAAAGGAAGTAGAGATCTCTCAGCATGGATTCACTGCAGATCTTGTTATGAAACAGCTATGATTTAAGAAAGGAAATTTTTTCATATAATAGTGGCATCTAATATTGGAGAACCATGGCCAGAGCTGCAGTACCTAAATACTAGCACTGAACTTAGAAGTGTAGTTCTTTATCAGCACTTCACTGTTTTTACTGCAATCTTTGTAATTCTCATAAATTAAATCTGGGTGTCTTTCAGCTTCACAGCAAATTACAGTGGTCTTGGGAAACCAAGAGGACGTGTCTGCAGGCTTTGCTATTGAGTGTTGTATGTCAAAGAAATAAAATGGTCAGGGATCTAGATCCTGCCCTGTCCTTCATGCAGAGACCTACACTTCTCAGTTTGCTGGATTGCAAGGCTGGAATGTAAACCACTGAAGTACTCACAGGAAGGACTGGGGAAAGAATGGCTTGCTAGCAGCAGGGGGGGTTTTCTCCAAATGGTTGATAGTATATATTATTTCTGCTGATACTGCTAAACAACTTAGTAAGAATGATTTGTTCCTTGCTGGAAGGTACCTTGGAACATTAGATAAGGCTGTATTGTGAGATACAATGCAAGAAAGCACCTCTCACTATTTTTGAGAGGCATGTTTAAGAGCTCCAGTTTGTTTCCCTGGGGCTGTCTGGAATGACCAGAATGTTTCCTGTCTCTGACCCAGGGTGGGTAGAGGTGTGGGGGTGTGTGTGTAACCTCTCTATGGACACACAATTATAAACTAGTGTAGTCACTTTTTATTGATTTTAACCAAATCAATGTTCTGAACTCACAGTAGTGAATGATTTCTCTCTGGTTTCTGCTCTAGAGGCACAGAGGATATTGTGTCTCCTCATGGAATTCCACTGGACCTGCTGGATCGAGTAATGATTATCCGAACCATGCTCTATACACCCCAAGAAATGAAGCAGGTATGTACAGGTTTTTAAAGAACTTCTAACAGCTCCCCAAAGTTTTGCACAGCTTCTGCCTGTTCTGTTACTGCAGAGCTGTTTGACTCTCTGGTCACCAGGGCTTGTGCCACAAAGTTTCCTGCTTATTAAAAGCCTGCTTCTCTAGGAGTCAATACAGTGAGCTGTTAAAACTGTGCACACAACGTCTCTGTCTGACTCCCAGCCACTGAGGAGCTGCTGAGCACGTGTGGAGCTGGAAGTGGCACCTCTCTTGCAGGAAGGCACGAATTGTTAGCTGAAGCAATCTGTTGCATGGATGTGCTTTCCATAGTTTGCAGATTTCAGCAGGTAGTGCTTTTCAGTTGGTATAAGATGAAGTGTCACATCATGGAATCTTTAGTCCCAAACCTCAGGCTTTTCCCTCACATGAGACATGGGAGGGATTGAGGAATACAACCTCATGTGCTGCATTTTTGCCTTTATGCCCTATACTGTAGCTTTAACCTACTGGGGCTGTCTCCTGAAACAGGGAGAATTTTCATGCTCCTAATCAAGTTTGGAGCTGTAAGCACAGCAAGTGTTGCAGAGATATCCTTCCAGATGCCTGGAAGTTTTCCTGTGGGACCATCAGGATGTATTGAATATCGATTATAATGCTTGGTGCCATTATGATGCATTGTGCCAAAGATCCCCCCTCATTAGCGTCTCAATGCTGGGAAGTGACACAATGCAGAAGACATCAGGGTTTACCATGTCAATTCTTTGTATTATTTCAGAGATAGTGTCAGTGGAGGAGAGCGTTGTCACCAGATAATGGTCTCCTGCTGCTGGATAAGCGCCAAGGTGACGTGGAGACATTTATTGTGGAGCCATTTATCGAGTAAATGTAAACATAGAGGCAAAGCTTCACTTCACGTCATTTGAGGAGCTTTCACTGATGCTGTCCTGGGCTGTTCTCAGGATGATTTTTTTTGTACCTAAAGGACACTTTGAAGCATTGTCATGTAGACTGCAGTAGAAGCAGCCCAGTGATTTAACAATACAATTAGGTTTAGTCTCTATACAAAACAAATTTTCATGTGTGACTTTTACTCAACCTGAAGGTATTAAAGATTTTCTGGGCTTCCCTGCACTGTAGGTGAATTCTGTGTAGTTAGTGCTGTATTACCATGCAGGTAAGACTTCCTGAATGCTGATGTTCAGAAGAGCTGGGTAAGAGCTGTGATTTCCATCCTTCCCAGGGCTGAAGGAGTGTTCACAGTACCATTTCCTACAGCTAAAAATAAAGTCCAGACATCCAGCCCCATAAATTCATATTCCTATAGTCACATAATCTCATCTTCCCCTAAATTAAGACTTTTGGATGGCAGCTTCTCATGGGAGAAGAGGAGGAGCTATTACACTGAACTTTGGCTTCTAAGTACAGTTGGGATGGGAGGAGGGGGTAAAAACAAGGCATCCATAAGAGGCAATTCTCTATTTTTGCTCTCATTCGTCTTTCATGTTAGGAAGAAGTTTCTGCTGCTGATGTTTCTCTGTGAGACTCTTTGCCTTCACAATTTATTCCTTTATCAGCACAGAATTTGATTGTGTATCTACTGAAAGTTGTTCAGAACCAGTTCAAAATATTTTTTGTGTGTTTTGATAAAGTAGAAATCCCCTTGTGAAGTGCTGCTCTGAGACAAGACACAGTAACCTTAGTGCAACCAGAACAGGGAAAAATTTCACTTTTATCCTTATTCTAGTCAGGTGTTGTAATCAAACATTTTGCATATGTGCTTCCTGTTGGATATGAGAGGTTATAACTGAGATGTTTTGTTCCTAATGTATTTTACCTGATAAACACTTGTTTTCCTATTCCATAGTAACTGCATGTGTAAGCAAGCTGGTGGGTTGATGGCTTTGCCCCCAATCCTTGGGTAATGTTTCACCAGGTTACTAGATAAAAAGTTCTTTAAAAAAACGTTGTTGAAGATGTGGCATTCAATACCTTGTTTGTAGCAGAGGAAGGACAAAGTAGCAGTGTTTGAATGAAGGGAAGGGGATGTCCAGGTGATCTACAAGTAAAAAATCTTCAACCTGAAATTGCAAAGTGCAGCAGCATTGCCCAATATTCAGGGCACATCTCTTAGCACCAACTTTCTGCCATTTCAAGCCCCTCCTTTACTCTGCTCCCTACCCTGGCTCCCCGAGCGCATTTTTATGGCTTTAATTTAAACGAGTGCTTCTTGATATCTTGTTTACAAAGCTGCCAAAGTGAAAAATACCTGTATTATATGAGGCTTGCAGCTCCAGAGTTATCTCTGCACTAAAACACAACATCATTATCCAGTCTGCCCCTTATCACTCAGCTGGTAATACAGACTACCAAGAGACTTGTGCCACTTTTGTTACAGCTTTATATGCTCAGGCTTATTGGTGATATCTTCCTCCAACTTTGTAAAGATCTTCAAACTGGTACAAGCATGAGACTGTTCTTGAAAGATTAGATTCTTCTTAGTGACATTTTTTTTTCTTCTTGAAGGAATAGGTGAATCATAGAAAGTAACTTTTTGATTTATTTTACTATCTTCTTGTCAATGGAATAAAAAGTGTGTTGTGAGCTGCTAAGGAAAGGGTGTAGGCTTCTGTAGGGCTTTTTGGAGGGCTCTGCTGTACAGCATCAGTGATACACTGCAGAATTCAGTAACTGCTGTGGCTATCCAGAAGCCTCCAGCTGCCACTAACTTCCAACATACATTTTCCATTTTCTAGTATAAGTTCTCATATTCTGCTCCTTATTAGTAGGTAGGCTTTGCTAACCATGCAGAGTTACCTTGAAGGGTTAGCAGTCCAGGTGTGTTACTTTACCTGCCTTTTGTGATAGTAGTTTTAACATTATATTTGCCTGCTCAAAGACTTGGAATTCTACAAATTCTGGTTTAGCAGTAAGTTACACCAGGGTAACTCACACACCATCTTGTTTTGTAGCATGTCTCATCTCTAAGCTGACAGTTTACAGATAACAGGTTAAGTAATTTAGCATGTTAATTGTTTGGGCTCATACCTGACTTATTCTTCCCAACAGATCACAAAACTTCGTGCTCAGACAGAAGGGATTAATATCAGTGAAGAAGCTCTAAACCACTTAGGGGAAATTGGTACCAAGACAACCCTAAGGTAAGTTGGGCACACTTTTCTATTCAGCATGACTGGGTCTAAACCCACTCACTGTAGGATAAGTTGCTGTTGGAAGCGAGACAAACCTTGCCTTTACAATGACATGGTCTGTTAACAATCATTAAAACAAGAGTGGTAATGCTCCTCTTTTCTGCTTTGAAGAATGTGTGTGCTGGAGTGCTTGCTGACTTTTTCATACTGCTGGTGGAGCTGTGTTTCCTAGCAAATGTCCCACCCCTCTGTATCATCAGTTCCCTGGGATGCACTGAATTGTAATTACTCATCTGCCTCTGTTTGATCACAGGTATGCTGTGCAGTTGCTGACCCCAGCTAACCTGCTTGCCAAGATTAATGGGAAAGACAGCATTGAGAAAGAGCATATTGAAGAAATAAATGAACTTTTCTATGATGCTAAATCCTCAGCAAAAATCTTGGCTGATCAACAGGAGAAGTACATGAAATGAAAAGCTTATCATGTTAGATGCTTTGAAGTAGCTTTAACCCTTAGCCAGGCTGGCTTAGTTATTGAATGAGAAATGTTAATGGTTTGTCTCTTTTGGGACTGAAGAATATTTAAATGTTGGACTGCTTTGTCAGGCCAGAATTAACTATTGAGTGTTCCTATTTCATTATCAACAATAAGATGCTCCATGGTGTGTGTGTAACATCTTAGTCTCCCTTCTGTCAAGATATGAGAAATGAATAGCTCTCAACCCATCAGTTTTGTCTTTAGAATTCTTTACAGAAGAGCTCTAACTGAAGTTGATGTTTAAGAACAGTCTATTTTCTTCATGAATCCTGTTTTAAAATGGTTTCCTTTTACAGATGAGAAGTTTTTGGTTTTGAATTGAAGTTTGTCTGAAGTGCTTTATAATAAAACAAGTCCAGAATATTGGAAGTGTGCATGTGTTCACTCTGGGTGTTGACTTGTCTAAAAGACAGTCAAAATAAATTGGAATTAACAAAGCCAAGTATGAGTGAAATGGATCTGCAACACAAAAATAGATTGCAGCAAAGGGAAAGATAGATTGGGACCTTTTAACAGTGTTTACTTCTTTGTTGCGTTTGGGGTTTTTTTTCTGAAGACTTCCTTGGGGAATGCAGAAATAGGTAACTATTATCTTAGCCCTATTTAAAGCCTTTCTCCCAGAGTAACTTAAATTTTTCTTGGGTTTTCCTATAGCAGATTAAATAAAAATTGCTTTCCTTCATGATTAGCTATTTTTTTCCCACTATCCCCACTTTCTTGACCACTCAGAATCAGGAAAATTTTTCACAATAAAACTGAAATCCTGCTCTGCACAGACTTTACATGTTTACATGTTTACAGTGTGCTTCCTTGTTTTGTGAAGCTTCACAGCACTTGTAGGTAAAATGACTAAAGATTTAGATCCTTGTAACACTAAAATACAAATCTCTATAAGCATATAAATGAATGTATTGGGAAAACAATGTAGAAGCCTTATCAAGTGACAAACCTCACATTCCTTAGTAGAACCTTAGGGATTTAAAACCCTCTATGTACCTCTTTTATAAATAAGCATTTCTTGGGGTAGGGTGGGAAAATAGTAACTTATCACAGGAAGCCAGTTTTAAATGTCCTTCTTAGCATCTGCACAGTGAAGAGGATGAGTTTTCAATTAATACTTTGTGCCAGTTTGGACACAAATCCAGGAGGAAACAACCTGAAAAAAAGTCCCAAGCCGGGTAAAAATCTGCAAGGTCAAGTGAGCCACTTTGAAGAGTCCTCCTGGCTGCAGTCCAAAGGTACAAAAACACTTCCAGCAGGTGATGGGAAATACAGGATTGTCACAGAATCACCCCAAGATATAACTTTTAACTCATCAAAAATTTTACTCTGTGTTCCTGAATGAGACTGTCTCACAAATACCAAACATACTCAGCCTTCCATGAGTCCTTCACAAGAAGTCAGTGGTTCCTCCTGTGAGGAGAATCTCAGTAATGGCAAATTAGGCAGACACAGGCAATTGTCTTTTGGGTGGGGTGTTTTTGTTTTGTGGGGTTTTTTGTTTGGGTTTTTTGTTGTTTTGTTTTGCTTTCTTCTTAAAGGTAAAATCCACCTCTGTTACTCATTTTACTTTCCTAAGAGGTTTTCTTCTGAGACTGTGGTAGCTAAAGAAGCTAAAATTACTACAAAGCCATAGCTTGCATTTTTGTAAAAAATAATTTACCCAGGTTAATTACTGTATATCAAAAGTAACAAAACTCCCTTGTTAATCAGGGAATTCTGCCTTCTAAAGCACACAGGAGCTCAGTCATCTCCTTGGGGAAGGAGTCCAACTGCTAAAAATCTCTGTCCTCACCCCTTTATGCTCTAGAGGCTTGTCTCTTCCTTGTGCTGAAGTGCTGTTAGTGGAAATTGCTAATGATTTTTCAGCCCCAGTAACTGGATTGGACAGCAGAGACTGCTAGGAAACAAAAAACAGAGCTGGAAGGAAGCTGGGTGGTTTGGATTTAATAATGTTTTGATCACATTCTACCATCTCCGTCATGTAAAAACCTGTCCCATTCTTCAAAGTAAAATTCAGTACTCTTGTCAGCCAGCCCTAATTAGCTTTTGTACTTTAAATAATCTATCTGCTCCTTTCTTCACATCTGCAAATAAACAATAGTGACAGATAGATCTAATGAATGATTTTTCGTTTATCTGGGAATATTTTTGGACAAGGAGCATTCCTGCTTTCAATTCTAAAAATCCACTCTATAACTAACTCAAAATGAATAAAGATTGCAATTACACCATCAGACTAATTTTCACAGTGCTTCTAAAATCTGTTTTTACTGTGGCTGGATGGCACATTCTGTTTTAGTGCTATGGCAGCATAGAAAGAGACACAATGAATTAAGCTGCTGCATGATCAAAATTGAACCTTCTTTTTTTCTGTTGCATTTTGAAAGTCCTTCTTGGCAACAATGAACATAGTTATTTAAGAATTATAAGTACCATTTTTCTTTGAGTTTTCTGTAATATCTAGCTGATCAATTTAGAAAGAAGTTTGAATAAGCCCTAAATAATTCTGAATGCCAGAGCAGTTCAAAGGCCCAATCAAAGTTTGATGGCTTTTTAGTGATAAATTTGTCTCTGTTCACTCAGCAGCAAAAGACCTACTGGGCAGTGAAGGGTGGTACCTCCTGGAATACTGAAATCTTAAGACCACTGTTCCCACTTACCATCAGCAGGAAGGGGCAGAAACTCTTGCTCCTCTTTTAGCAAGCCAGTTGTTTCTTTGCTTACAAAATGTTCCTAATAAAAATTCAAGCTCTGTAAAACTGAGGAGAAATCTCTGTTCTCATAACTGGTAAAACAAGTGGTTCTCTATAAAACTCAAGCTGGGTAGCCTACCAGACCTCAGATACAAACAAAGACTTGGGAAGAAGTGAACTGTGTGCCACACACTGCAATTAAGCAGCTCCATCTGACCCTGGTTTCAGAGCAGACTTCATGACTGATGTTACCTGTCACTTGAGACTGACTGCAGGTACACAAGTGTGCTTCAGGAAGAAAACAAGATCTCAAAATACACACAGGGGGAAAGCAGCAGCAACCAATCTAAATTTGTTTTCCCAAACCTTGAGCAATTAAAAAAACATCATCATGTAAGACTATCTTTATATCTGCCAAGTCTGCAGCAGAGCAGGGGCTGGATCCAAAAAAGGAGCAAAGCACTGTTCTAATGCACAGAACTCAGTGCAGAGCATGCTCAGGAGGGGCTGCTTTACCTGCAGGGTTTGTTCATAGAAGGGCCCCACTTTTCTCTTCTGCACCTTCATGTCTGTACAGCAAATAAGCCCCTGCCCTGTCCCTGTAGGACCCTGTCCCTGTAGGACCCTGTCCCCACGGTGCCACCTCTCTGATGGCCATTAAGTGCCATGGGAAGATGTAGAGCTGTGGTGCAAAGGGAAAATCCTTCCACTCTAAATGGTGAGCCAATGTTTATCTAGCCCATTATGTGACGTCCAGCAGACTTACTGGTGTCAAAGCTTTGTTCATGAAAAAAAGTCTTTCATATTACTGATAAAAATAGTTCTGTTGGAAGAATTACTGCTGGAAGACCTTCAGAAAAAGTAGAAATACTTCTGACACAAAGCTGCCCCTTGAAGGAGGAAGGTGCAGGCAGCAAGGAACATTCCCACCAAATAAGTATGGTTATTAATATTAAATGTGAGAGAACAAACTATTATTTTAATTCTTTTCTTTCTATTTTCCACAAAGGTTGCACTTCATGCATTAATCTTCCCAGCGAAGTTTTTACGACTGATTGCCTACACACTATGAGAAGTTTCTCCATCCATTACTTGCAGGGAAACGGGTCCTGCTGTATGGGAAAATATTTGTTACATCTTATCAGGGTGACACATAATCTAACAACAATTACAGCAAGCCCATATTTTGTACTATTTCGGTTTCAACGTGAAAAATAGTTCTAATATTAAACCTGGGGCGGGTGAGGGTTGTAGTAACCAGTTGAATAAGCTGTGATTTCCTCTCGATGTGGAGTGGTGCCACACTCAGATCCTGCTCTCAGACAGTGCATACACATAAATCCACTGTACGTGCCTCCTATGCAGATGCCTGAAAGTTGATTTCTCCTGTTTAAACACACCAAGGGCAGAAATTGACGTGTCTTTAGTTCTCATGTGGCCAAAAGCATTGAAAACACAATTAACCTTCTCGAGAAAAACGGGAGATAGTCTGAAAGCTGACCCAGCCAGGAAACCACCACTGACAAGGAAACTCAAGACTGTACACATCCTGAAAACTTCCCATCTCAGAAATTGGTCCAGATGCCCTCAGTGGAAAAAACTTTGATTCCCTTCTTGCCTTGGCTTTTACCATTTGAAATTGGGGTACCCACAAACAGCACCAGGGTGAATGCAGCAGCTCAAAGCACAGTGAGAATTTTGCTGTGGGTCAGCAGGCACAAGACACAGGTACAACCTTACTCAGGCTGCAGGATGGCCAGAGGACGTGCTGGTGTTACACCTGTGACCTGTTTTACACCCTGCAGGGCCAGCAAACACTCCTTTGGGAAACCTTTCCTCTGTACCAGTGCCTGAAGGAACAGTTGGGGTGTGAGATACATCAGTGTTCCTCAGGGTGGGAAAGACTTCAGAGAGGTGAAGATGATAATGCTTATTTCTTCTGACAGAAGATACCCTGGTAATCCAGAGTCATTACCAGCAGGAGTTTAAAATAAACTCCACTGTTCTCATCCAGCCTCATAATGCCCTGAAGGAGCTTTTCTTGCCTAACATTTTGGTATCTTAAAAGGAAAAAACAAGTGCCATGCTCTGCCCCAGCTCTGGAAGCTGGATATAGACACATTTTGGGCTCTCAGTTCACAATTTGTATCTCTTCTGCCAGTTAATAGCTTTGGAGCCTGTGCATCCATGTACATTTTTGATTGTGCATGTCCAAGGGAGTCATTGACACCAGCAAAGAGGCAGCACTGATATGCTGGGAGTTACAGCCACAAAGTCTATTCAGTGGCAACATTTTGATAAAACAAGCAGGCCAGGAAAAGAGCAGACTCTTTTCCCTTTAAACAACAAAATTAAGAACAAATTCATTTTTGTTACAAAACACTGTGAACAACCTTTGCTTGGGTGTTTATTGCCAAGCAAGGATTTCCAGAAGAGGACATAACTCTCACTCGACCTTGTAACTGTGCAGCCTGCACAGCACTGCTGGGCTCCCAGCCCCAATCCCCAAATCTGGCTCCAGCCTCCCAGCTCTGCCACTGCCCATCTCCACTGGCTGACGGCCCCATGACCCTGCCAGTGGCCAGGGGAGCTTGTGATGGTTTTCTGGTGTAAAACCAAGCAAACAAGGGGAAAGAGGAGAGATTTGAGCACGCTACAGATTGGGAACTAGGCATAGGAGGGGTGCCAGGGACTGCAAAGAAGCAGAGAGCACACTCACACCTGCAGCTGATGTTTGCTTTCCTGCCCAAAGAAAGCTCAGCTCACTTTCCTGAATCTGCAATGAAAAGTGGGGAAATGGCACAACCTGAGGTTTTACTGCAAGCTCAGCATGGCCTCTGACCCCACAGCCTCGTGCCAACCCTGTCTCCTGTGGGAAGGTGGAACCCACAGGGGCTGTTGAAGGCAGCTGCCATGAGAACATCCAGAGTGAGCTGGAGCAGCACAGGAGATGGTCAGCCAGGCCAGCTGTGGGCTCCTGGGCTTTGGGAACACAGCACTGCCAAGACCATCAGCTCTGCCCTCATCCAGCCTTGGGCAGAGCTCCTGGCAGAGGCTGCTGCCATGCAGGCAGTGAGAAGGGATGGCACAGCAGAAGTTAATTTCCCTCTTCAGGACCTTTGTCAAGCAAGTGTCAGCAAGCACAAGAGCAGAATTCCCAGCACATGCCTGACCCCCTAGAACTGGGGCCCTGTCCCTGCAATTGTCACCACTCCAGAGCACTGAACTCCCCTGGCCACAGCAAGCTCTGCCTGACAGGGTGCTCAGCACACTTGATGTGTTCTGGGTCAATGATTCATCCCCTTGATGCCTGGCTTACTCTTTTCCTCCCTGGGTTATTTTTCCCCCTCAAAAGCAATGGTGGTAATCTTCAGGTATTCAGCACTTGTGCAAGGGACAAAAGAGATTTCACTTTCAGAGAAATCTGTGGCTTCCAGGAAGCCCATCTGAAGGCACTGCTGCAGTACAGAACAGCAAGAACAGCATTGCCAGATCACACAGACCACAAAATCTCTGGATTCGCTTGTGAGAGTGGAGATATTGCCCAAGGACAGCAGCAAATGCACACAAAACCCCAACTCAGACACGGGGCCCCCATGTAAATCCACTGTGCCCTTGCAGAGGCTGCTCCACCTGTCAGAGCTGCCAACCCCAGAGCTGCTGTGTGGTCCTGTGAAACACACCTCACCCCCAGGTGTGTTCAGGTAACTGAACTGAGCCCCAGAGCATTGCAACAAAGATGAAGCAAAGCACAACAGTTTTTTGAGACTGTCTACTAACCTTGAATGTGTCCTGAATGGGACACGTGTTGTGCAGTTTCCAAAATCATCTTGGGCACTGGAATTAGAGGTCCCTGCTCTTACAGCTCCAGGCCATGGACTGCAGAAAATGTTACCAGGAAAAGGCATTATTAACTTATTTTAGCACAGCAGAACATATCTGTATCATCTCTGCAGTGTATATATCAAAGGTGCATCCTTTTGATCATCCTCTGCAGCTCCTATGTGGACAGACCAAACCAACTGTGCAGGGCCCATTTCCCCTCCTGAGAGTCCTTGGTAAGATCTGCAGGTAGACCAGAGCTCTGCTTCCCTACATGAGCTGTGCTTATCCCTTCTGGGTTCAACTCTTCTGTATGCATGAGGCAAACATCCCTCAGAGACTGTTTCACCACCCTTTATTACCAACATTTAGCCCAGCCATATGGTTCACATGCCCACCAACCACTCTGCAGAAGTTATCTGCTTCCAGGGAAAAGGCAGGAAGTAATCACCACTGAGTTTTTGGAAACCAGATAGAACAAACTACTGCTTTCAGAGATGCTGCCTAACCCTCCCTTGCTTTCCTGCTGATCCTGTGGGATTTGAGGCTGTGGACCACAGAGACCAGCACCCCTGATTTTACAGACAACCTGTTTGATCGAGGTCTTCATGTAATCCCCACTGCTATTAGGATAAAAACAAAACCAGATGCAGATTAGCAAATCATTTGTAGGGACAAGAGAGCACAGAATGGGAGAATGACTGCCAAATGCTAATGCTAAAGAATTCAAGCCCAGGGGCTTCATCCCAGGGAGGGACTGACAACTGCAGAGCAGAGCTGAGCAGCCTGGAAAGCTGCTAAAAAACACAGGAGATAACTGCTTCTGAGGACGTTGCTGCTTATCCCTTAAATTAACATAGACATGCTCCCTAAATACAAGATTTGCTCCCTCAGTGCTTCTCACAGATGTGGGCACCTGCTGCTCTCCCCAGCCCCCCTGAACAGGGCTGCCAGTGTCTCTTTTACATCTGGGGTGAAATGTAGTCCCTCAAACTTCCCCAGCTGCTTCCCCCCACACGATTGCTTGGAGGGGCTGTTGGGTGTGCAATGCTGGGCACCTGCAGTGGGATCCCTGAGCATCTCCTGTGATGGCCCTGGGCACAGAACATGTGGGCAGTGGCTGCAGGCAGCACAACACTGCAGCTTGGTCCATAACCAGGGCTCCAGGGAGGCTTTGGGCTGATGCACAAGGAGCCCCAAGAGCTTGTGAGCCAGGGGCAGCCATGCTGCAGCCTGGAGACAAGGACATCCTGCCCTGGAAGGCAGAACTCCTCTGGGGAAATAAGGCAGTTCCTGCACAGTGCTGCTCATGGTGGCACTGTGGATTGAGTCTGGCTGACAGCAAAAGATGGACCTGAGTAGGGCCCTGCTGCAGGGAGTGTCACAGGACCTGTAACCACACATTTCTTCCTCCAGGCTGCAGAGGCAGAGAGAGATCCCTGCCCAGCAGAAATCCACACCCAGTGGAGTCACTGCAGTTTATGCCAAGGACTCCCAGCACATGGGGCTACTTTGCCAGTCCCTCCCACAATGACCAGCCCTGCCATGCAGGAGGATGGTGACTTTCAAAGCTGCTCCTGTTCAAGGCTGGGCCAAGGATCCCTCTCCCTTCACAGAGGGGGCCCTGGAGCACTGAAGGCCAGGAGACACAACAATAGCTTCAAACCCACCACTGCTGGAGGCACAGGCACCTCAAGCAGCCACCATCATCTCCAGCTTCACTTTTTGATTAATGTTCTTCCAAACTTTCCTTGGCTCCCCACGCTCCCACTTTCTGCCACCCTTCTCATTACAGATGTATCTTTGCATCGAGGGAAGCGGGAGGAAAAATTGTTCTTTCAGGGTGACAGCTGAGCGAGGGCTATATTATTAAAGGTACCAATCATAGGTGCCGAGCTATCATCGCACGATGAATGCACTTGTCAGGAGCCCGTGGCAGCTGGGGAGGGAGGGAGGGAGGGAGGAAAAGAGGTGGTGGGACAGCAGCTCTCGCTTCCCCACCGCTCTCCCACCGCCCCCCACTCCCCCTCTCCTTTAATGTTGGCCACCTCCGCTCGCCTGAACTTGGACCTTCAGTGGCGACAATTTCTCTGCCCTCGACAGCACGATTAATTTCTCCTGCCCTCCGTGGGGCCTCCGAGTGCGGTGGAAGTCCAGCTGGCCCGCTGCTGATAAGATGTACCTTTTGATTTGTTTTGTCTTTGATTGCCTTTTCTGTCACCTACAATGGCTGGCCGCCTGGAGACCTCCACATCGCCTGACTGACGGATCTATTTATCTAGAGGCTGCTCCCTGGCTTCTCCTCCCCCTCGCTCCCTCCTCCCCCAAACCACCACCTTGTACCACTGAAGTCCCAGCCTAATAGAAGCCGTGAAGGCTCATCCACCATAAAATACATCTGCCATCCTCCTTCTCTCCAAGATAAAAGCCTGTCAGTGTTACTTTCCAATTCCAGGCAGTTTGATTAATGGTGAAAAGCCACTGCAAGATCGACTTCTGGTTTTTACAAGTGCTGTCAGCCAGCCCAGGGTTATGCGAAACACACTCATAGAAAACAAAACAAAATGAGAAAATGTTAGGTGGGGAGGGAGAAGAGGGATGGGAAGGAGGGGGTGAGGGTAACCAAATCATATTAGGCTCAAGACTAAATAAAATAGGAACCTGGATCCATCAAATACCTGTCAGTGGGGTGCAGAAATACACTCTGCAGCTCATTGTACCAAGGCAAATTATGGCAATAATAAATCATTGTTGAAGGAAGATTGTTGATAAATTTTTTTTGGATGGTGGCATTCAATAGGGGCTCTGGGACACCTGCCACTGGGCTTGGAGCGAGAGCCAGAGCAGGTTATTAGCCTGTCACTCAGCCCTCCTCCTCACACCCTGCAGGAATCACAGGCAGTGGGACTAGAATGAAAAGTCTGCAAAGAGAGATATTAAAAAAAATTAATTACATAGCTGAAATACTCCTATAGGAAAAAATAAAACAGGGAGGGGGTCAAAAGAATTACAGCCCTCCTTGCAAGGCTCATTTTTGATAAAGAATATTTTAGAGTGGCCCAGCCTAGTAGTGCTTTAGTCACTCCACTTCATCTGCCATCAAGAGACAACCATCTCTAGGGTGAGATATGACTGATGGAGCAAGGTAATGCCACACACTCTGGAAAAGTCTGGGAAAATATACAGCCCAGAAAAGAAAATATGGAATATTCCTGAACTACTGAGACTAGGCTTGAAGAGTCAGGAGTGGGGTTTCTTCAGGCTCAATCCTATGACAACAACACCATGAAGTGTGGAGGTGTGAGTGCTGTGAGGTTGGGTCCCAGCTGACCCACAGCACCTCTCAGAGCACAGGACTCTCTCTGCTGTATGGGATTGTCACCCACATCCAACAGGAACCAATCCTCAGATAAATCATTCACTGCAACATCGCTGCATCTGAGCCAAGTTTCCCATCTGAGCTGATAAATTCCAATATTTCTTGGGTGATGAGGTTTGACTGGATCATGGGACAAGGTGCACACTGCCTAACAAAATAATTCCATGTCCCTGCTTTCACCAAGCATGGGCAGGGCTCAATAACACTTTTTCCAAACTGGAAGGTCAGGCTGGTCAGCAGACACCACCCATCCTCTACCAGTGAGAGGGGGAGCTGGCAGGGTAGATGGAATTTCCAGTGACCTCACACAGAGAAACTCCTCTCTTCATCTGTAGGATCCTATTTGCCCATCACAACTGGACAGAAACTCTGACCCAGCCATGGGACTGAAGTTTGTTTATTGCCTGTTGAGGAGAGGACACAATGGACTGAAGGAAAGGGCTGATAAGCAAGGATCAGACATTTCAAGGGAGGGTGGCAAACCTGAGAGGTACAAGGAAGAAGAGAATGGAAAATAAAATTCCCCAAAACAGAAGAAAGTATGAGGAAGAAGAAAGAAAATCTAGAGAATGAGGAAAAATAAAGAAAAAGGCAGAAATATGCTAAGGAAGGCGAGAGAAATCACAACCAGAGGTGAGGAATAGACCCTGTGTATAGCAGGTGCAGTTCTAGAGAAAGCAAGAGGAGAAGCACAAGTGAGATGGGATGTTTTAAAGAAGGTTGTGCATCACAAGAGAAGGGAAAGAGAGAGGAAGAGTGGAAAGGTGAAATGTAGAAAGCAAGAGAAAGAGAAACCCCCTGGAAAATACAGCAGGTTCTCTGGCAACCTTCTTCCCAGGAAGCTAATGCCAATAAACAGGGGAAGAAAAAAAAAAAAAAAAAAAGGGGGCTGGGTAGAGAAGCAAATCCACCAAAACCCCAGGCAGAGGTTTTACTTCAAGTTATGAGTCAAATCATGTATTCAATTCCTATTAGAGTCACCTTCTCGGCCACATGCTTTCCAAATTTGTCTGCATGGGGGACCTCAAACCCTGCACCCCTTTTGTCACACTGCTGAAAACGCTCAGTTCCCCTCAATTATTTCAGCCAAACTCTGTCACAATTCACTCCGTGGTATCGGTCCCAGGTCGGCGGCTCGCGAGCTGCCAGGGCGGGGGCGCGGGGCTGTCGCGGTGGGGGACAGGCTCCCTTCCCCAGGCAGGGCACAGGGGCCGGGGACAACGTGCCCGTCAATGTGCCCATCAGTGTGCCCATCAGTGTGCCCTCTGTCCGAGCGCTCCTTGGTATCCCCGGGCACGGATCGAGGGTGGGAGAGACGCTGGGAGAGGGAACCGCTCCGCGCCCGGCCCCGCGCTGATGGGAGCGGCGGCGAACAAGCGGGGACAGAGGGACAAACGAGGGGGCAAACGAAGGAGGATAGAGGGGGCAAACGAG
>VZRX01007402.1:0-58299 GCA_013398075.1 Notiomystis cincta | reverse complement strand
GGCCCGGCCGGGCTCTGCTGCCCCGGCACCGCTCGGCCCGGCCGGGCTCTGCTGCCCCGGCACCGCTCGGCCCCAGCCGCTAAAACCGTCCCAGAGCCAGCAGAGCCGGGACTTTGCGCCGTGCAGAGTCCCTGGATCCAGGCAGGCGACACCCACCCATCCCCACCTCTCATAGCAGAGGATCAGGAATGCGAGGGGTCAGAAATAGGGGGAAAAAATTAGGAACATATATAAAAATGTATTCATTTTTGAAGTGATAATGTTACTTCTGTACTCCACTGCTTGAAAATAAAGCCTCCTATATAAAATTAATAAATACTTCAATTTGAGTTATTACATGTTAAGGCAGGTAACTACAACTCCCATTTATTGTTGGCCGACTTTACTGTCAGTCCTAATATTGTACTATCTTAACTACATAAAAAAGAATCTATATTGAAATCTCACATTGTTTTTCCCCCCCAGCTAGGTCTTCAAAACAGAAGTTTTTTATGTATCTGCATTATTAAGTCTGGATGTAAGTTCCACTTCAGAGCCACAAGATATAACCTTCTTTTCTGTATACACATTAATGATATTGATTCCCTTTTATTTCCAATATCTTATTCTCTCCTATTTTAGGAATAAAAGTATTTAATTTCTCTGTCAGTGCAAGAATCTTTGCATGAGATGCAATTTTATTTCTAACATGGCCTGTATTTTGACCATGACACAGTATAAGAAATAACAAGTATTCCAGAAATATGACTATTTTCCATGTGTTATCTAATTGCACCAAACACCATTTTTCATCATTAGACAAGCAAAGTTTAGCTCAAACAACAACTACAGGAAATATTTCACTTTTCCTAAGAAACCCAGAGGTTTTCCTCCAGTCACAAGATTTTCCCCACTCAGTAGATTTCTGTGATAATCTCTCTGCTCTGCAAGGCTTCAATGTTGTGGCCATTCAGACCTGGCAGATCATTCCTTAATAAACCAGACCAGGGGAGCAAGATCAGCATGAGCTTTGAAGGCGGCTCATCACACCCTGCTCTGTGTTCACACAGTGACCCTCCTGTGCCTGTGAGGAGAGGGCAAAGGGATCCGTGATGCCACCACAGCTTTCCCCTCCCAGGGAGCACAGGTCTGTGCCAGCCTGGTGCAGAGCAGTGGCTCAGCAGCATCACTGCCCCCACAGCACAGCTGTCTCCAGGGGCAGACAGAGAGGGATAGCCAGCACTGCCTGATCAATAGACCTTTTGTCCAAGCCTTTAGCACAAAAAATAGGAGCTGCAACAACCCAAAGTATCTTAAGGTAACTACTGGGAAGCTGCAAGCCAAATGCTGCCACAGAGGCCAAAGACAATTCCCCAGCACCACCCTTGCTGGGTCCCGAGCTGGGACTGTCAGGATCCTCAGCTCTGCTTCAGCCTGTCCTTTCTTTTATTGTCCCCAGTGCTCTCCAGGTCTGAGAGCTGCACGTGGTTTTCCAGAGCAGTGACTGCAGGAGTGATGTGTTCAAACTCAGTATTAATGTAAGGAACTATTGCAGCAGCTTTATTGAATGGATCCAGCCCCTCTGGACATCTGTATTGTACAACTTGGATTCAGGTGATAGGCACCTCAGATTACAGAGACTGATAACTGTATATTTTTAAAGGGTCCTGTCCCTCTGGATAGATTTTTTTCAGAGGATGAATTTGCTCTGTCCAGAAGGCAGGATCTTGCCAGGACTATCCACACATATCATCACTTGTCTTCAGAAACATCACCTCCCTTCCCTCACACAGGATCAGAGCAGGGTAACCCCACCCAACCAGTGCTGGGACAGGAGGAAAGCACTCATCAAAAGGCATTTAAAGACCAACAGAACACACACATAGGAACAAGTGAAAAAATTTAAAATTACATGCAGGAATTGCTAAGCCTTTTAGACAGAAATGAAGCAAAATAGTTTTACACGGTCAAGTGCTCTTGTTATTGTTGTAAGCCAAAAACAAATTGTGTGAAGCTCATCTCACACCCTTTGAAAGGTTGTGTTGGACAAGGTCACAAAGCTCCTGTGCCCCATCAGATTTGGCA
Organism: Notiomystis cincta; assembly: GCA_013398075.1. Lineage (NCBI taxonomy): Eukaryota > Metazoa > Chordata > Aves > Passeriformes > Notiomystidae > Notiomystis > Notiomystis cincta. Next base: position 56,235 of record VZRX01007402.1, on the reverse strand, counting down.
GCCAATGGTAGGAGGCTCTTGTGCCTTCCAGCAGACAGATGGAAGAAAGGCCATCTCTGACTTCTGCTCCCACCTTTCTGGGCATCCATCCTGTTCCTCAAACCCCTTGGCTCTTCCTACCCCTGACAGAGGCATTTGGCAGGAGCCACATGATGTTCCTGCCAGGTGATTTACAAGAGAAAGGCAAAGCTGCACTTCATTGCTGCATAATGGCTCTGCAGGGCAATGGAACAAACCAGCATCTGTTCAAATGACAGAGGTACCTGCTGAGGGGGCTACAGGCAGGGGAACAGAGTGCTCCTCAATATGTTTACATTTAGCAGCACATTATTATGGGAAATGTGGGGGTTGGATATTCTAACAGGCACTTCCACAGAAGGACTGAAGCTCTGACATGAGAAATTCCTGTTCTGTGCAAGAACCTCCCAGCACAGATCCACCTGTGGAGCACAAGGAAATAAGATGGAGGATTTTGATCAGATCTTTCAAGTTGTGGGCTGGACACTGGGCTAAATAAAGATCTTTTTTTCCTGATAATTAGAGGGTGCAGCTTTGTTATGCTCACACAAAGCTCCCTGAGCTGAAGCAATGTAACAACCTGCAGGAAACTTCATTATGTCTCCAATAGCACCTTCTAGAACCCCAACAGCACCAATCTGTCCCCTCTGCTTAGGTAAAAGATCTAGATTTGAGTCGATTTTATAGCTATTATGTTCAACAACCAAAACCATAGAGAGATTGTTTTGTCTTCTCTTACAGTAAAGGTGAAACATTAAACTTGATGAATTGCAAACACTCAAAGCTCTGATCATCTTTTAATGGATTATGCATAAAGGAAACACTCTCTCGAGAAGGAGAGATATTCTACATGGGTGAAATAATATCAAGACTGTGATATATCAGCAATTCTGCATAACAAAGGAAAACATGACCGTGGTGGCACATGGACCACTCAATTCTCTGACCCTCATTCTCCTACAGATAAGAGCTCACTGCTCACACACTGGTTTTGGGATTAAGAACAGAATTAAGTGTATTATTTCATTAATTAACTGTTCATAGTTATGTTTTAAAGACAGTTGTTTTATGTACATACATGTATGCAGTTTGGATCTGCATTTCAGTCACTACAGAGTTTACACTTCTTCTGGAGCTTTAAGAAGAGGCAATATCAGTGGAAGAGGCAGGTAAAGAGAGAGCAGACACTGTTTGAGCCAGGACTCTTGTAATATCAGCTGTAGGACTGGGGACAGGTCCTGTCCTGCTCTGCAGCTTTTTTTTTTTTTTCCCCAAAAGGGGGAGAGTTTTTTCAGAGTGTACAACTTTTGGAGCGAAAAATCTCAGTGATATTGTAATTACAGTCAGTACCCACAAAAATGAGTGCTCACATTGAACAGAAACAACTCCTGCAACACAAGTAACAGCTGAGAACACACTTCATGAAAATGGAAACACTTTTAGTCTATTTGCTCTGCAAGGAGAACCCCTCTCTTTTTACATGTGATATCCCTGTCACCATTCCAGTTTAATGGATCCTGTGAGCTCCCAGCTATCCACTACAAAAAGGTGGATACCTGTGTTTAAACTTAAATAAAAATGACTTTGATGTACCTTGGTTGCAGAAACCAGCGTCAGACTCCTGGCTTGTGCTACTGTGTTCCATCAGTAAATTAGATAAGTCTTATCCCGAATTTTGGCTTGTTTCCACTGCTTAGGAAACAGGAAGCACTGAGATAAGAGGCAGCTCTTTTCTACCAACTTGAGGAAATTAACATGTCCCCCCCAATAAATCTCTCCTCCTTTCAAGAGTCACTCCAAGCAAGGGGAATAGGTTAAAAAAAAGGCTCTTCTCATAACTTAAAAATCAAGCTTTATCCTCCAACATCCAAGATAAAAGCACTTAGAAAAGGAATTATTTTAACAAACACACTTTCCTATCTTACAAGTTTCTACATCTGCAGAACACAAAGAAAACTTTGGACAGTGCAAAGGCAACACGAGGTCAGTCTGGGACACCAAGGTTAAACAAATCATTGATTTCTACAGCACACAGGTATTCTAGGCTTGTCTGGCAGGGCAGATCCAGCAGGCAGCTGCCCCTCTGCATTTTAATCAGCACCCACAGCCACACAAGGCACTCACAATTTGTTGTCAGCAGTCTTCAAAGTCCTGGAGCTCAAGAGCCTTTTCAGATACGCTGATTTTAGGTACAGGCACATCACACCAACACAGCCCAGCTTCACCAGGGTACCTCCCCTCTCTGCCTTGGCTCCTGCACTGCTCCTTCCCACAACTCCTTCAAGGCCTCTCACCACACACCCACCTGTGACTCTGCAGCTGAGCTCTGCAGTCCCAAATCCTGTGTAAGTGACCACATCTGTGGTCACGGGGAGCCCTTGCTCTCCCTGCATTAGGCATAGTTCTGCAGCCCTAGGGAATCCAGCAGCAGCAACAATTTCACCTTCTTGCACTGCCAAAAGATAAAGATGTTTAAATAAAAATCACACATATAGTGAAGTTAATCAGGCAGAATGTTCTGCTCACTGTTCCCTGTTCCCATATGTCTAGAGCTGTATTTTTCTTTCATAAATCTTCACACCACAGGTATAAAGAAGAGCTGTAAAAACATCAGAGACCTTCAGTCAAGCTGAAGATTAAAATGGATAATACTCATCTGAGATTTCAGATAGCTAATATTCCCCAGCAGTGCTCACACCATTTTTGGAACCATCCACTTTAGCCTTAATATCTAAGAAGGGGAATCTGGGATTTTTATATGTGCCAGGTATCCTAATTTTCTTTAAAGCAATATAAAAATACCTGAAACAGCCTCTTAAAAATATGTATCCTCACTGTTCTATTTGTCCCCTCTTTTTTAAGCTCACAGGTATTCCTGTTTCTGAGAAATTGGCCCACTCCTCTTGTTTCCCAGCAAGAAATTCCTCCGAGCCAGCATCCCATGTCTGACCTTGACAGCCCCCTCTGCGATGACAAAGTGTATCATGTCTCTGCTCCTTCAGCCTCCAGCCCCTGACACAGCTGCTAAAGGAGGTGCCAATTGTCAGGGGATTTCCTTTCTGCCAAGCCCTGCCAGCTTGGCTGGAACCACGCTGGCAAAAGCCAGAGGATTGCTAGAACCTGGCCCACAGAAGAGTTTCAATTTTAGCAGATCCATCCAGGAACATATTATAAACCAGCAGCTTAAAGTCTAGCTTACTAATTAGGTCCCCAGCTTAGAATATTGATTTTGGTTTTAAATGCTTCTTTTTTTGTCTTCTTTCCAATCCCATAGACTGGCTCAGTCTAGGCTTAAGTGGCAGAAGAAGAGGCTCTAACAGCAGCTATCCCTTGGCACCCAGCATGCTTGAAATATATTAGAAAATATTATAAACGCTCTAAAAGATTATTTTCAGCGTTCCATCTGAAAGTAACCTCAATCCCGGCCGCAGCTTTAGGAAGCACAAATAAATACTGGCAAACTCCGCTCCGAATTTTTTACAGAGTACGACGCCCGTCGGAGCAGCGCAGGAAAAGAAAGGACTCTCATTTCGAAGAGATTTAGCCGCCTTTCCCTGCCGGCGACAGCCGCGCCTGACTCGCAGGGGAACATTGCCCCCCGGCGGGCAGAGCTCCGGCTCGGGCTCGGGCTCGGGCTCGGGCGGCTCTGCGGAGCTGAGGAGCCGCTCGGGAGCCGCAGCCGCCGGGGCAGCGCGCCCGTCCCAGCCCTGCAGGGCTCGTTCTGCCGGCTCAGCCCCGCCCTGAGGGGCAGGAACCCGCCGAGGGCTGCGGGGCCACGGCACGAACCCGGCAGCGGAGCGGCGGGCGGGAGCGCAGGTCGGGCGAGCGCTCAGCGGGCACAGCAGAGATGCCCCGGGTGCCCCTCCGTGCCCAGAGCCCCGCTCCCCGCGGGAAGGGCCGGCGGAGGCAGCGCCTGCGGGGAGCTCCGGGACACGAGGCAGCGCCCCGGCAAAGCTCCGGATGCAGCGAAAGGAAAAGTTCAGCATCTCACAGCTCCTCATTCTGGTTTCCACGTTGTTCAATACCGACTGAAGGAAAGCGTATTGACAGGACTCGTACACAAATATTTGCATTTGGTCCTAGGCACCTGATCAGTACTGAGAACCTAAACTAAAATGGAAAATGCAGGAGCAGGGCTGCCTGGGGACCCGGGGTGTCACACAGCGCACAGAAAGCTCTCAGACTCCCCACAGCAGTGGCAAAACTGAGGGCCGCCTAAAGCTCGTCATTCCTGTAAGAAACACTCCTTTTGTAAGAAAGGACAAGGGAAAGCAGCCACTGAGCCACTCGGCTTCCTCCTTTACCAAAAGCTGGCTGAGAAACCCGTTCCACAAATCAGTCTGCTTACAGTATGGGACAGGGTTATCCCCTGGAAAACATCAAGGGAGCACACTCATGAAATGTTGAGTAAAGCAACAACCTTTATAGTTGTAGCCAAAAGGAATTAATTTATTTTTAAATATAAAAACCCAACAACAAAGTGTTTGAGAAATTAGGAAAAAAAAATCCATTTGTTTGCAATCTCAAAATTGAATGGAAATAGGCCCTAGGAATAAGTTATTTCAGTTATTTTGGCAACCCACTACTGAGAGCCCTTGGAGCAAATACAAATTTTCGTTATTTGACACTCTGATCAGGTGTTTTGAGTGTTTTCAGAGTGTCACTTTCTCAGTCTCATGGGTGGGTAACAAGTGTTATTTTACAAGTGTCAGAATGGTAACAGTATCCAAGCACCAAAAACCAAGCACTACGTCCAAAGATGTACTTTATTTCATTATAAAGCAGATTTTTTAGGCATTATTTCTTTTTGCGAACATCCACTGTATGGCCAGCAGGTCCTGCTTTGAGGATACAGCTGCTTTTGATAACAAAGACTTACCACTAGACCACAAAAATACAGATGCACAGAAAAATGCTGCTTAGACACTGAAGAGCAAATGGTCTAAACTCCAACCAGTTCAGATATGACTAAAAATACAAGTACAGCTCCAGCCCAGCCAGAGCAGCATGCACGGAAGTGGAGTCTTTTATATTAAAACAAAGTTTGTATTGGGCTTCCAGGAAAAACAACCAAAAAATAATCCCCAAAGCAGAATTGTATCAGAACCCTTTCCCTTTCCTTTTAATGCCACTTTTTAACTATCCCAGTTTCACATCACAGTTGTGCTGTGGTGCACCACTACTTTAGGAAAGACAGAAAAATGATCAAATGTAGTGTGACATCATAGTGAGTGGCTGACAGTGATCACTTCATGGACACTTCACCCAGTTCTTTTATTCCTTTTCCAGCTGTGATCTTCACCCTGGGCATTTGACTTTCATGGATAGGTGCATCTCATTCCACATCTGCAGATTTCCCAGGTGTTTGATATCTGAGCTCAGGGTATTAACAAGAGTTTCTGGATCCATCTGTGCTCCTTGAGTGTGCAACAGAGTCCCACCACTTGAGCAGGAACAGTGACTCACATACTGTCTCTGCCCAACATGCAAAAAGGTACAGAAGGCATGTTGAGGCAGGGTAAGGAAAAGCTCCAGCATCACAACTCCTCATTCTGGTTTCCACGTTGTTCAATACTGATTGAAGAAAAGTGTATTTACAAGGCTCGTACACAAATATTTGCATTTGGTCCTAGGCACCTGATTAGTACTGACAACCTAAACTAAAATGGAAAATTCAGTTTTATTCTGGTCCATTACAGCCTTAACTGTAAATTCTCCAATTTGAAGGTTTGATCTTCAAAAAAAAGAATCCAAATACCTTCTGAAAGAGTATTTTCTTATGTACCACTCAAATCTATGAGATTATAGGATGGAAAAGCCTTCTACATAAGCCCCTTAGTGGAGTTATCTGGCAAGGGTCTCTTATGTAGATCTGCAGAAACAGACAAGTAACATCCATTCTTTCCACTCTTTTGTGATACTGATGTCAAAATTCACCAGACATCAGTAATCAGATAACACCCTGATTGCTACGAGACCAGAATTCACTATCGAGGAGGGAAACTTCACTCCAGCAAAGAGCACAAGCACATTTGCATCTAAGCAGCCATAACACTCATTCCTTTCAGTCAGCATCAGAACTAGAAGTGCAGCCACTAATGGCAATAAAAACTAATTAGAAGGCTTTACAAAGTCTGTTTAACCAAGTTTTAAAGTAGCAACTCTTAGGCACAGGTTCTGGCAGAATCTAGATATACCTGAGTTTTCTGCTTGTGGAGGAGAGGTGGTGGGAAAGGACACATTCCTTTCTTACACAGAAACTTGAAAACAGTCTCAAGCCAATACTCAACATCTAACAAGGTCTAGTGTAGTAATTACAAGACAAAGCATTTGGAATTAGAGATATCATTTAGTAAAAAGAAACAACTGCCTTTCAAATCTGCCATACTGAAAAAAAAAATCCCAAACACTTGAAACACTGTTTGTGCTTACAACCATAATTATGGAACTTGAGCATAAGATGGAGAGGTTTTTCTCACCATTACTGCAAAGGAGCTGCAAAACCAAGTTAAATGGAAAAAAATCCCTTCCAAATATTCATTTAACAAGCATTAATTAAAACCTGTAAAGGCTTCAGGTTACTAAATGTGAAAGGGGTTCAAAAAATTTTCAGGAGTCATTGAACTAAATCCAAGTCAGAAATCTGACTCTCCTAACACATAATTAAAAAACAATTTTCTTAAAAAAATTTTTTTTGCACATCTTCCTTATCAATTTATAAAATGCAAACAGTATGCTAGAAAAGTTTGAATGTAAGGGAATGTGCTTTGGAAACATTATTAAAATATGTGTTTCTATAGAATGATACTATCAAGTTTATGATACTTCTTTTCCCCTGACTAGCTGTACTTTGAGAAGGTCCCTCCTCTCCTTCCTGGGTCCATGAGAAGCTAGGTTTAGAAAAGAAGAGCTCCCATACTGCCAACTTCACTCTGTTCCTTTACAAAAATTTCAAAGTACTGATAAATGATGGTGACAGCGAGCAGAATTCCAGTTCCAGAGCCAATTGCCCCAAGGAAGTCTGCCAGCACAGAGAGGGCACCGATACAGAGCCCACCAAAGGCAGCAGCTGTAGGGATGTACCTGGAAAACATGAAATGAGAATAGAAAAACATTAGAGTTTGCTCAGGAAAGTAACAAAAAAGCCAACAGCAGAATACTCTCTCCTCTTGTGGTAATCAAAGGTAGGGAACATGCAATAATGCCAGGAAATAAAAAGCTCAACCTGACTGGAGGAGAAAAAAATGCTACACTAAGGGGAGAAGGTATTACAGTCCACCATGCAATTATGGACAAATATTAAACTTATGGTTACTGGCTCTTCAAATCATCTGCAGATGACTGAGATCCAAAGTTACAATAACATTTCTATAACACAAAGGGTACATAGGCCCTACCCTGAAATGTGAAAACTAGAGACATCAACCCCTGGCCACCTCTGCACCTGGGAGATTTAAGTAACTACTTGGTGTAGAAGCAAGATCTGCATGAAAACAGTACTTGAGACTAATAGTACATGAAAAATTACAGTAAGAAAATACTTCTGGGTCAGCTTGAAGTAGTAAAGTACACTGAAATGCTCATTATTAGCTACCCTGAGAAGAGTATATAAATGAAAAGATAAAACAGGAAAATAAAAGGTCCAGAATTTAAAGCAAATTCTTTAAATGCAAGGCAAAAGTAAGCTGTACTGTACAAGTCTGCCATTAATGAGATAATGTTCTATGTTTCATACATGTAGCATCAAAGCTGAAACAGCATCTGTGTTCTAGGGTCTAGAAAATGGAAGTCAAGCAAACTTTGCCACGGGTTTGCCCATAACACTTTGCATGAAGAGCCAGTGAATCTGCAGCTCACCTGTTGAGTTCATGGACCATTGAAGTTTCTCTGTGGCCTCTCATTACCATCTGCTGTTCTTTCAACTGCTTGGCAACCTGTATGGAATCAAGGAATGCAGCAATAAGTTTAGTGTCCTTTACCAAGGCCATGGAATGCAGCACTGTGGGAAAACAGAACCAAGACATTGCAGTAAAAGATGGTGGGGCTGGGTGTTTTTTCTATTGTTTTGGGGTTTGCATTGGTTTTTACACTATTCATTTGAGTTAAAAATATCCAGTATTTTAACTTCAGATAAATTTACAGTCACAGGCACTTTTCTACCTGTTAATTATACAAAGCTTTTTGGATAATTCTACTTCTACCAAGAAAAGGAAAATTTGGATACTGGTATGGTCTCATACACATGATTCAATCCATGTTTTGCCATCAAACCTTCTCCTCATGAGAATTTTGTAGATGTTGCAAAACCATTCCTTGAAGTGTTCATTCTGTTTCAGTTTCCTGCATTCAGTTGAGTCAACTATTTATTTGTGGAGCCACACTAGAAACTAGACTTAGAATCCCTTCTTGGAACATTCTTAACTGGATTTCTGCAGTTGCACAGGGTTACAGCAGAGCCCTGCAAACACTTTACTAACAACTGTGGGTAACAAACTCTAGCAGGGGAACGTGAAGGTGCTCATCACTGACTCCATGCACTGAGAAAAACCTACCAGTTTTCCACTACAGTAATGATTTATCAGCTTTTATTTCTGACATTTTTTTGCATGAACTTAAAATAATTTTACTTAGTATCAGGAAAAAGTATTAAAGTGTTAAAAACTGTCTGTGGGTTTACTCTGAAATAAAAACTTTACTGTACATGGCTGAGTGCCTCCCTGCATGCCTGAAAACCAGCAAGATGCAAGTCCAAAACAAGAGAGTGCTCACACTCTAACAGTAACTGTGCAATTACTTATGTGTTAAAGAATGGACTTTACCATTCCATATGGTTGCCAAACTTCACCTCCTACCCAAAACCACACAATACAAACATACCACAATGACACCTATTTTCCATCCTGTTTGCAACTCCAATTTCAGGATGATACAGTTCCTGAATGTGAAATATCCTGTAGCAAATGGATTTTTTGAGAAGCTAGCCTCAGGTACATTAGTGCACTGCACTATATTATCCATTGTCAGTGCTCTCAAATTAAAAATAACAACTTCTAGTTAATTTTCCCACAAAGGAAGCTCAGAACTGCCTGTGTCAGGAATGGCTGGCTGAGCTTTACCTGCAAGTTTTTAAGTGGCAACTCCCTTGCACACAGTGCACCTGTCATGTGGCACTGGAAGAGTTCCTACCTCTCCTGTTACCTTCCCTGGTCTCACACTGATCACATGTTTCTATGTTCCAAATTTCCTAATTCCAATGAAAGCAATTTAAGTTTTGATGTCGTTTTGAAGAAGCAGTAAAGAAAACAGGAAAAAATGACCCCCATTCTGTCTTAATACTTCTCAATTAAAAAAGACACAGTCCCTGTTTATACAAACAATAAATATTACCAACAAGATTACCAGCAGAACAACTTTTTCAGAAGACAGTCAGTCTTATTCTTACAACAGCCCATCTGTTTTCATCAAGTAAGCTTGTGTAATTTGTCATTTTAAACTTACATCTTTGGCAGAAGAACCAGAGACTTCAATCCATGTCTTGGAGAAGAAAGCACAGGAGCCCAACATAAATACAATATAAACAACTGCATGTACAGGGTCTTCCAACACTGAAGAAAAGGACTCTGGAGGTGACAGATAATAACAGAGTCCACCAACTGGATAAGCACGAGCAGGGCCTCCAGATGATGTGTCCTGGAAGAAGAAAGCAAGCAGTCCATCACCAATTTCTCACTCTTTCTTAGCCATTAAGCCAAGTCTTAGAAAAGTTTGTATCACCTTTGTGTCACTTTGCATGGTTACTACTGCAGCAGCACACACACATTCAGTCATTGCAGTAAGCCTCACATGCTACCATTTATTCAAACTAATTACTGATTTAGGAGTTTCAGTGTGCATGACCACCTATCAAAGTGTGTCTTAATATTCAGAGACCATCCCTTCAACCCCACTTTTCAATGGTGCCCTTGTAAAGATGAGAAGGAATACTCACAGACCAGGTGCCCAGCAGGCTGACCAGCAAGTTGCCACTGAAGCGGGCAGAAAGCATCTGGGAGATGACATACAAATTTGACACCAGAGCAGACTGGAGAATAATGGGAATATTGGAAGTGTAGAACAGCTTGATAGGGTAGGTGTTGTACTGGCCCCGGTAGCGAGCAGACTTGATAGGAAGATCCACTCTGAAGCCCTGAAAAGTTTTCAGAAGAAAGTCCCCCATTACATCTGGACATGAACCCATACCAGAGATCATAAATTCCAAGTGCAAGGCCTTGACAGCAACAGAAGAAACCTGCAATCACTCTGTGCAAGTACAAATATCCTGCCCAGAGGACTCTCCTCTCCATGAGAGCCCTTCTGCAAAGGGTCTGCAAGCCTGCAGAGCTGTCTAAACACACACACACACACACACACACACACACACAAAGGTATGAAAGATTTAGACATCAGGAGAAATCTGAAGTTTCAAGAAGACTGAACAAAGCATCCAGGAAAAGAAACATTAAAACTTCCTATATTTTTCAGCAGCAAACAGTAAGAGATATACAGAACTAAAAACTTCAAAGTATTTCCCAGTAAAAAGCAGTAACATTTTGGTTAGACAGTATCACATGCACACATGCATCTCATTTCGTTTGGTTTTCTGTTTGTTTTTTCAGAGACCAAAGTAAGTCTCAAGTCTTCTGTGTGACTACAGCAAGTGTGGAAACTGATGAAGAGAAGGCAGTGTATAATGAACAACCAGATGCTGCAGGTGCAAAAATGAGCCTTGTGAATATATAATTTCTTGTAGCAGGAAGCAGATTTCAGACCTACTTCCACGTAGTTTTACAACCCTCATTATTCCAACTGACCTGGAAGTAAATGACAATTGCAAAGACAAAGATGGTGGCAATCAGATTCATGAGGTTGGGCAGATTCTGGCGGTAAAAGGCCTCACGGAGAGCTCGGACTTTGTCTGTGCGAGTAGCCAGCAGATGGAACAGAGCAATGATGGCTCCCTCAAATTCCATGCCTTGGAAAGGAAAAGAAAAAGTTAGGTGAGCTGTGAATATCTCCAGGCTCCAGTGCTTTGTCCCATTAAGCATACTTCTGAACTACAGGATTCAGAATGGGATTTCTCTGAGTCTTTTGCATCTTGAGCATGTTCTCAGGCTTTCACACTGTCACCCTTTGTATCAGCTATGTTATTTCCAAGACTGTTTTTTAAATCCCCTTTAAGTGGCCTAGAAACTAAATCATAACCCAGCATGGGATAACTCTGCTGGTCTCTAGAAGCACCAAATTCTTTCCTTCCTCCTCCTGATCAAAAAAAAGTAAACCTACAAGGAAGCATCAGGCTTTCTAGTGTCAGTCATGGTGAGACACAAGTTATTGTCTGGATTACAGCAAATGGCATAACTTCACTTCTGTTTGCTACTACACAGCTGCAAACTGGGTCATCTCCAGTGGAGTTTGGAGAATAAGGTCTTCAGGGCAAAGTGTAAAAAAGGCAAGGAGTAGAAGGAAACAGCTAATATTTGGTCAGTAAGTTGGGCAGCAACCATAATATAATGGCAGTCTACTACTGCTGACTTTTAATGAAGGCACTGTAAGAAATTCAAGTTCAGTAAATATCTTGTGAGATACTACAAACTGAGAAAAAATGTCTTTGTGCTTGCACTTTGCACAGCAGCACCTGCTGCATTAGCAAGATTCACTACACAGCCAAGATGGTAGGAACAGCATTTGGCATTAAGTTAACAGTGGAAAAAAAAAGTTGCCTTTTTGTACACACTGCTGGTAAAGAAAACAGACTGTGCCAAATTACCTCGCCCAGTGTTCACTGTGGTGGGGCTGAATGCTTTCCACACAATGGTCTCACAGATATTGGTGGCAATGAAGAGAGAGATGCCAGAACCAAGACCATATCCCTTCTGGAGCAGCTCATCCAAGAGCAGAACTATCAAACCAGCAACAAAAAGCTACAGTAAAAAAAGAAATACAGCATTAGTTCCATGTCTTTTTAATTTTGTTAAAAAAATAATGTGTATTAAAAGATTAGACTATATATGAAGAAGCAGGTATACTTGGGCCTTTTTTCTCTTCAAGTGCAATAGCCTGTCCTTAAGGCTGATTTTTTGACCTTTTCAGGGGAAGAGTAAGTAGAGAAGACTAGAAATTACCTGGATTGTGATAAGCAAGCAGATACCAGCACCCATCTCAGATGGGTCTCCGTACATTCCAGTCATTACATACACAATAGACTGTCCAATGGTAATGATCATTCCAAACACTACAGAATAAAAAGAAAAAGTATCTATTTGTCCTGGATATTTATTTCAGGGGGCAGTTAGAGAAACAGAAATCACTTCTTTGTAGAAAATCTTGATTTCAGCTGAGATAGAGTTAATTTTCTTTGTAGTAACTGGTAGAGTGCTGTGGTTTGGATTTTCCATGAGAATGATGCTGATACCAGGCTGATGTGCTGTTGTTTTAGCTGCTCAGCAGTGCTTACCCCAAGTCAAGGACAGTGTCCCCTGCTCTGCCAGCTAGNGGCGGCCGCGGAGCAGGGACACGTCAGGCTCCGAGCGCCGCCGCCCCCTTCCGCTTCCTGCCACGCGCCGCGTCCGCCGGCGCCGCCGCGCATGCGCCCAGCCTTGGCCGCATCGCCCTCCGCCTACAATTCCCATCGTGCCCTGCGGCCAGGGAGAACAATGACCTTCGTGGCGCGGGTGACCTTCGTGGCGGCGCGCGGCTTGCTGGGAGTTGTAGTCCTGCCCCTCCCGCCATCTTGATCTGGTGTCGGACTGGGCGCTGCGCCCGGTTGCGTCGAGGAACGCGTGTTTTAGCTACCAGGCTTAAAAGATTTCAACAGATTAAATGCATAAATGAGCACTTAAAATTCGTTTCCTAGTTATGTGTTTCTCTGTGGGACGTTGTAGGCCTTGCTCTGCAGTAAGAACCTCCTTGCGCCCAGCAGAGCCGTCAGGCGGCAGAAGGAGCGGCCTTGGCCCATGGCTCAGCTGCCTCTGGCCATTGAGGGCTGTGGGAAATTCTCTGTACTCCCTGTGCAGAAACACTCTGCTTACCGAACATCCCGGGAGAAAGCGCTCTGCTTAGCTCACACGTGCTTTCAGACGAGAGGAACCCTCCTCCCGAGGCATTTATCTCTTATGGAGGGAGCTGAGGCGACAGCTCAGCCTCGATTACCTGTATTTGGGTGTCTGATGGCAGACAGGTGTCAGTGTCCCACAGGCCTTGCCTCTCCAAGCGGCTGGGCTTCAATAAAACATGAACACTGCGGAAAATGTGAAGTTTGAATGCTGAAATGAAGTTTGGGCCGTGTGTCCAGGGAGTCCCAGGACATGCACACATCACTGTGTCACCCACAAGGGCGGCCAGCTGTTTGAGGCGTTTCTTTCTGAGAAGCACTCAGCGTNTTTTTTTTTCTGATTCTCCTCTCCCTCCCACAGGGGAGAGAGAGACCAACTGTGCCACATGATACTTAGTTGCCAGATGGGGTTAAACCACAACAACTGGGAAGGAATGCATACTCATGCGATTTTTAAATTCAAGAGCAACTTAACTTTGTTGTCTGAAATCTGGCACTGAAAATAGAAATACACACAGATAGCTCAGAAACAAATGCACTTAAAAGCAAGTGGGTTTGGTTACCAAAGGCTGCTTTGGATATTGAAAACTCTGAAGGTGTTAAGATAATACTGTAGTAATTTATGATTTTTTTCCAGTACACATATCTATAAATAGTGTACAGCATCAAATAGCTACAAAACACCCTTTTTTTTCTAGAAGTCATTATCAATTGATCACAGAGACCTCTTATTGATGAGAAAGACCCATGCCTGGAGGTGCAAGGTATAAACAGCTACAATCAATCAGCATCTTAATCACTATGAAATACTCAGATTAACACAGACCATCACAGTTCAAAAGCTGAGTCTCCACAGTCTCTACATTGCTTCACTTATCTGGGGAGATACAGGAGCAATGCCAATTGCACTGACACTTTTCCTTTTCACACCTTTCTGAAGCTTAACAGCCAACAAGGCAGAGAGCTGTCAGTAAAAGGATGAAATACAGATATCTGCAGTGTACCTGCAGACACACGGCACGACAGAATCCCACAAGTCCAAGTGCACCATGGTAAATTCACACTTTCCACTGTTAGGGTGAGATCCTCTAAACCACCAGTGCTCAACATGAGCTGTTACTCACATTTCTGGGCTCCATTGAAGAGAGCTCTGTCCTTTGGGGTGTCACCAACTTCAATTATCTTAGCACCTGCCAGGAGCTGCATGATGAGCCCTGAAGTGACAATGGGTGAAATGCCCAGCTCCATCAACGTTCCTGCCAGACACAGGAAGAACAGTGATGTTCAAAGTTAGTTTTTATCAACACTTACATCACAATGGAGAAGATCCAGAACTCCAAATCTCCCTAAATGTAGAAGTTATCAATAATAACAGATGTTTATTAGAAGTCAGTTTGATAGGTAGTCCTCAGTACCTCAAAAATACTGTGTTCACTGAAAAAGGCTTTTGCTGTCAAGAATAGATTTACTCTGCATAAAACAAATTATGATATAAACTGATAGCTCAAATGATATAGAATGATAAAGTGAATTCAGCAAACTGTCACCATTCTTCATTCATAGCTGCATTAGAAAGCCTCCTCAAGAAACAGAAATTTATATAAACTATCCTGAATTTTAACCTTCATGCCTGCACTAGAAACTGAAATTCAGATAAACTACTATGCATTTCAATCTTGTGTGTGACAGACTCAAAGATGTCACCCAGAAAACCACAGCACTCAAGGAATATGATTTGAAACAAGAACTATAAATCTTCAAGATTGCAACAGCAGCAATGTGGGTAATTAGGAAATATCTCTCCCCTAACCATCTCCCTCAAAAAAAAAAGCTCAATTTTTGTACATATAATAGATTGCACTCAGTCAACCACAAACTCATTTTGTCCAGAAAGTTGTGCCTTTCTCAATGCCACACTGGTTTATGACTTTAAATAATATAGAAAAATTACTTCTCACTCTCCACTTCAGTTTTTATGTTCATTAAAATGGAGTGGAATGCAAGCCCAAAATCATTTTGATTCAAGCTAAAAAAAAAAGCCCTCCTGAAAGTCTGGCCATACCTCTATTTGATGCCAAAATCACTCTCATCCAGTAGAAAGGATCTGCAGAGTCTGATGACATAATGCCAAACAAGGGAATCTGCATTTCCAACCAAGAGATTAAATTAGAGACCTCATAGCATGCTTTAAACATTTCAGCTCTTCCTTAAAAATGGAAGGAAACATACCTGGCAGCATACTAAGAAGATGAAGAGTGTGATAGCTGTCCATAGTACCTTTTCCTTAAACTGAATCTAAAGGGAAAAAACACAAAATCAAAAACCAACAACAGATGATAAAGCTCCCAAGACAACAAGACCTAGTCCATCAAGCAAACTTTCATAGTAGCAGACTTGATTTTCTTGTGGAGGGACAAAGTACAGAAAATCCTAGAGAAAATAATGTACTGTTCATCCTTTTTATCCCACATAAGACCAAGGAAAGCTACAAAGCTTTATTCAAAATTTAATCCTTATAAACAAGCTTATGTCAATGCAAGGTGATTCTAGTACTTCCACAGAAATGAGTCTTGCATTTTCATGAGTAAGAGCTTATGATGGGAAGAAAACAGTAATGGGGAGCAGCTTATCTCAGCAAATAATCTTAGATTAGGCCTTATGAAACAAAGATTTTCAAGCTGCTGTTTTAACTTCCTCTAGTTTACACTTTGATCTGTACTGCTTTCAACATCTCACCAGACACTGCTGTGACAGAAACAATCTGCCCAACTGCATTTAGTCTTGTACAGCCACATCCACAGGAGAGGCACCACACACACTAAAATAAACGTGGCTAAAACTGCCATTCTCCCAACAGGGGAGAACCCCCAAATCCCACAAATGCAAACTCTGAACATTTCATATCACACAGACAGAAACCTAGGAAGAAAATGTTATTAACCTACCTTCCGTTCTGGCTTTTGAATTTCAGGCAAGATAACACAGAAGGGCTTGATGACTTCGAGGAATTTTACTGTACGGAAATTAGTTAAAAGACAAGGTGAACACACAGACACAACGAACACTGGGAAATCTCAAGCTGAACTGAGCTTGGACATACACTCTACACTGTAAAAGTCCCAGTTCTGAAGGATTTTTGGTTGGTTAGTTTGGGGTAGGGGATGTGTTTTGTACCATTAAATTCTTATCTGTTCTAAATACACAGAGATTTGGCTAGCATGCTCTAAGTATGGACTGGGAACAGGATTAAAGAAAGTCAACCATTTCCTATTTCACCAAAGTAGGTTGACAGCACCAAAAAACCTCTGCCATTGCTTTACATGAGTTCACGGACACCCTTGAACTTTTATTTCATGGTAGTTTCTCCCCAGCCTGGTGTTTGAAAAAGAAGTGCCTTGGGTATTGTATATAAATTACTTCTGAGCCATACAGCTCACCAATTCCTACCCACACGATTCAGAAGCATCAATTCAAGTTAGTCTACAGAACACCTCGTGCCACGATGCCCTCCTAGCCAAAACCACACATCTTTAGATCAGAAGTCTGTCTTAAAATAAGCATATAATGAAGAGGGGGTTTGCAAAGCCTCAAGTTCTCCCATAAGCAGAGAGCTCTGAATTTGAAGAAGAGTTAATTCTAAACCTGCTATGACAAATCTAAGGCTGAGCCCATATTTTGGACTGATTTGAGCTAAGAGTACAACAGCGCAGAACTGAAATTACTGGTGCCTTTCCCCTTTTCAAGGAAGGCTGCAACTTCAGCGGCAACTTAGTAACGCTTGAAGACCGGCCCGCAAAAGGTATTTTCTCAATTTCAAAGGACTGCCTGAAAAGTCACTCTGGCCCGCGACACTCAATTTAAAGCAAATCCAGGCTCTCTCCAACAAGAACAGGGCAATAGAGCAATCGACTCAGACGCTTTCCAAGCCGCTTTCCTCAGACGCGACCCTGCGGAGCCCCGCGATGGGGTCGCGGCGGGCACAGCCTGCAGCTCGCTCCGGCAGTGTCCCTGCAGGGCCATGCCCGAGCCCCGAGCTGCCCCCCCGCGCCCTCAGCCCTCACACCGCCCGCGGCCCCCTCAGCCCGCCGGAGCGCCCGGCACGGGGCGCCCAGCNATAAATGAGCACTTAAAATTCGTTTCCTAGTTATGTGTTTCTCTGTGGGACGTTGTAGGCCTTGCTCTGCAGTAAGAACCTCCTTGCGCCCAGCAGAGCCGTCAGGCGGCAGAAGGAGCGGCCTTGGCCCATGGCTCAGCTGCCTCTGGCCATTGAGGGCTGTGGGAAATTCTCTGTACTCCCTGTGCAGAAACACTCTGCTTACCGAACATCCCGGGAGAAAGCGCTCTGCTTAGCTCACACGTGCTTTCAGACGAGAGGAACCCTCCTCCCGAGGCATTTATCTCTTATGGAGGGAGCTGAGGCGACAGCTCAGCCTCGATTACCTGTATTTGGGTGTCTGATGGCAGACAGGTGTCAGTGTCCCACAGGCCTTGCCTCTCCAAGCGGCTGGGCTTCAATAAAACATGAACACTGCGGAAAATGTGAAGTTTGAATGCTGAAATGAAGTTTGGGCCGTGTGTCCAGGGAGTCCCAGGACATGCACACATCACTGTGTCACCCACAAGGGCGGCCAGCTGTTTGAGGCGTTTCTTTCTGAGAAGCACTCAGCGTTCTGTGTATTTTCCAGCCCTTTACAGGGGCCCTTATCTGTGTATTTTCCAGCCCTTTACAGGGGCTGGTCTGAAAGGGAAGGTAAACAGAAGTCAAGGGAAAGATTAAAGCAAACAGAGATGCTGACACAAAGCAATTAAAGTCAGTGTATACACTCTATAAAACTTCCACAAAATCTCCCTGATATTTTCTAAGCACTTAGGCATGCTTTGTTTGATTATTTGAGCCTTACTTTTCTGAGATTAATTTAAAAGACCAGCCCTAATTCCCACTTAATTTTTTTTTCTTTCACTATTTTTTTATTGTTGGACTGTGTACTTGCCCTTCTCCAGGCTTCTGAAACCATAGCTCTCATCTGTGAGTTACTGAAGACATCTGCCAGTGGGTGTGAGAATGTTTTAGTTCTTGCCCAGGGTTGCTCATTTCAAAACATCCAGTTTATTGAAACTGGTTTTTATCCACCCATTTCTCATTAGAGATAAAGCAACTGCTTTCCAACTGACATGCTGTCTTGCAAAGTTGAGTTGATAGGATTGTTTTGACTTCGTAGTGTGGACACTGCTGATTTATCAGAGCTGATAAGTGGAAAAAGGAGAACCAGCAGTGGTTCTGTGGAAGTGTGGACAAGGAAGCACAGCTGTGATCAGGGGATTGATGGTAGAAGCAGGCAATGAGATGCCAGAATTTGCACAGTCACATGTGCTTTTTGTGCTAGTAAACTTTGTCTGTGCCATAAAAAAAAAGAAAAATATTTAATAGGCTGTTATTTGCATGGCCCACCTGTCAGACTTCTTGTGTTCCTGGTTTAATTTTAAAAAATAATTTTAGACAATAAGATAATTTAGTTCTCTACTGTAAAAAATGTATAATTACATAGAATTGTCTATTTAGACAGGGATGATGAAAACTCATTAGATTTTGCCTACGTTTCTATTTTCTCCATCCTGGACCTGAACAACTTCACATTTTGGGTGAAGAGGGTACAGTCTGAAAGGTGAAATTTGCTGTTGAAAAAATGGTTGCTGAAAGCAAGCTTCCCTTGGATGTTATAGTGAAAAAAAGAAACTGTTTTGCCAACTGCAGTAAAAAAAAAACACAGAGAGGAGACAAGTTCAGCTCCTTGTGTAATCAGGTGTCACTCTGCAGAAGCAAAGAGCAAAAGAAACTCAAGATACAGTTCTTGGGGCATTATTACAGTGAAGCCATGTGAGACACTGAGTAAAACTTTGGCCTGGTATGACTCCCTGACCTTGACAGTTTATCCTGGGGAAATATTTTGGCATCCAGTTGCAGACAGTGTGACAAAAATGAAATTTTATACCCTAGGGCTGCTTTTTACACTGTTTTGGAAGCACCTAGTACTGCAAGAGGACTCAGTGTGGAGTTGTGCCAGCTGGTACACTGGAATGATGATGATGAGGAGGAGGATAGTGTGTAATTAATAAACTGCTCTTCAGAGAACAGCAACATCCGAGAAGCAGACGTCGATTTAAAACAGCTTGTTCTTTTCATGTTTTGCTGTTCTTCTTCACACCAACTCAGTCCCTCTTATATCAGTCCCCAAGCTAATCCTGCTTCAGAAATAATGTCATTTAGGACCATTAAAAACATTAGTATTCACTTACTGGCACTGAAGTTCGTTAGCCAGTGTGTTCCACTGTTTCAGGGTAAATCTTCAGCCTTTACTGCAAAATTATGTATCTCAATATACCTCTATTGCATTAGTGCAAAGCTGACATTTAATTACTGCTTTTCAAATCAAGCTTTGCTCTGTGGTGACTGACTACAGATGCTGGACTTAATTGTGCTGCTTTGTACACTGATGCAAACAGCAAAGACCACATGATTGCTTCAGTAGCCAGAGGTAAAAAGCAGAAAATGGGGGCAGAGAGTAGAAATGGGGAGAGCAGCATAGATGAATATGTGTTTGCCTTTAAATGGTTCCTTTTTTTTCTGGTCATTGCTTGCAGGAAGCAGCTACCACCTCTCATTGAAGAAATCCCATTTTTCCCGTCTGTGACTTGCTCACGCCCTGTTCCCACACCAGTGCATTTTGTCCCTGTCTCAAGGATTGCCTGTTGCACTGAGTAAAGGCCTTTCCTTAGCAGGGAGGATGGAGGAGTGCCTCCAGCTCTTGGGATCCTGCTGGAGGCTGGGATGTCCAGAGGGCATTACAGAGCTATTGTGTGTAAGTGCACACAGGGATGTTCAAAACAAGGCTGGCTCATATTTGTAGCATCAGTCTGCCAGAAGGGTCCTGGACAGGATTAGGCCTGCATGTGCTGGTCTGTTTAGCTGCAGTGCTTGTGTTCAGTTCTCTGCCAGCAGTTGTCTGTGTAACCACAAGGTGGAAGAACTGCTTTATTTATGGTGCCTTCTCAGCTTGCATGAAATGCACACAACTGTGTAGGCAGCTTTTATTACTGTCATTATTTAATTGTTGCACTGCATCAATGCCCAAGGGCCACTTTCAGGACAGAAGTCCTTGTGTTAAGTGTGATATGATACAGTCCACGTCCTGCACAGAGCTTCCTGCATACAGATTCCTGAGCCCCACATGGTGCTTCAGGAGACCACTGTGACCTCTCTGCAGGGTACAGCTCTGCTGTGAGTCCCCTTAAAAGATCACCACGTGGGGAGCTCCATGAGATCCTGCTCAGATGGAGCAGCTGCATCTCCAGGGCTCTGACAAAGTGTTCCAGAGACCAACCACAACTGTGACATACTTGACATCCCCTTTGCCTGCCACCCCCATGCTGTCTCTCAGGCTGCTTGACAGGTGCTTGTTAGATGTCCCTAAAGATTTATTTATGCAGGTAGATGGGCTCTAGAAACAAGGTCACTAAGTGGAAGCTCATGATCTGAATGACAACTGAGCACAGACATAAGGATGGTCTTCAGGAAACCCTGAGTAGACAACATTCCTAAAATAAATTGTTTGCTACTAACCTAAAAGAGACTTAGCTGCTAAGCTAATAGCCAATAGCCAGACTCCATTGATTTCCACAGAGCTAGAGTTTCTCTTGTGTTCTGTAATCAGGAGACAATCTCCCAGCTTGCCTGAGGAACCTCAAGCAGCTGCCAGTTACAAGTGGTGTTCCCCAGGGCTCCACACTGGGGCCAGTTCTATTTAATATCTTCATCAAAGATATCATCTGGTCAAGGGGATGGGGGGCACCCTCAGGAAGTTGCAGATGACACCAAGTTTGGTGGGAATGTTGATCTTCCAGACAAGACACTACAGAGAGATCTGGGCAGGTTGGACTAATGGGCCAAGGCCAATTGCATGAGGTTCAACAATTGTGAAGTGCTGGGCCCTGCACTTGGTTGTTTTATACCATGCCCATTTGGAATAAGAATTCCAATTACAATATCTAAAATGAGATATCCAAACCACTGATTAAATAGAATACATCAAGAGAAGTAAGCTTAACTTCGCCCCCGAGCATAAGTCCAAAATTGCAATGCACAAAAGCATTTCCAATATCATTATCAGGACATGAGAAATTAACTGAATGTCTTGCTACTGCTTTGCATGAAATGTTTGATTCCTGAACTCCTGTTATGACTCACACTCCTATTTCTCAAATTTGTTCACCCAGGTGCTCCTAGAACATAATTTTATTCCGTGTATTTATGGCAATGCTTAATAAAGTATCTAAAATACTGTATAACACTGTACCTTTATGAGCCATGCTCCCAGCTGGCAGCATTACAGCAGTGCTTTCTCAATAATGAGGATCCTGATTTCTGGCTCTGATAAAAAAGACCTTCTATATAACACAAGCTTTGTGTAGCACGAAGAGTCACTGGCTAAACCCTGATCTTGTCAAAGAACAACAACAAAACTGCAATAGGAGCAGTGTTTTATCCCACATCTTCACATGAAACCTCAATATTTCAAGTAGAAACAAAGGTAACATGTAGTTTTGCAATGAGACCAGGATTATTGATTCAGAAAAAGCTCTGTAATAAAGCTACCTTCTGTTTGCTAAACCATGCTGGGAGGGTGGCAAATTATGACAAATTATGGTAAAATTATGCAGATCAGGCAACAAGGTCAGACAGATACTTACCACCACCAATTCATGCACTACAGGCAGTTGAAATATATGCAAGAAGAATTAAGTGGTTTTACATCCTTCCCTGAGGGATGCAGTGTTGGCCACAGAACTCCAGACTGGACTGATAACCGCTGGTTCTCAGCTGACAGCCTGCAAGTTGTACCTGCTCATGGTGAACCAACAGGTGAATATTTCAGCAAGACTGGAAGGCCTACAGCTAATACAAGGTTAAAGTCTCTGTACCATCCAAATGCTTCCCATGTGTTCTCTTCCAGCTTCTTTAAAGTTTCAGACGTCTTCAGCATGGTTTTTTTATGTTAAACTCCCCCTTCCCCTCAGAGATTAGTTATTTTTCATGCCTTGCTTATTTTTCTGTGGCTTATCTAACTAGATTCTGTAAGAAATTATAATAGAGCTAACTAAACCAAACGTTCATATTTCTAGGATTTAAGAATTAGCTTTTACTTATATGATGTTTTAGTCATCAAACTATTTACTTGGAACCATTGTTTAAAAAACCCCAAAAATCCAACAAACAACAGTGTTTGGAACATTAAAGAAAAAAAGTGCTTGTCTTGCAAGTACTGATGCTAATTTCCCTTATGGGCCTATAGACTAGTAACCAGATACAAATAGCTCTGATAATGGACTAATTCACCTAAAAATCACTGCCAGCTTGATTGTACCATTCCCCATGTGGAAATTGGATAAACCACTGTTTATCTGAGAGCCTTTACACCTTTGCAGAGACAGCTTTTGGCACAGAGCTTTAATTTCATCTAGAATGCTCTGAAGCATTAGCAAAAGTACCTTTCATGCTGCAACCACATTGGACCTATATTTGGGAATGGAAAAGTACCAACAGAGGAGGCTGTTTGGTTTTCAAGTCAGCAAATCTTACCTGACACTGGGTCCCTCTAGTCCAGCTGGAAAGTTCTGACAGTTGTCAAATAACAATGTGAACGTTGGACTTCTGCATCAGCTGTTGTTTTTCAAATCAATGTTTGGATATTGAATTTGAACAGCCTCATGCACACAGGGCTATGGAGTTACATTCCCCTCTTGCACACAAAGCTGTACTGGTGGGGTGCACACAGAGTGAGGCTGAGCTCTGCCTGTAGCTGCATAGCTTTTTCATGCAAATTAAACATGTAATACACTGACATTTCTGCATGCAGTAATTATCATGTGCATACTTGAAAAGAAAATGCTGTCCATGTAAAATTCTGCTTTTGATCCTGGAATAGAACTGATTTCTGTTTATTTTATGGATATTTGAAGCTCTTCCTGAATAATTCTGTGATTCTTTCAATTTTGATCTCTTGACAACATCAGCTTCTAAATCCAAACTCTTTGTAAACTACCTTTTGAGGGACTGTCTTTTTCTTTCTTCTGGAATTCTGAGCAGCAGCAGAAATTCATCAAGTGAATTATCTTCCTGGCTTTAAAACCAGAGCTGAAACCTGAGCTGTTCTGTTTGGTACGTAGTGAATGGGCTTTGATTTGATTTTTATTGTATTTCATTCAAACTTTATTATAAAACATCTCCTAGGGACACTTGCATGAGAAACACTTTGCAAGTAAAACAGAGCACTGTATTTCCAGTCTCCCCTTTTTAAAGGTTATTATAACATTTTTGTCATCTCCATTTTGCTTATCTCCATAATAATCCACTGTAGGGCAGACAAGTGCAGCAGTTAGGTCATGGAGCTGGATGTCTCTGTAGGTTTTTCTAATGGATTTCTTTTCCCCCTAACTACAGAAGGGTTTCAGTATGTCATTAACCCAGTGACCAGCACTTCTGCAGTCAGGCTGTGGGCTGTCCCCAGGCAGCTATATTTCCAGTGTTCTCTGACTCCAGTTTTTTCCCAGCTGCTTTACTGACATGGAATTTGGTGTCGACTTGAGATCTGTCAAAAACCTATTATGGTTTAAATTGAGCAGATGATCTTTATGGGTGGTTCAACAGTGGGGTTTACATTGATCCTAATAGTTGGTTCCTTTAGAATTTATCCACCCATATTTTTCAGTGGAACGATGGTGACTTTCATCAGATGGATAATTTCAGGTTTGGATTGGGGTTGGGCATACAACCTCTTTCCTTCTAAAACCTGCAAAATTTTTACATTTAAAATCCAAAACTAGATATGAATTACAATATATCACTTCTTTTTATTGACTTTGGATTACTATTTATCTCTCAATCTCAGGCTTTTTTAAATGCTAACATTTAACAGGCTTGGCCAAAAATCCTCCTGGGTCACATCCTCTGAGTAGACATCCCTGTGGATCTCCTACTGCACTTTATAAAATGCATTCAGTAAATCCAATAACAACAGAAATATGATTAAATACACAATGAACATATGGCTCCAAAAAAAGCAAGTTATCATTTCACTTTGAATTTTTACTTACAAAGATTTTCTTTCCTTATGAAAATAGGCCATATAAATCTATATCAATATTTACTTAGCTCAGCTAGGGAAATAAAACAGTAAGTACACACTGATCTGTGTAATATCAGACTAGTACAAACACATAAAAATCCTCCTTAAATGCAAGTGAGCAGGACACTGGCCAACTAGGAAGAGCAAGAGAATTGCTAGCACGCCTGAGTTGTACAGACATGCCAAGAGGCTTAGCAGCCTTTAGTGAACATTGCTGTTATAGCAGCTTGCCTGAAGTAAGAAAAAAGAAATCAGATTAAAGACTCAGCTGCTTAGGGCAGCAGCGTTAGTATGGCAAATTTCCTGGCAGGAGAGCTGTGATTATGGGTGTCAGATGGCTGCTCCATGCTGCAGTGCTGGGTAGCAGTGGATTCCTCATCCCTTCTGAAAAACACTGAACAATAACTGTCAGGAAGGTTTTATCATCTGTGAATACTGGAGAGAGGGTGAGTTTCCTGTCCTGTGGTTTTGTTCATCTGCTATTTGGCATCTTTGTGTAAGAGCCCACAAAGGCATCAAGCAGTAAGCTATTAATGCACCAGCTATGACAAGGCTTTGGAGCTATTTCAGTCTTTGTATGGCCTTTGACTGTTTGTCCCTTTAGAGCACTCCAAAGAGTTGGCTTTACAGTGGGCTGGCTCCAGAGCTGAGGTGAATGCTGGTGCATCAAGGCACACTTTGCTGAGTGAATTTTCAAGTGGCAGTGATGGCACAGGCAGCTGCTGTGCCACACGCCCCTTAGAGAGCCCTTGTTCTTGGTGCCTCTCTGTGCTGTGCCAGTATAAGCAATTTGTAGCTTCATGGCAACATGGACTACAAAATGAGCTGGCTGCAAAATGCTTTTTTCAAATCCTGCAGATGAACTATGGATTTAGTCTTTTTTATACTCATTTAGGAGTTCTGACTGCAGCACAAGTGAATACCTTAGTTAGCTTCAGCTGAGCCAAATAATTAATGGGAGTAGTGAGCATGTAACAGCTTGGGCTTCAGCATGGGCTGTCCAAGCCAGCTAGAGATCACACTGAATTGCTCCGACAGCTGACACCTGCACTATTGAATCTTCACTGCTAATCATGACATCTGGCTTGGGCACATCTATTCAGCTTAAAATCACATCTCACCACTGCAAGATGGCCATAGCTTTGCCTAAATGGAGGTGTGTTCCTGCTGACAGAAGAAGATGGAATCAGACACCTTTAAAAGTCACTTTTCTTCTTACTTTTTTATCTTCTTACCTTTCCCTATACACTTTATAGTGTATCTGTGGACTACTCAGATAGTTAAGTGGGAAACACAACCTTAAAACATGTCATTACTGAAGGATGCTCAAGGAATAAGCAGATTAAGAACCCCTTAAGTGTTACTTAGTTTTATTTAATTCAGTAGCTGAGCAAGTAGATGCCACATTGTTTCAGCAATGTTGTAAAACCCTTTTATGCGTATTCTGTAGGTGACTCCTTGGATGCAGCAGGGCCTTTTAGTGGCTAGTTAAATCCATCACAGATTTTTTACAGAGTTCCCCAGAGGACTGAAGCTTTCCTATAGAACATGTGGTAAATCATCTAAATTCAGGTCTCAGTTACCCAGTAAATCTACTACAGTTCTGCAAAGCACCTTCTCTTTTTTTGCTTCACTGCAACTGTGTCTGTGTGACATATTTTATTAAATCAGATCTGCTTTGAGAGAAATACAGTTCATTCATCCTTCTAATTACTACTGTTCAAATTTAGCCTCAATTAGTGACCTCTCAATTTGCTGAGATTAGTTCTGCCTGTGTACCAGTGAGACTGGCTACAAAAGTACATGCAATAATCCCTACATTCCTTCTTCTATGTAACACATCAACAATTAGGTGGTGTTGCTTTTCTATGAAGGAGTAAACAAAATGCCCTTGTTGGCTGCAAACATCCAATCTCTCCTTTCCCAGAAAGGCTCAGTTTCTGAGTGCAAGGGACAAATATGTTACCAAAAACCAAGGAGGTGAGAGCACTGCAAGTGTTATTGCTCTACTGTATAACACTTTCTGATATGTGGATCTCATGTAACATTACAGAGATGTGAGCACTCCCCCTAAACACACCAAGGCAGACCCACAAAATGAGTAGGGATGGATTATTTTAACTGTTTCACATGGGTGAGCCTGGGTGGAGAGACCAGATGTGCAAGATTAGTAAATGGAGTGATTGAACTGAAAACACACCCCAGAGGTTCAAATTTCCGATCTGTGCTCTAGTTACAAGACATCTCCCTGTGATCCTCCTCCTCATACTGGGAAGCCTGGAAAAGCCTATTGAATGGGTATTACAGCTTTTTATGTTTGGATTCAGCAGTTGTTTCAGCCACATTTGAAAGGAATGAGTCAGGAATTTGTGTATGTGGGAAGTGGTTTCCTCTCACATTACTGCATGTATGGATGAAATACATTTCCTCTACTATGAAGCTGCTGAATGAGAAAATAAAGTAGTGCAGCTGACTGGCACTTTAGTGGCTGTACTTGGATCCTGATAATGAAAAGCCAGCGGCCTGGGGAGGCCAGTTTGGATAACATATTCCACAGAAAAGCTGGTGAAATGACTCGTATTATTATAAAGAATGACCAGAAAAGGACAAAGTGGAGAAAAAACACCAATATTAAAACCCAATAAATTAGAGACCCAGTTCTTTAGTGGAACCTGGTTTGGCTGAAAATGCAGGAGGAAATCTGGCTTTAAGACATGAGCTCTAATGCAATAATGAAGATGCCTCCTTCTGTGCTTCAGGCAGTTTTTGTAGCAAGCAGTGTTCAGGAATCAGAGATAATGGCTTGTGCCTGCAGTCATTACAGTCATGGCACACACAGTATGTGAGGCATTTAATGTCAAACTCAGCAGCACCACGCAGTGAGATGGTGGCAGGGCTGAGTGGGATGCAGGCCACCTCCCAACCTCAGTTGTAGCCACAGGACCTGTGGCACTGCAGAGCAGGCAGGTTTCATCTGGTATGAGAATGAACAGCAGAATTTGGGCTGGGGCTAGGCACCAAAACTGAGTGTCCACAAATCTGGAGAGCTGGTGTGATCTTCCTTTTGTCCTTCAAAGCTGGTTTGATGCTGGAGCAATAGGCTTTTGTAAGGTCTGGAGCTGGTAAACACCCTGAGTGGCTGTTCCCAACTTCTGGGGAACTGAAGATGAAACAAAGGATTTTAAGAACTGGTCAGATAAGTGGGCTGAGGAAGAAATGGGATTAGGGCAAGAGAAACAGAAGAGACTTGCATAAAGCTTTTGAGAAAACTCTGAGCTTATGAGGAGAAAACTACAGCCAGCAAAAAATTGGAGAAGGAAGAAGACATAGGGGAGTACTAAAAAATTTCCCCACTTGTTCCTTAATACAGCAAGGAATTTGAGAATCTTTTTGACTTGAAGCCCAGAATAGTTCAAATTATTTAAAGACCAGCACTTTTTTTAAAGTACTTTGATGAGCTAGGCAGAAGACAGAGTTGCCAGGTACTTCTAAAAATAATGTTATACCTATGTATATAAAATACATAGGACATTGTTGCAGACTTAAAGATAAGGTTTGAAGGTAATTCCTTAGACAGGGCAGGGTAGCCTGTCAGGAGCCACTGCTCCCCACCATGCTGGGTCCCTCTGCTCCAGAAATACAAACACACAGCCCCAGCCTAGCTTTTGTCATGGGTGCAGCCAGGGGTGATGAGTGAATGACTCTGTCAAACACCAGGCAGGGCAGTGCACACAGAGACATTCACCAAGAGAGAATTGAAGTGTACTTCCGCCTACTTTCTATGTATATTTTTGGCATTTCCAAAAATTTCCTTTGCTTTCAACCTCTACATGTCAAATAATACTGAATTGCATATATATGAGTTCCAGCTGAGCACAACTGGGGGTGAAATAGCTTTTCTTTGAAACTGGAGCTAGAGTCCACTTGAAAAGCTGTAGGGAGAGCTACAGACATGTACAAATGAGAACTGAATTTCTGACCAGGTGATTCAATGCATTGTGATTCATGAAACTTATTTTCAGAGGAGCTACTGTGCTGGTTTAGACACAAATCCAGCAAGAAACAACCCAAGAAGGGCATCTCTTTCTCTCTCTCTCTCTTTCTCTCTCTCTCCTGTCTGCCAGGCAAGAAGGTTCCAGCAGCCCCACAGATTCAGAAAATAATTTCTTGAATGAAAGTGAAACAAACCTATTTATTTAACAAAGAGAGTTCCCCCCCACTCAGGCACAGGGCAGAAAAGGACACTGAGCCCCTCTCCCATCCCAGAGATGGAGGCTGGTGGGTTTTCTATAGTCCCTTCTCTGTTCACTTGGCTCCTAGGCCTAAGGCCACGCCGAGTCTGACAGGGTCTGGGGCAGAGTCCCACCGAGCGTCCCGGAGATGGTGAGCTGGTCTGGGATGGAGAAACAAGCCAAAAATAGTCCAAAAAGGAATAGAAGCCACTGAGGCAGATCTCAGTCCCTCTCCAGCTGAAAGCCAAAAGGTTGAGAGCAACCTCTCCTCTTTGCTAACCAGCAGAAAAGTCTCCAGCCGGGTAAAAATCTGTAAACATTCTGGCTGCAAGGCCAAGTGAGCCACTCTTCAGAGTCCTCCTGGCTGCAGTTTAAAGGTACAAAAAAACCCACATTCAAGCAGGTGATGGGGAATACAGGATTGTCACAGAATCACCCCAAGACAGCTACATAATCCATTAAGAGAGCAGCCAGTGAAAGGGACCACCCTTGTAACTAAGACAGCAATCACTAGGTAAATAGCTTATTAAAAGAATGCCATTATCTTCCAAATCAGCAGAAAAGTAACATAGATCTTTGTCAAAATATCTTAACATTAAAAAAAATTATTCTAGCTTTTTTTTTCGCTGATTGACAGATGATCATGGATCTCAGTGCACATCTCAAGTAGAGGAAAAAAAAGAGGATCAGGATCCAAGGTTAAATCCTTTTGCTTCTGAACTGTCCCTAGGAAGAGATGGGGAGGATCGTTCATCCCACCTTGGCTCCACCACATGTTGTAACACTCTGGGACCACTTCCCATTTCTGTTGTCACCCTCTTGTATTGATGCTCCCTCAGCCTCTTACCTGAAACATATTTGGGAGTGCTGGTAGAAGAGCTGACAGCTCTGTGTGCACTATGGCAATTTCTTTTGGGAAATCAAGGCTTTCTGAGTGGCAGTGTGTGTCTGCTGGGACACAATACAGACACTGCCCCATAAATTTCAATCTTGCACACATGCAAAATGAGTGTGTGTGTTTGCCTGGTGTGAGCAGGGACCGAGGCACAGGCGACCAACCCCGGCAGTGCTGTGTGAGGATGAGTAGTCAGATGCCTGGTGGCTTCCTGTGTGACCACATGTATGAAAACAGACATGAGAGCTCTGCAGGGATCTTTATGAAATTAGTTATCTATGGACAATTTCCATGGCAGACCTGCAGATTCTTACCCTCTCAGAAGGATGCTGTTGGCTGAGATCTGTACCTCTCAATAAGCATTCTTTCTGCTTCTGCCTTCCTCAGACAAACTACACTTTCAAATACTGGTTTGGAAATCCCAAGGGCAACCTAGGAACTGCATAGGGCCCACATAAAATCAAGAAGTTAGTGCCCCCATCCTAGATCCAGGAAAAAAATTCACCTGCTTGATAAATAATGCTAGACATTCTGACATGGGCAGAAAGAAACAGACACATGATGGTCCCCACTGGCAGTCAGACCCTGTGGGCAGCAGGAAAGATGATGCTCAATGCATATGAGGGAAGGTCACTTGGCTGTCCTGCATGAAAAAAACCCTGTTAACTGCCCAGTGCAGCTCCAGCTCACTGATTGCAAGGCCAATATATAAAATATATGTCATTACTCTCAGTTACCAGGACAGACCTTCTCAGAGTATATACTTTCCTTCCATCCAGCTCATTAAATATATCAGTCTTAAAAGCAAAACATGCTAAGTGAGAAAGAAACAGCCAGTTCACTACTGGAATAAAAGTTTAATAGAAGAGTGCCAGCTGAGTTTCACATACATGGTCAAATATTACTAATGAAAGAGTGCAAGTATTTCTCTTCTTCCCTTGAAATATTCCAAATAAACTGTCTTGCAGAGAGTGAAATGCAGTAGATTAGCCCAGGCTTTAAACAGCAAGAACCATAAGGAATAGACCACAGAGCAGAAACCAAAGACCAAAAAAAAAAAACCTTAAGCCTTAAGAGCCTTGAGAGCCTTGTAGAGAAATTAAAACAAAATTACCTTTATATCACAGTAACAGCAAAAGTCACGGGGTTTCCAATATTGGATGGTTATTGATTGGAAGAACTTTCTACTGATTTTGTTTAAAAACTCATTAAAGCAGAGTTTGCCTCCTTGATCTTACACCTACAACTGCACTTGGTGACCAGAGGGGTTGAAATTTTAGGAACTGGTCACTGATTTGTACCAGTGAAATTCATGGTTGTCACAACTCTTTTCTAGGCAGATGATGAACTACGTATGAGCAATGGAAAGAGAAAAAGGATGGTTGAATAGTACAGAAATTATGCAAACACAAGAGTACATGTTTAGGCTGTGACACACTTTCTCCTTGGGAAACATAAAGGGACTTGACTGTGCTGTCTGTGCTTTAGATAATGTTTACTGGAGCTGGTGTTCTTGTCCAATGGACCTTGGCTAATGGGATTTTGTTTCAAACAAAGGCTTTTCTATGTTTTACCTTTGCATCAGTCAATTACAGTCAGGCACTTGTTTTCATCAGCTGATATCATCTATTTCTTAGCCTCCTGGGTAGCTTAGTAGATCCAAATGGGATGAACAGCAAAGGAAAGCGAGAGCTTTCTGTCATGTGTCTGCTGTGAGCTGAGCCCTGGGCTGCCACTCTGCCTATGAGACAAAGGGTCCCAGCAGCCCAGGCTTCACCCAACACTGGAGCTTGCACAGCCAGATTGAAGAGGAAGAGCCATGCACAAAGGCTGGACAACCTTTGCTTTCAACAACAGAAGCCCAGAGCACCAGGACTATCAAATCAAGCATCATCAGAGAAGCACTGCTCAAAGGCAATTAACGCACATGTTGCCCTTTCCTCTCTGTGGGACTCAGCTGTGATCCAGAGCCAATGCAGCATTTGTCTCCCCAAACTCTTCAGTCTCTGCAGAATCTGGAAGCACTGAGAGCTGCTGAACTTCTACTGGCTCACTAAATCTGGGGGAGGAGGGATAAGGTCCCGTGGGTTCAGCCGAGCGACAAGGCAAACGTCGTAACTGTCGTGCATGAGGACGTTGGTGGCCACCACGTTCCACTGGTTCTCCCACGTGTCCAGCTCAAGGATCTCCTTGGTGATAACTTCATGGCGAGCTGAAAAGCAGAGGCAACAACAGCAGGCATCAGGGGGCAAGTCAGACAGGAGCAGAGAGGTTTGGGCAGTTGTTATTATGAACCTTCTAAAGGGGGCAATACAAAGGTAATTTCTGTGGTACACAGAAGAGCACGTGAGTTGTCAGCATACAGCAAATTAAATAGTGCAGATGGAAATCTCCACAGTGCAGTCAGTCCTCACACTCTGGGCTCCAGGTGCAGCTGCAGGGGCAAAAGCATCTAGTGCTCCCTCTTGGTACAAGTATGCAGGTGGCATTTTATCCTACAGTCAATTGTCAGATGCTCATTTTTTAGAGACAGGGTATTGCCTCTTGCCCACAGCAATGCCTGCAAGCAGTGTGTTCTTTTCTTTGCCCCAACCAGGATGCAGTTCTCAGGCTGCTGGAAGCACTCCAATACTATGTCTTTTCTTGGGTGCAGTCTGGACACCCTGTGATTTAGGGAGAAATAAAGACAGAAAAAGCCCTACAAGGCTCTAAATGCACTTTAGATGTTCTGAAATGCTGAGGAATTTGTCATGGGCAGGCAGGTTAGAATGCCATTAAATCCCAGCCAGTCTCAGGACAAGAAGCTTTTTACAAAGACAAAAAATGAAAGAATCACCATGGAGCAGAGAACCAGCAGTGCTATATTAAAATTCTTACAAGACCACAAACCTTTCTTTGCTAACAACAGTCCTGAGCTCTGCAGCAATTGTTACTCAAAGCCAGTCTTTCCTAAAAATAAAACCATCTTTCATTTCTGCTCATTTTTTTCTTTTAATCTTAAAGTAGCTTTCTCACAGCAAGTAACCTTAGCCTAAACTTTCCTTACTTTGAGCTGAGGACAGGCACGTGCTTTGCTGTCAAATGAGCCTCAGGAGAGATTTATTAAAAGCCAGGTCTCAGACTTCCAAGAACAGACACTTCACT
This sequence comes from Notiomystis cincta, assembly GCA_013398075.1. Classification (NCBI taxonomy): domain Eukaryota; kingdom Metazoa; phylum Chordata; class Aves; order Passeriformes; family Notiomystidae; genus Notiomystis; species Notiomystis cincta. Next base: position 23,676 of record VZRX01007402.1, on the reverse strand, counting down.
GGTACCAGGATAAGAACCATCATAGCAAGAAACAGTGAATACTCAATGCTGTTTTATTGAGTCTTAAGAGACTGGTGACAGGATAAAATTTACAGGCTCCAGAGTGAGATTCCCATTCAGTGGTCCCTTATAGGAATTTTTTTATACAAACAAACCACCAGCAACAGCCCTATCTCATATTTATCAATTGCACCTCATGGTTTGGGCACTATCCTTGTGTGTAACTGACACCAAAGGATTGAAGAGGAGCAAAAGAATGAAAGCAGAAGAGCATCCAGACACACAGATTGTTTCTCATGTTGGAAACAGACCACATATTTCTCTGGGGGCAGCAACCTTGGGGGTTTAATATCCCCAAGACAGTGCTCTCATGGTTTAGGTTTCATGCAAAATTGGTATTGATGTTATAGTGATGTAGTGTGGTGGGGTTTGAAATACCCCTAAGGCTGCCCTGCAAGAAGGAGCTTTGGGATGTGGAGAGGTCAGATGGAAACAAGATTTCTCCTCCTCCCAGGAACTGGCTTCCTTACTGAGTGGATACAGCACAGTTCTGTTTTCTGCTGGTCCTGAACATGCACAAGGGTTTGTGGATGTTGCACAAGTTTTGTGGACATTTCTGCACATTTTTGTCACGTTTATCTGAGCAAACCACTCACCAACCATTCACCATCTCCTCCCTCTTTCATCTGGATAAAGGAGGGCAGCACAGTATTTCTACCTCAGCTTCCACCACCTGTTCTCATTTCCATCCCCCATTGTGTCACAATTAATTGTGGTATAATTTTTGTTGGTCCAAAACCAGATCTCTGGGCCTCTCATAGATCTTCACAACCTTACTCTCCAGGAGTTTTGAGTAAGATTTCAGGATATAGTCTCATCTGAATAGTCTTTGTTCCATTCCTTTCTGTGAAACAAGTTATGATGGTTTGCTTATTGAACCTATAGGAGAATAATAATACATGGGAAGACTGTACCCATTCAAGATAGAAGACAGCAAACTGCTAAAAAAGCCATTTACATGTGAAGAGAGAAGACATGAGTGAAAAACAGCAAACAAATAACACATGCCAGTACCAGCAAAATCCTGTGTGACCCTGCAAGAGTGAAGAGGTTTTTCCTGAGGCAAATACAGAGACACAAACAGACCAAAGACATGGAAGGCTCCTGTCTCTGTGGGTTTTTTTATTAGATTGTCTCTTTTGTGCAATAAATTTTTATGCCTGGATTTTCTTTGGCATGGATGATGACAAAAATGAGACAATCAGAGGAAAAATAATCAAATGGTGGAACCAAGACATTCTGTGAGTGATTGCAACACTTCAGGAAAAAAAAAATCATAATTAAAACATCAAAGGCAGATTCAGCAACCCTTCCTTACAATCTTTGCTGTGCTTTTTCCTGACCCTGGTGACTCCCAACCTTTTTGTCCCTTGTTTCCCTTTTCTAGGGGATAATCTAACTGGTTTTATTCCACTCTAGAAATTCTGCTTTGTAGCACATGGAGTGCTAGTTAACTCTTAACCCTTGGGAGACAAAAAGAGTATGTTTTTTAAATAAGGGAAGTAATCATTTTTCTAGTCTTATCTTGTTTAAAGGAAAGGAAACAGCACCCTTTAGATGAGAAAGTTCATGTGAGGCAAAGCACTGCTCAAAATAGTCATACTTTAGAAAAAACATTACACCTTTTCTATTTAAAAGATAAATGAGTTGACAAACTTCAGTTCTCAAGCTCTACTTTTTAATTTATTTTTTCTCTTAATTTCTTGGTAAGAACAACAGAAAAGGTGGTGTTTTTCAAAGAGAATAGCACCTTTGATTCTGGACTGTAATGCCAGATTTAGGCTTTAATCTCTATAAACAGCTTGGAGGTACAAATAATTCCTGATTCTTCTTCATTGATTTGTGTTATTTAATTGCAATTTTTTAAAGGCAATATCTTAGCAGCCAATTTTGCTCACAAGAAAATCATGTGACACTGACAAAAAGAAATTGGCTCTATTAAAGACATTACCTTCCTAAAAAGCCTCCCCACACAACTCTCTGTCCTCATCGCATTATTCTGTCTCACTAATCAACCACCTTACCTCATGAAAGGATTTCACTCTTTTCATTTCAGTTACAAATTGAAATAAATTACAAAATGAGGCAGTGTTTTTCTGCACATTCTTATTTAAGAATGAGAATTTTTAAGAAGTTTTCTTACACTGTGTTTTTCTGCACAGGATTTAAAACACTTTGTATTAGAATTATTCCAATTGTACAATCTAACCCTGATGCAGATCCTTTTCTAGCAGTAAAACAGTGATTTATTCACTCAGGAAAGAAAGAGGCTAAACCAGCAAAGGGATCATTAATCCCAGTGTAATTTAATCCCCACCAGAATTTGTAGTATGTTAAAAAGAGTCAGAAGTCTTTTGGTACAGTTATGCCTTCTTGATGTACAAGTGCAGACTGAGGGTTCACACTGAGCCTACAAATCCATATCTTCTCAGTGACAAGACTTGAGTTACACCTGAAAATGTTTAATTTATAAGTGTTAAAATTGTATTTGATATATGCAAATACAGCAGTCAAAGCAAAATGAATCTAATCTTTAAATTAACTTTTATATTCTGGTCTGCAAACAAAACACTTTCCCACAATTTTTCATGTTATTTTTTTCTTTGAATGTGCAGAAAGAAAAAGAACAAAAATACTAATTTTCAGTAAGTGATTACCTGCATTCCATATACACAATCATGTTTTTTCCTGGAAAGGTTTGTGATACACTCCCTAAATATGATCAGTCTTCATTTTATGACATAAGTTTTGTCATGCCATTTGAATCAGGATTGAACATAAATCAGGATTGAACATAAATCAGGATTGAACAATTCCTGGAAACGCCCCCAGTATGACTGCAGGCCTACATAAATATTTGATCTGCTTTTGCATCTGTTTTGTGGGGTTTATTTTTGTTTTTGCTTTCAGTGGTTGGGTTTTTTGGTTGGTTTTATTATTATCATTATTATTATTATTATTTTTGTTTGTTTGTTTGCTTGCTTGCTTTTTGGGTTTTTTTTTGGTTGGTTGGTTGAGTTTTTTTACCCACATTCCATTTCTGATTTGGAGGCTGGGAAGGAAGGAAAAAATTTCCACATGACAATAGTATTTATTGCCATTTTTGGTGGTTTTTTGACCCTTCTTTCTCTTTCTCATTTGTAACTGAAAATTCAGATACAATTATTAGTTTTTGAGTTGGGAGGGCTAAAGGGATGCAGATGTAGAGAATCAAGCAATATGCTTAGCAGGTAGAAAATCCATACTTCATGCAGGACTGCTAACCATGCAAATGTTATGTTTGTAAGCCAAGATAAATAAATTCCCTCTGCTGTAGCCTGCTCAGTGTCCAGAGGATAAATATCATTCTGAAATTCCATTCACTGGAGCTAAATCTATGAGAAGTTGGCTGAAATGTGATTGATATTTCATTGTTTCTTCCAGAAGCCCATNGAAAAAAAAATATCATTCTGAAATTCCATTCACTGGAGCTAAATCTATGAGAAGTTGGCTGAAATGTGATTGATATTTCATTGTTTCTTCCAGAAGCCCATTGCCATCAGGTTGGAGCTTTGCTGCAGCCCAGGAATGAGGAAGCAGCACTGAGAGCAGGGGCCAAGCCGTGAGTCAGGGCAGAGGGATCCAAAGTGTTCTGGGACAAGCTCACTCGCCTTCTAGCAGTGACAGAGCCACACTGACACAGTTACAGGGCCAGCAGCACCTCAGCAACTTTATCCAGAGCAGGGCTACCTTGTGTGCTGGGGAAAGCCTCAGGGTCACATCTGTCCTTGAGCTCTGTGCCCTGGGACATCTTCACTTGCCTGAGCTCCTCCTGATGTTGGTTCTCAGTTTGACACAACATTTTTTCCTTCCCAGTTTGAAGGTTCCTAATATGTTCTGTATTCTTTTGCCATAAATGAATTTATTTAAATTAAAAAAAAAAAGACACCAAACCTGTAGCAGTTAAACTGCTGTTTGCTCTGCTCTTGTCATGGAAAAAAGCACTTGAATATCACAAGGTGCTTGCCAATTCAACAGCCCTTGAAGTATTTACTCAAGTGTTTCTTTCACTTCTTTGCCCATTTCTTGACACCAAACAGCCACCCAGAGCTGCCTTGAAGCAGTTCAGCCTCCACTGCTGCTTTGTACCTGTTTTTTCATGCCATTATCTGTTCCAGAGAATTATTTCAAACATATGGGACCAGCCTCTGCTACTTATCTGCCTCACCACTAATAGCTGCTTTCATAATTACATGAGGCAGCATTTAGGTGACCTGGAAATTCATATTTGTGTTGCAATGGGATAGAAGTGCATTTAGATCATTACCACCAGATGTCCTGGCTCCTCATTTGCTGTAGGAAAAGTAATAAGTTCATCAAGCCTGTGGCCTTCAATCCCATTTGAGTGTCTGAGCTGTTCCCTAACTCCACCAGCCTTGCTAGAGAGACAGAGCCAGCACCCTCCTGGGGTCAAGGACATCCATCATTTGTGCCTGTGGCCAGAAGCAGGCAGAGATACACAGGAGAGGGAACTTGGCTTGCCTGTTTAACATGCTGGCCAGCCTTCATAATTTGGAGTACCAAGGCAATGTATCCCACCAGACACAGCCAAACTGGGAGGACGCTTGGGGCTTGCATTTACCACTGTGCAGCTGACTCTTTTCAGAGCACCTGCATGGAGCAAGGTCAGATATTCATTCTCATAGACAGGTCCTCTCTCCTCCTAATCTGCTGTGCAACTCTTCAGGACCAGAGTTTCATGATCCACCCATTCACTCACAAATCAATAGTTACTGAAATAAAAATAAATATATGTATATATAAAGAATGGGCTGATCTACAGAAGGGAACTTCTAATTCAGTTGCTTCAACTATTATCATTGGGATTGATCCAGCTGCTTAAGCTTTTAAAATCTTTCCAGATTTTGCCTGCTCTTCATGGCCAAGGCCTCTTTCAGGTACAGTATTACAGGCAGGTGATAGCAGGATCACAGGTTACAGAGGCAGTGGGGTCAATGCTCTCCAAGTCAATGCAATATGAGTAAAAACTGCAAACTATTGGGCTCAGCCCATCCTGAAATACTGTTTCTAAATGCCTTAAAATAGGTTCATACATAATTTATAGAGGACATAAAGCATGTTTAGACTGTGTGCACGACAGGCAGTTTTATACACAATAGAAGATGTCATACATGGCTTCAAGTCATGTTTATAAACAACCTATTGACCTCTTCAGCAATTAATTAAAATGCATTAAAATATCTATTAATCATTCATTAACCCTTTATAAACAATAAATGAGCCTCTGTAAGAAGCAGGACTGAATTGCTAATACCATGCTTCCAGAGAGTGTGTAGATCAAATTTAGATGTAAAATGAGCAGGTGCTGTTGCCCAGCAATTCCCCTGACCTGATTTGGCCTCATTTCCAGCAGCACATTTCCAGCTAATGAGCAGGGTAGATGAGCAGCCCTCCCTGGGCAGGCAGCATTTGCAGAGGTCTCCCCCAGTGTCAGCAGCTCATGCTGGTGCTGGGGGAGATTTTGGTGAAAGGTCAAGCTGCATTTTTTGGGGTGGACATGGCTTGTGAGCTGCAGAGCCAAGGCAGTGCCTGCAGCCCTGAGCAGAGTCCTGTGCTGAGCAAAATACAGGGGCCCTGGGTCCCTTCCATTGGTGGGAATATTTATTCTAATGGAAACAACTGTGGGAAGGAGAACTTTAATTATTCATCTGTGCCCAGTACATTTTAACAGAGGGAAACAAACAGTGCTGCAGATAAGCAGGCTGGGGTTTGAACCTCTGCTTTATTTAGCTGGGAACATGGGAAGGTGATGGAGAAACAGGTTTTGTTCCAATCTTTCAACCCCCAAGCTTCACAAGTGCAGTATTTACTGTGCCAGCCTCCTTAATATGTCTATATTTAATTCCAGTAATGTTCCATAACCACTATAATAAAAACAAGCACTAGAATGATTCTCCATCTAAATCATATAATGGAGGAGACTAAGGGGAACAACTTTTATGGGAGATTAGTCAAAATAAATAACTATTAAGCTAGTCCACTGTTAGGAGTGGGCAGTGTGGCTATAAAAACTCATTAGCTCAGCTGGAATAGAGTAATTACTACACAGCTCTGCATTGCTGCAAGCAGAGCTGCTTCTATTCCAATGCATGGATTGCAGATTATGTAAATGAGGAAGAATAGACTAGAAAATTAATCCATGGTAAATTTTTGGTTTGGTCTGGGTTTTTTTAAGTATCAAAATTAACACAGGTAGTGGGACTCTATCACTGTCACCTACCCTGGGTAACAGTTGCAAGGAAAAAATAGTTTAGATTCTTGCATTCATAGATATTTCTTCCCTTTTCCCTTCCTCTGGCTGTAACACTATTTAAGTGAAAAATTAATTTCTACTTGATATCAGTAAGTAAATAACAAAATTTGATTAAGCAGCTCTGGTTCCACATGAGGCTAAACACATTACAGAAATTGTCAACATATATGGTAGGGAAGCAGTACATTCACCTCCTCTGCTCTAAGCTACTTTGGAGGGAGATGGCAAAACTACCAATCCAGAGACAGTTCCACATCAAGCCACATGACCTGATGAAATTATAAGACCTTTTAGGGGATATGTGCTGCCAAGAGCAGATCTGTTAAACACTTCATAATTTGCATTGAGGTTGTTGTACCTGTACTTTATCAGCTGATGTCACATGGGTGACAGTATCACAGTAAAGGTGGCATTTTAATTAACATCATAGAATCATTTAGGTTGGAAAAGGCCTCTAACATCACCAAGTCCAACCATCAACCCAACACTGCCAACCACTAACTGATGTCCCTCAGTACCACAACTACACAGCTTTTAAACACCTCCAGGGATGGTGATTCCATCACTGCACTGGGCAGCCCACTCCAGTGCTTCACAGTGCTTTTGGTGAAGAAAGTTTCCTTAATATCCACTCTCAACCTCCCTGGGATAACCTGGGGCTGTTTCCTTCTCTTGTCACTTGTTACCCAGGAGAAGAGCCCAATCCCCACCTGGATATCTTCCTTTAAGGTGCTGTAGAGCCATAAGGTCCCCCCTGAGCCTCCTTTTCTCCAGGCTAAACACCCCCAGCTACTCCCAAGGAGACTTGTGCTCCAGCCCCTTCCCCAGCTCTGCTGCCCTTCTCTGGACACTCTCCAGCACCTCAATGTCTTTTGTGTAGTGAGGGGCCCAAAACTGAGCCCAGGATTTGAGCTGTGGCCTCAACAGTGCCCAGTACAGGGGGACAATCACTGCCCTGGTCCTGCTGGCCACACTCTTGCTGACACAGCCAGGATGCTTTGAGCAAAAAAAAAAATAAATAAAACCCAACTCTGGATTTCAGTTTCTTTCTTTCAAATCTATGAAACTGAAACTAAAGCTACAATCCTCAGCCACCAGACACAGACTACAAGTGACAGTGACAGCAGATGACACGGTCCCAGCAAGCAGGCACACACCCTTTCTTTCATTACTTTCACCAGAAAAACGTGTTTATAATGCTCAGAAGCAGTCAAAAAAAAAAAAAAAAAAAAGGGAGCCTGATCTGGCAGACATTTTATAAGGGTGTAATCCTGCATACCTGAAGAGCTGCTCCCCCCTCCATCAAGGAGCCACGCTAATGAGACTGCTTCTGCTGGGCACAGGCTGATGTCAGTAGCTGTCAGCCTGTGCAGGTGACAGGTTTTTGTTCAATGCAGAGGAAATAAAACATGTCAACAAGAATACTGTACAGTCAGTCTGCAAAGGCTGGTTTAAAATCCACAGTTACAGCAGGAAATGTGGCAGTGTTGCAGCAGAAATCTGGCTTGGTGTTGCACACTGAGCCCTGCTGAGTGCTCATACTAGGGGTAATGTTTTCACTCTATGCTGAACTATAAACTAATGGGAAAAAAACATTTAAAACATGTCTGATTATCTTGATGAATGCTACAACAGTGCTGGAGAATGACAACATTCACGACACAAAGCTTCATAAGCTGCAGCTGAGGCAAACAGATTAATGGCTCCTGTTTACCATAATAGTTTTAGTAGAAAATGAGCTAATTTGTATGAACTACTGGCCAAGAGATGAAGTTTTGCAAGTCTTGCTAAGGAAGAAACAGATTCAAATCAGTAAGTGCGTTTTTTGGGTACTTATGACTGTAAAAACATACAACATTCATCAATCAGCTAGTGATACAACACAGAGGTCTCTCAGGTGTTTGCACCATCAAACCATGGACACCAAGTTCCTGATGTGTTTGCCCTAGGTAAGCCAAGTTAGAGTCCATCAACATCCTGTTTAAAACATGAAGCTTTAAGAGACAGGAGAGCTCCTCGTGGTTCTGACTTTCTTTCTGCTCTTTCAGAGCAGATATAAAGCACCAAGGATCTGAATCTCCCTCTGAAGTGCCTGTGGTTCTCTGTCTGCTGCAGGGAGCCTGGGGTTGCCAAGGTCTTAGTGTGGGCACTGCAGAGAGGTCTCTAAGCTGCAGCTGAATTAATGCCCTTTCCTCTTCCATGTCCAGCTTTGAACAAGCTTCTAACCTGAGCAAGCCTCAGCAGGGGAAGCCTTACGAGCTTTACCAACATTTCTCAACATTAAATAATACTCCTTGCTGTTCAGAGGAAGCTTGAACACACTTTGGAGTTCATTCATCTTTTAGAAGGACTGCTATTGCTACTGTCAGCTGGCCAAGCTGACTTCCCTCTGGAGGAGCTGCAGCTTTTCTTCCTTTTTTCCCAGAAATGATGTCAGGGCTGCACCACTTGTCCTCCCTTCAGGCAGACAAGGACTTGTGACAGGCAATACATATGGAATAGGAATCCTGCCATCACAAAACTTCAGCTGTCAGATGGGACTCAGAAAAGATGGTATAGCTGAGCAGTACTCATCTTTTCTTCCAAATTTAGGGCTCTTTAAGCAGTCAACAGCTGCTTTTCAGCTTTGGCTACAGCATCTCTGGACTCTAATGATCCACTTCTGTCTAAAGGTGTGCAGGAAGTCATATAGAGCATAATATATAACAGTAAAAAAATTAACATGCAACAATGTCTTCACTAGGTCAACTTCCTGCTGGATCAAGAGTGGGTTTAAGCAAATGAAAAGGCAAGTGAAGGCTGAAGAGATTGGGACAGATCTATACTAGAGAAGGGGTTAATTTAGCCCCATAGGCTAAGACTTTCATTGCAGCAGTGATTTTGGCTTATTTTCCTCTTTTTTTCCTCTGCTGTGCTTATTCTTGAAAGTTCACAGCAACCCTTTGGTGTTCAGCAGGCAGAAAACCCAAAGACTACAGCTGTACTTCCAGCTTGTTCCAAGAACTCCACTTGGATGAAACTAAATTACAATGTTTTGTAAAATTGGAATATCCTCTTTTGGTCGCATCCCTCACAAAAACCGAAGTGACATGCCAAGAAGCCCAAAATCAAACAAACACATTCTAAAATAACCCTATCTGCTACTAAAGCAGCAGCAGCACATGCTGTTCTGTGCCTTGAAGCTGCTGAGCAGCTGTAATTGTCAAAGTGCAGTCAAGTCACCCTCTTCAAGCTCCCTTGTGACAGTAATAACCCTCTCTCACTCCACCCTTCATCCCCAAAGAGTTCCTCAGGCAAGAGCCCTTTCCAGCATGCAGAGAAATGTGGCCAGGGAGAGAGGCCAGCCAGGTGATCTCTTAATGTTCAGCTCGAGGCCTCCACCCATCCTTGTCTTGGTGATGGTAGCTAGAAGCTGTTATTGTTGTGACCATTTAGAAAGCCCTTTTCCTATAGTAACTTGGAAGTCACATTAAGAAGACTGTCTTTAAGGCACAGGTTCCTCTCAACTCCTCAAATATGTGGTTACACCTGATTTGACAGTGAGACTCTTATTTCGGCTGCCTTGTTAATAGACACCATAGCAATGGTTAAGAACACAACCACACACTACTCCTGTGCTGGTGTACAGAATGCACACACAGGGGGTCAGAATTCAGGCTGCACAGGTAACTGCAGAATGGGCATTTTCTAACTGCAACTTCTTGTTTTCCAATCTAAAGAACACTGTTAGTGCAGAGGAGTTCTATACATGATGTATAGATTGCAAAGGTAGAGGGAGGAATCAGGACCCCATTGAGCTGGCATTATACAAATATACAAAAGATGGCCTTCTTGAAATCCACAGGAGGACTTTCAACCTCTCCAGAACAACCACTCTTTATACATGACTCAGTGACAGAATGTGGTGGTATTGTACAGAAAGTGTTTTTATGGCTCTGAAGTCACCCTAGTCAGAAAATCTCGTATAAATCTGTTAGTCATTCTGGAACAAAATTGCTTCATTTTTCAGTGTTAATGATCACAGAGTCATCAAATTGTTTAGAATGGAAAAGACCTTTAAGATCATCCAGTCCAACCATTAACCCAGCACTGCCAAGCCCACCACAAAACCCTGTACCTGAGTTCCACATCTACATGTCTTTTTTATCCCTTCAGGGATGGTGACTCAACCACTTCCCATGATTAGACTTTTGAAATTTTTACCCACTAACTTTAGGCTCTTTCATAATATTGCTGAGAAAAAGACAAATAGAATGGCACAAGGTTTGCTATGGAAACACAGTGATTTGTCATAAACACAATTTCCCTGACGTCACAGAGCTTCCATCAGAGACAACATGAGAACACACCTGCTGGGGAGCTGCCAAACAGTGGCTTTCAGGAAACAACTTCCTCAAACAGTAGCAAATGAAGGCAGAAGGCAAGTTGTGAACTAGCTGATGAAAATCATCATTCTAAAATAACAGCAGCTTTAAGTTTAGAGGTTGTTATACAAGTAAAAGTGTAATGAAAAGGACATATCTCCCAGTGATACCCTGTGACTGTTCCTGGTCAACAGTGAGGCTGACATGACATTTATTAGCAGTGGATAACTGCTATTGCTTTCTCCTAGAAAGGAATTTGGGATGGCAACTGTATGCAGCAGAATCTTTTAAGTGTGCTTGTTTTGCAATCCTTTGCATTTATAATGAAAAACAAATATAGGTTATATTCACTGGAGACCTAGATAAAGCTAAGCAAAGTTGGAAGGAAGAAGACTTATAGGAAGAAAGGTGTCCATGAGGCCAGGATTATTTAAAATCACCAGGTGTGGAACTTTAGTCTCTTTATATCTCAGTTTCCTACCCAGGGTACTCATTAAGCACACAAGCTTTTTCAATGTTGATTACAAAAAGCATGTAAGTGAGTAGGCAGAGTGAGGTAACATGGCTAAGGACTGATGGACAGGGCCTTAACCTTCAACAAATATGCCCAAATTCTCTAATGTCCATAAAACACTGAGGTAGTCATGTCTGTAACTCTAAATGTAAATCCAGAATAATTCTGCTGAGGCTTTAGATTTGGACAGGTTTCTTTCAGATCAGAAACATCCTTAAATTTTTGTGTTTTGTTAAGAAAAAAAGCAAAAGTCAAACAGAACCCAGTTCATATTGACATTAGGAGCTGGCAGTCCAAAGGGCAGAATCAGGTCTGTGGCTCCAGGGCATGCCAGTGCCACCTGATAGGGCTGGTCACTCATCAGGTCAGGCTGTGTCCAGTGGAAGTGATTTTAGCTGCACAGAGACTGTTGGACTCATTTTAGTACCTGCTCCATGAAATCCTCCACAGAGGTACAGCTTCCCTTCCACGGAGCCTGCACTGGTAGAGTTTGTCCGTAAGGAGAGGAGGGGAGAAGGCAAAGGGGGTCCATCCCTCCAAAAGTCTCCATCAGGGTTATAAATCTCTACTGCATCAAGACATTTCCGTGTCTGTCCTCTGTCAGAACCAAGGCACCCAATTCCTCCTGCAAAAGATACAGAGGTCAAATGTAGCAATCCCACCTTGGGCTGTAAAATGTATTGCTGGCTGCATTTTCTGTTTACTTCTTCTCATCTCCCACTCTTTCCTCTTTGCAGCTTCAGAAGTCTGTGAGAGAACACGAAGCAAAGCTACAGCACATTATCCACAGACACCAAGGCAAGATCCTTTCTGAAGTCTCATATCAAAGGAAGGACAAGCAGAACATCTTCAAAACACAAAGGTATTTTGACTTCTTCCAATATGGTAGAAATTGTCATAATGGACCAAACCTTATTTTTCAAATACTGTTGGTGGATTTGACCCTCACACGTTACCAACAATTATTTGCATTTGTTGGTTAATTTTCTTCAATAAAAGAAAAATATTACACCTATCTCTTAAGGCAGATTACACCTATTTCTTAAGGCAAATCATCTTCCAGGAACAAACCCATCCAACACACAGGAGTGCCAGCTGAGCTGTTAGCAACAAGCCCTACTGTTGAATTAAGGTGCTTGAAGTCAGGATTGAAACAGATCCCAGTTTTCTTTCACTGAGACAGGCTGCAGATGTACCTGAGAGTCCCATGCACACTGGAAACACTGTACCCTGAGAGGACTTTGCAAACTCTGCCTTTCCAAACCCCTTCCAGGCATCAAATCCACATTTTGAATTCACAGCCTTTGGTTCTTGGGAATTATTATGCTGACGTCCCTGCACAGGTTTTCCATCTGTGCCAGTGGACACAATAGCCTGTAATGAGCACTGATGGTGTTCTTTTGTGCATGTGTGTGTTTGTGACTACTTTTAAACATAAAATGACTGCAATAGGCAAGCCATTTCCACATGAAAGCTGGCATTCCAGATACACTGTGTAGGGCTGCTCAATTGTGCAAATCCAAAATGCATTGTAAGCATGTAATTATGCCCTTGCATATGCAAAGGGAAAGGACTACAAGCACAACCTGTGCTGGTTCAGCTGCTTTTAAAATATATTGCCCCTAGTGCAGTTATGCTGGTCTATCAAAGAAATGAGCCCCTAGTGCTCCAGGTTTACTTGCATATGATTTTCCATCTACCTCTTAAAATGGATTCTCCAAAAGTGTTTGCAAGAGGCAACTCCCTATAAATGGGGACCACAACACTCCAAATTTGCTAGCACTGTATTCCTGATCTGTATTTTAAAGTCAGGCAAAGATAAAATCAGTTAAACCTGCATCAGAGCAGCAAAATTAGAACAAAATTCAGTGTCCATCATCAGCAGGAAGTTTTCCTCTGGCTGAAAATAACAGTATTTTATTTCGTTCAACATTTGAAATTGAAAATTCTCACTGAGTTTGGTTTTCATCTCCTTTTCCAGCACAGCAAATCTTCACTTGCCTCAATATCCACCAGCAAGGTCCTTGCAGTTTGTACTAGTGTGTGCTTACACCAGGCTGGCATGTAAATGTGTTCAGTATTACATTGGTACCCTCAATTAAAGCAGCATTTGCTCCTCCTCTGAGGCTTGATTCACCTAAGAGAGCTGAGGTAGAGATTAACTGTGGTCATGCAATTTTGCTGATCATTTCCATGCCAAAAAGGGAAGCATCACCCTGCTGAGCCTCTCTCATGATGGAGCCTCACTAAGCTATTCCTTGAGGTATTTCAGAATTCAGACATTTATTTATTGTATTGTTCTTCATGCCAGAAGCATTATCCTCTCCTGTGCAGTCTTTTCCACTGCTCCTTAATGCCTCATTAAAGAGGTGCCACTCTTAGGACAGGACAATATTCCCCTAAATTTATCAAGAAAAGTTTTAAGAGCTAATCAAATTCTTTCACTGATAAGGCTATTTAATTGATTGCTTATCTCATAGGGTTTCTGACTGCATGCAGCTTCCATTGCAGATTCACAGAGTACAGCACGAAAGACAATTTGCCACCAGTTTATGCACAGTCCACAGTCTGCAGTGTAATGCAGAGGGACATTCTCAAGGCAGTTTTAACTGGGAACTAACAACATTAAAACTCCCCACAGTCTAAATTGACCCTTTCAAAATAGAGCTTTGTGGTGCCAAAGACAGATGGTTGCTGGCTGCCAAGCTAGATATTTTTAAATTAGCCCCGTTGTTACTGTACCCCACTGAAGAATATGCACTCACTGGAAAGAAAAGTCTCCATCTGAAAAATGAAAGAGGTTCTTGTTCAATCAGAGGAATAAATGGCACCAGTTAGGGAGTGCATGCAGCATGTCAGAAACCAATAACTCTGCTGATTGCCTTATTGTTTCAAGCAGGGAGGGGGAGGTGAACAAAATGGCCCTGAACTTCTCTAGAAGTGTAATAGCTGTTTATTTCTTACTGTGTTTTTATTATGATTTTCTAAATAGAGTAACTGTAGGGCAAGGTAACTTCAGAAAGAACACAAATAATCAGGTACACCCCTGACAAAGCAGTTAGCAACATTTTGCAAAAAACCCTCACAACCATTACCTGTTAATGAAGACATTCAGCTGCCAGTCCAGAGGATCCACCACCAAATATTTTTCCTGTATAGTTATTAGAAAAGTAATTTTCCAGAACCTATCAGTGCATCTTTGCAAAATTTCAGAGCTACTACATGTTTTCAAGCATTTATGAAACCTTCATGGGGTGCTTTAAGCAACTTACATTTAACCTCCTTTAATCCTGTCTTTATCAGAGACAGTCCTGAAGGAACAAAATATCTCCATTTTATTTAAACCCTGCACAGCTATTTCAGCTAAATCCAATTTCATATTCAATTTACAAGAGCAAAACGAAGTTCTCAGCAAATAGAAAGGAAGAAGGAAAAATCAGAGGGGAGTAAAATTTAATTTTCAAGCTTAGAAGAAGAGTGTTCTGGAAAACAAGAAACCATGAACTTCAACCTCCTCTCTTAAAGCAATGTTAACACTGGAAGGTTGCTAACAAAAGACCTGAGGACATCAGACTCTCTGAGCACTGCTTTGATGTGTTCCCAGATGCAGTAGTTGAGAATTACTCCTGTGAGAAAGTGTATTTTTTCCTCTATGGAAATGGATGTCTCAGGACTATTTCCAAAGAGCTGAATACAAAAATCAACAACAAAAACAAGTCTCAAATTTAAATCAATTCACATCTACAACCAAGTGGAGGATTCTCACATTAACCAGGCTATTCATCATCTACAATGTATACACCATGTGAGATTTCAAATTGGCAGAAAAACCCCACTCACTGTGTCAGACAACTCTGAGCACTTTCTGCTCCATCACTCAAGAATCCAGATCATCCTGTCCCACTGGCTTCTTCATTCATATTTATTCAACCATTAGGAATGCAAGTGGAGACTTGGGAGCTACAGTTGAGACCACAAAGACTGTCTTTATCTCAGGTCCTCTGGATGGAGCACCTGAAAAACTTCTGCTCTGCTCCTACAGGAGCCTCTACATAAAATGGGGGTGACATTTAGGGAGCTAAGGCAGGGTGCAGAAGAGGGCATAGGGGTTTAGGTCATTTGAGGGACAGTCTTGTGCCAAGTGGTCTGTCAGCAGTGCAAGGTGTACTGGAGATTGTGCCTTAAGCCACCCAGAGCTGACCCAGATGGGGTCAGTAAAACACACCTGGTCACAGCCTCATGGGGGTCCCACCAGGTGTGCCACGGTGGGGAGGGTCCTTCAGTAAGCCACTCTCATTGAACAGAGCAGGTGAGTTCAACCCCACCTGGTTCAGTTCTCTGCCTAAAGCCCAATTATGTGGCCTTTGTGCAGGGAAGATGGATTTCTCACTGTGAGTTTTGAACATTTCTGTCATTATCACGTTGATCATAGGAGAGGATTTAATCCCAGAACTCAGTCTTCACATCCCTTACAAACACACCCTTTGAACACTTTAGGCTTTTTACAATTGTAAAATATCTCCTTTTCCTAGGAGATATTTCAGATGCCACTGAAGGACTAAAAAACCCAGCAAAGCCACTTTTGTGTTCCTCAACCCATTAATGCTTGAGAGCTTTCCATGAGAGACTTGGATGAGTCTGCAATCAAACATATTTTCAAGGGTACTCTATAAACAGTGGTTCTAATGGACTTTAAATTTAATATGAAGCTCCATTAGTAAAACAAATATATAAATAAAATACATGATCTTTATTAAGAGGTCAGGATAAAGAAGACAAGCCTTTGATGCAAGAAGGCAAGGCAGGGCAGGTGATGTGATTGGCACATCTTCAGCATTTCAGTGAGGCACAGGTCAGTGCTGTGCTCTACCCACGCACTGCTCTTGCTGGCTGAAGGCAAAGCACCCATCTTGGGCTGGGTTCAGCTGCCTCTCCCTTGCCCCATGCTCATTGGAGAAGACCAAATGCAATTTAGAGCCACATCAGCCCTAATGACGGCACAGCCTTCCAGCACTTGTGGGGGAGGTCTATAAATGATGGTGAAGCAGTAAAGAGCCACTGGCAATAATTAGTTTAGCAGGTGCAAAGGCTTTAGATACAGAGCTGCTTTAGATACCTCAGCATATTTCTATAGGAGTGAGCCTGACATGCAGTTACAAGAAATAGGGAACATTCCAGCAGCCACTGACTTCACCCATGTCACTGATACACAGTGGGCACTGCCACAGAGGAATTGCACTTCTAAGTCTCAGCCATACTGAGCTCTTATGGAATTAATTTTGCCAGGCAGCCAAGTCCAACAAGGACAATTTCTTTTCCTCCAGGAAAACCACACAGACACAAGTCTAGATTGCTCCTTGCATAGACAGGGTGGCTGAGCAAAATAGCACCTACCAGGTGGCTGGGGGTCCACACAGGACTGTGCTCCATTGAGACCGACCACCAGATTTACACCACATAACTGGTTCCTCCACCCACAGACATCTGAAATTAGACAGGCACTACTGTCTCTCAGACAGGGCACTGTATCAGGGAACAGTGAGAGCAGAGCTGCTTCTGAAGGGAAGTTGAGCCAGGGAATGAACTCACCTTGAGCTCCACAGAGCTGGAGATGGGCAATTGCAGGAGGCCCTACCAGCACTGTCAGTCAGAGGCACAGAAGGAATTGACCTCTCAGGCCTCTGTTTAAATGATGCTCCTGGACCTATGGGCAAAAGGGGTGGGTGGAGACCCCAGGTGATGCTGGTCAGGATGATCAAGACCTGTTAGTGCCCTCTTATAGTGTTATATTCTCTCTATAACTGAGTCCTCAGATCACAATACCAAGCAACACGTACTCTTAGTGGTGCCTCTGAATTTTTATCAAAGGAACTTGGGAAAGGGGTCAAAAAAAAAAAGTAACACTTCAACAAGCAAATGAAATCCAAGATTTGTTTCCTGTAAAGTAATTAATTATTTAATTGATCTCTGGAATGCACGATGGATTTAATGATGCTAATCTCTTATGTAACGTTTCCTTCATTACCAGCACTCAAACTGAGTCTCAGCAGTTACATTTGTCTCTCTCTCTGCTGAGCAGGGCTACATAGCTGGTGTCTCAGGGAAATGAGGGAGCCATAACCCAGCTGTGGCAGGCACTTCCACTGATGAAACCGAGGAGCACTGTCATCCTTTGCTAACCCAGAGCACAGCAGATGAGATAATGAGGATTGTAGAAGACATGAGGGCAAAAGACTGATTAGAAGCAGGGCTGCAAAAACAGATTACTGTCTTCCTAAGCCTGGTCAGTGTTTCAGATTCAGCTCCTTCTTTTCTCATAAAACACCTTTTCTCACTTCCTTTAATAATACTTAAGTGTGTAGAAAGCAGTTCCAATCTCATCTATCAGACCAATTTATTTGCCTATTTTTGTTCCTCCCTGCACATGGGCATTTTGGAGGCTATTGCACAGGTAAAAAAGCTCAGAATCAGACCCATAAGCTGCTACTTGTCAGAAATCCAAAGCATATTTATAAATAGACATGTTTATTTTAAAAGAAAGTGTTATTCAAATGCACAGTTAATACTCAAGCATGAAAGCTAAAATGTCTCCTTCCAGCTCCTCCTACACACACTTTCTTTTCCAGAGAGACCCCAAAGAGCATATTCAAATAAGTATTTTATGCTCAAGACATTCAGTATTTAATTGAACTTCATTTAACTGTTTTAAACTTTTAAAAGAAGCTTTCAGCAAGAACATGGGGAAAAGAAACAACCCAAGCTGTAAGAGTTAGGAGACCAGTGTGAGGAGGATAAACAAAAATTCTTTGGTTCCTAAATCTTCACTAATAGGATTTCTCATTTAAGTCCTTCAATACATTATTATTTATAAAGCAGGAATTATACAGCATAAAAGCAACACATGGTTAAAGCTGTCATAGTGATACAACTTGTTTTTACCAATGACCTCTATTTCAGGGACACTAGTTCTACTGAGTGTGATTTAACATGGGTAATGAATGTGGCATTCAAATGGATTCATTTGGATAATTTTTCCCAATTTGTATGTTGGCTGTGATAAGTTTTCAGAGAAGTAGCTGGAAAGGATATTTTTTTTTAAGTGAGAGATTCAAATACACGACCTTAAATAGTGCCCTCCCATCTGGTTTTCTTCCAAAAGTGCCTCAACTGCCTCTGTCAATAAGAACACAATACTGCTCTTTCTTGGGCTTTCCAACAACTATAGTTATATTCCTGGGAAAATATGGAGAGAAAGAGCTGAGACCAGTGAAAAGAGCTGAGTAGGAGAGAGGATTTTGAGCCTCAGGAAGTGCTGTTCATTTACTTATGAAGATTATGTAGGGTGTGTAAACAGCATGAGGTCCTCTAGGAACATGACACAACAAACAGACACATGTTGCAGGATTGATGATTAAGACACAAGGTACAGGTTCTTGAACAGTGCTGTTACTCAGACCAAAACCTCTGAACTATTTCTCACTTTCTTTCCACCAGTGTGGCTCTAGAATAATTCCATTTAAGTCCATTTTACATGCTGGAGCTGGCAATTAGTCTGGGAAGGGTTTTTGGACAGTGACTACATACTTTGTGCTGTGCCAGTAGGACTTTCCAGAAATCAACACTTCCAAGTCCAATCATCAGATTCTGATCTGTGTGAGAGTAAAATGAGCCTGACACAACCCAAGTGCCATCAGCAGACTACTTACTACAGATTTACACCTACATGGATGAGAACAAAAATTAGACTTGTCTATCAAAGAGTCTGCTACAGCACCTTATTCAAACCTTGTATTCCATCAATTCTTTCTGCTTCTTTCTTCTATTTATAATAGAAATTGCATTTATACATCACAGATACTAGAGAGGATCAGCTTTCTCTGCAATGATTTTTCATTTATGCTCTAGAGTCCCTCAGTGTGCTGACACTTGTGGAAGAGATCCTGCTGGAAAGAGCTGGCCACCTTACTTCATTTAAGGACTTTGTTTTCAAGACTTGCTTGAAAGAAATCTTATTTCTCTGTATCACTTTGTGCCCAGCTAGAACTATCTTTATTTCATATTTTTATTTCTGGGAAGCAGGATGTGGTCATCCAGGCATACAGAAGATATCTTGCATTTACCTTTTTCCACCTTGCCTCCCTTCCTTTCCTCCCTCTGCCTCCAGCAGCCCTCAGTGGATCTCCTTAGCTGGGTGCAGACTGCAGGATGCCCATGGGGGTGATGCAACCCAAAAGGAACAAGAATGGTAGGAGAAGTGGGGGATACCTGTGTCAATCCAAGCAGGGCCATTCCATGGTTCTGAATGGCCCCTTCACTCAGTGTCCCCTCACTGGGGCTGCACAGCAGCCTGTTAGATGGCCAAGTTCTGTGCACACACCCTTCACCATGAGAAATTCCCATTAGGACTGGGGAGGATATAAGTAGCAGTAGTAGAGACTCAACAAGTAGAGACTTATCTATAGCACAAAAGGCTAGTCATCATGCCTGAGCTATCTCTGAGGCCACTACATGAGCTGTGATCCTCTTCAGAATGTGTCCTGTGCACACATCACCCTTGAGAGCCTCTGTCTAGGCTCCCACAGTGCCTGACACTCCTTATGCAGCAGGGTGATGTCCAGGGGATCCACAGCTGTGGGGAGCCTGCAGTGGTTTTACTGCCTCATGACTGTTGCTATTCTTTGCTCTGTCACCATCAACCTCTGTTCTTTCCATTCCCATTCTCTCCTGAGCATTATCTGCACGATCAAGTACCATATCAGCCAGGTTAGGAACACTTTCACTGCCTTCCTCTCAATGCCATGATTTGGCTGTTCCCCCATCTGCATCCCACCTTGATTGTGTCCAAAGGGGAGCTGGACCCACCTCCCAGCCTGAGACCTCACAAGGTAACAAGAGCCCCTCACCAGGGGTAAACTGTGGTGTTTGTAGCTTTTCTGTGTGAGGTTTAATTACAGTTGGCAGTGTGAGTTTACAGCTGGAGATGAGGCCACGTGTGGTGTCTGCAGAGTCAGATGCCAATATCATATCTGTGTCACTGTTTCCAACCAGAGGCCATTTGGAAATTGCTTCATCACTTTGAGAGGTCTTGGAAAATGCTTTAATCATTCCACAGAACTTTCAGACTGTGATGGTTAACATTTAACAATCACATTGTCTTCTTAATCTTAACAGATAAATCTCCATTTCCACCCATACCCTTACAGGTGGATTTAAACCAGTATATTCAAAGGCAGAATTTGTTGACCAATCATTTTTGGCTCAGACCTGTCTTTCAATTAAAAAATTAGTTGTAATATTATTTGACTTCCAAAAAAACCAAGACTTATGCAATTCCTCTAACTATATTTGTGTTCTCTATCTGCATTTACATTATTTTCTCTTCCTTACATAATTTTTGTGCCTGTTGGCCAGTTTCAACTAAATTTTGCAGATTTATGGACATTAAAATTCTTACAAAGTTTGTGAAAACTGGCAATGAGGAGTTTGTGAAAGCAGCCCAGACCTAGGTCAAAATGTCTCCTCTGAAACTGATATTCCTGCTACCTGATGGTAACTCATCTATGTCTGCACTTGCTGCAGTTACACCTTGAGTGGGCAGATCACAAGAGAGGCAGGCTCAGAAATGTAATGGTAAGAATAGCCCAATCTTTCTCAAAAATCTGCTCCTTGGAACAGTGTGTGAGCTGAGTTACCCTTGGTATAAATCACAAACAAGTTTGTCCATTACAGTAAAATTACCCCAGACTTACAATCTTAAAACTGAGACCAAACACTCCTTTATGAATGTTTTGTTAGACTTGGTGGCAAGAGTGAAGGGTCCAGTGCAGCCAACTGTGAATCTCAGCATTAAGTGCCTTGGTTCCCTTAGGAGTTGGCTCAAATAAAGACTGCCATGGAAGGTGTGTGGACCTGCAAAGTGATGGAGACAGAACAAAGCCCTGTTACCATCCATGTGCAGATGAGATTGTAGCAAAGAATTTCTCTCCCACACACACAGAATTATTGGCATTGGCCAGCAGGTGAGAAAGACTTCAAGTTAGTGTTCAGCTCCCTGAATACTGCAGCACTGGCTGCTACACATACAAAACCAAGGCTTTTCATTTTTTACATTAACAAAATGCTTCTGAAAATCCATGAGACCCTGAACTTTCCTCAGTGCCATTTAAACAGGCACTTTTTGGATTTAAGGCTGTGTTTTGTGTTCAATCTGCACATTTCATTACTATAATCAGATCTGCTTCTTGCTTTGTGAGATTTTGAGGGAAGAAAATGGATCTTTTTCCCCATTAGCCACTCCTTTTCCTTGTGCCAGTGTCAGGCTTGCTGTGAAGGAGACTGTCAATTTGTTTTATCACATGCATCCCAAGGCAGCTGCTTTTTTTTGCTCCCTGATTCCCTGTGTCATCACAGCCTTCAAGGTCTTGATCTTGGAGCACTTCTTACGGAAACACTTAAATTCTACTCTTCTCTTCCCAGCTATTCCAGCTGCTTCTGCTGCCCCATTAGATCATCAGTGTCACTATAAATAATTATATATATTTAACCTTTTACAAAGCATGAAGCCCCCATGTTTTCAAAGCTCCTTTGAACCTAGACAGCCAACATTCTCCTTATTTAACAGCATACTGACATTCTGAGTCTCTAACCTTTGACAATAATGGTATGACTTTCTGTTTGCAAAACTCCCTTTTCCATGTGGGCTTCTTTCACCCTTCCTGCTGGTTGTGTCTGTGGGCCTCTCTCAAACCACTTAAGAGAATGAAGTTTCTCTAAAAGAAGACAAATGCAGCATTAAAGACAATTTCCTCTTCTGCTTCAAAGATACCTTTCCTGCATATCCCCCCAGCAATGTACTTTCTGTATTGTGTACCAGGAACAAACTCTGCTTTATCCCTGGTATGAAACAGCCCAGACAAACCCAGAACACCCTGATACAGGAGGTGTATAAGCTAGTAGGACTGTATTTTTGTGTTCACTTTGATAAGCTTGTAAGCAGGGGTAGTTTGAAGCAGAGGGGACTGAAATGTCCTCAGATCCTCACAGAATTGCTGCTTTCTTCATGCCTAAAATGCCCATTGGAGCATGGAAGGGCATGAACCACTTACAGCCCACCTGTAGATTAATTGACTGGATTAATTTTCCCCCGCTTCTTCAAGAACTTTCCAGCCATATATCTATCTACAATAAGATTTGGGGGCAAAAGATGTTGGGGTAGGTAGGAGATTAGTGAACTCATTTGCACAAATTGTAAAATTTTTAGTCAATGTACTGTTTTGAAACAAAAAAACCTGAAAGGATTCAATCAAAAATTGACAAAAGGAAATATTTAGATTTTTTAGAAAATATGCTGTGTTGAGGTAGGTGGAAGAGAAGAATTCACCGAGTTTTATCAAGAGACATTCCTGATGTTGGTTTTGAGAAATCAAAATGTTCTTTATCATTATGCTTTTCCTATCATTATGCTGCCTATATTCCTTAGCATTTCACTGCTCACCTGTGAAATGGTGCTTCAGGGCTTCTCCACTCACCTTTTAAAATTCATTATTATTTATGGCACACTGATACTCCAAAGAAAAATATCTTAAAAAGCAAAGTATCCTTGTTGCACAAATCCAGAACACTACACATTCACATCATTTAATCTACATAAATTACAGAAGGAAGAAACAACGTGGGGAGCAAACAACTTCAGAAAACCACTCTCCATTTAGTCCTTTGTCCTACAGTATGTAACAAAGGGTGAAATATTTCACTTCCCAAAGGCAAATTGCTGGAAAGAAGAAAAAGCCATGGTGCTATGTGTTCCAAACCTGCTTCCTCTTACCCAAGACATAAATCTCCCCGTTGACTACAGCTGTGCTGAAGCGATACTTGGAGAACTTCATTGGAGCTCTTTCTGCCCACTTGTCTTGGCCCGGGTCGTACCGAAAGGTTCTGTTACTTAATCGATCCAGCTCCTCCTCAGGCAGATCCAGCTGTAGGAAATATGACAGCCATGAAATAATAGAACATTTGGAGCCCTCCACACATGCCTGCAAGCAGTTAATCACAGCAGACAGCTCGGCAGATAAATGATATAAACACATCAATTACGGCCGTAGGGGATTGTACTCCCCAGGGTTCAACAGCACCCATGGCTGTGGCTGGGAGTCTGCTGTAGAAGGCAAAGGAATGAGTGGGTATCTATATCCTGCAGCAATAGAGCCCAGAATTTGGGTACTAACAATATATTCAGGGTTAAGGTGAAGGTTCCCAGCTCTGGAGGAACATACCCCTCCCAAAAGGCTGCTGTACAGTCCTAATAATAATGAAGGAAAACCAGTCTCTCTATTTTTCCCCTGCTAAATGTTGAATTCTCTTTCCAGTATTACTCAGATTGTACTGTGAGTGTCAGTCAGGTACTTTGCTGGCCCTTCTCAGTCATA